>OZ024817.1:27728145-28089642 GCA_964017055.1 Chloromyia formosa
ATATACTGAAAAAGTAACATTTACGAAGTGGATAACGCCTAGTGTCATGGGTCTCCACTACATTGCCTGCCATTCTAATGATAACCGGTTCACCAGACTATTTTAATGTAATATTATATTTAGCATTATTTTTTTTTGTCTCATACATATTATTGTTCCACTCAAATGATGAACAAATGTTAAAATCGCTTAATTGACTCCAATTACCAGCGAATCTCAATTCTATGAAATTGTCTGCGCCAGCACTTGGATCAGAGAACGGACCCAATTTCCTGTGCAATTCACCAAAAGATAAGCCGCCGCGCCGGCACGGAGAGGCAGGGAGTTCTCGCCTTTTAGTTGGGAAACGGGAAACCAAATTTCGCTTTCGATAGGGCAACAGCAACCAAACACAAACCCAAAACCGCCAGCATCGCGCGCTCACCGAGCTGGCAAATTTCTTGGAGCTGGTTGCGCCCGGCCGCAAGATCAAATTTCAAATTTGCAACGCGAAGGTACCGCAACATAAGCTTCGGGACACTGGCTCTCCAGGGAGGTATCAGTGGAGTGCGGAAGCAGACCGCAATTGACGCAGCGTTCAAATCTAAGTCAATAACGCATATTGCATATTGTAAGATACGATGGTGGCCGCGCCGGCTGCAGCACCAATGCTACAGATACTCTCGATCGCACAAAGAAAGGCCTTGGACTATATTCGAGCGAGTGCGCGATGTGACAGATTGGCCAATTGCCGCCAATGTGCTTGGAAATTTGCAATTAGAGGCCCGGCGCCTCTACAACAATCCACAAGTGCACTCGTACTACGTACGTACTAAGTATCTACAAAACAGCAGCAACAACAAAAGTCTAAAACGTTACTTCGCTACTTGAACTTACTCAATCGCTGCGCACTTGAGACCGCTCGAAGCCGCTCCGCGGTTTACCGCCTCCCCCGTCTCAGGTGAGTGTCGCAAGACGCGTTGCAATTTACACGCAAGTACGCAAGAAGCCGCGAAAATGCGTGTGGGCGGGCGCGAACTGGACTTGTCACATTTCACGACCTGTCGCGCAGTTGCCCGTTGCACCACCGCGAGTTACACTTTTCACTTTCAACGACGAGTCTTTTGGCCTCACGCAAGCCAACACTTGACTTTTTCCTCTTTCACGCGGAACACACACGCACCACCTGACACACCTGTTCCCGACAAACGACACTGGTCACAACAGACAGAACTGGAAATGGTCACCCGCCACGCTCGCATCGCACCCAACCGGGCGGAAATCAAATTCGCACTTGGATGATGGACAGCCGCCTCCTCTTCGACGCTTCAACAAATGCAGATCGCGATGCAAGTGTTAACCCGTGGGACGAGATGCCGGGGCGCATCACACGCCACCGAAAACGTAAACAAAAGAACAAGAAGAACACACGCAACAGGTGAACTCACGATGCGAACGCGAAACCGTTACCTGGACACTACAAGAAGACCAAACAGATCCAACCGCAGCAGTGGACAGACTGAAACTGAACGCTTTGCAGAAGCCGCATTGGTTTTATGATTCGAAGTGGCCCGTTTCTACGGTGTTCCGTTGGATGTTTGGAGACGAGAGCAGTTAATCTGCACGCGAGCGAACAGACACTGGAAAGTGCGACGATGCAGCATCTTTGGTCCATTAATTGGTGAGTGTTGCCGGTTCGCAATAACAGAAGATGAATTTTACTATATACATGTGCATATGTAAATGTTTCACATAGGAAGTTTATGATACTTTTCAATTTGATAAATTTACAGGTGTAATAAGCGTAGTCTCACGAACGAAATGTGTCAACGCTTATTACACCTACAGCTACAACGAACGAAAAATTCGAAATGTTTAAATGACTATTTATAGTCCAGGGAATAGAGACATATTGCCTTGCAAAAGGCAATTTTCTAGTATGTTATATTAGGCCAGTAAAATTTAGTCAATTTAGGGGCTTTTTTAATAAAAATTAGGTAAAGGTTTGGAAATATTTTTAATCCCTTATATAGATACTGAACACATGGAAACTGAGTTTGCTCGGTTGTAGAAGGTAAGGTTAACTTTTGGCGGGCGAAAATCTGAGAAATTTGAGCCCTTTTTTTAATATTAACCTTTTAACTTCTAAACGATGCTGCAAAAAAATTAATATGAATTTCATTAAAGAACACTGAATTCTACGTCCAATGAATAGCTTAAAGTTGAAATTCTGTTCAGTAGTACAGACAAAATCGATAGTCAAATGAAACCGAGAGTTTTGTAGCAATCGCTTATTTTGGTATGTGAATATCGGCTCCTTGCTCTTCTTGGCAGGGCCGTGCGAAGGGAGGGGTGAAGGAGGCGACCGCCCCGGGCGCCATTGGCAGGGGGCGCCGAAAACGAGTTTTATATGTGGAAATTTTAATAGTGCATTTCTACAAATTTATTCAATGACTACGAGAGTGACATCCGACACCTCGTCAAAAAAAACCTTTTTGGAAATCCACATGCATATCATACCTCTTCTTCCTGTTTTTAATTATCATAACGTTAACATATGAATGTTATGTATAAAATAAAAGATAATTTTACATTTTCATTAGAAGGGACAAACACACCCATTTTGTAAGCGTACATATAGTACGAGCACATGTGTGTTTCACCTAATATACTCGTACATGTGCTCGAGAATTTTGTACTAGTTTCTGAAAGAAAATTTTTGTTCAAATTTTTTTTACAGAGTTTTGCACGACCGCGGGTCCTTCACATTACTGAAAATGTTTGTTCAAAATTATTTGAAGGAAAAATTGTACAAACATTTTATGGCTCCCAAAATAACTGACGCAACAGTCCAATTTGGAGTCCAGGCTTTGAAATGAGTTAGCAATGAGTACGTTTAGACCGTGCGAACTACTTGGAGGATTAACTATTGTAATACGAAGAAACTCACCGCGGTCTAAACGTACCAGATTAGTTAGTGCTACGACTAACTTTAATTCCATTTACCATGCGGTACTGAGCTGACTACAGCTGTCATCGCGTGTAACGTTTGCGTTTTCTGCTGTGAACTTGAATTGAAACGTCTGGCTCAAAGTTAGCAATTCGCCTGGATTATGAGCAATCCCGAAATGATCGAAAAAACAATAAAACCATAGCTGGCATCGGTAATTCTTTGTGCGCCCGTCGGTCTAAACACACCAAGAACTTGTACTAACTCGAATACTCCACAGTTAGTACTACGATTCTTACCACGGTCTAAACGTAGTCAATGATCTCATTTAATAGATCGTTACGGTGCGTTTGTCTTTGAGTAGAAGTGTGATCAGAAACACGCTCAACCGAGCTATTTACCCCAAAATGAGTACTCATTCAACAGCTTAGTGGGCTCATAATCAGACATGGAAATCTTCTTTTATCAAAAAAAAAAAAAATTCTTGCTTCAGTAAGATTCGAATCAAGTCCCAGTGCATAGAAGGCGAACGTGCTATTCAGCCTAATCGTTGCGCCATCCGGACTACATGGCTCCTTGCAGTGGGAAATATTGCATGTACTGTACTGATCATATATGAACACTCTGGTAAATAACGCTGTAGTTTGTGGTTCATATGCAGGATGTGTGCAAATTGCGCCTAAATGCCTTGCCACGTGATTTCAGATGTACATAATTTCCAGCAAAAAAATCCGGAACATTTATTCGAATTTTTAACCCTTTAGCTGATATAGGCATTTACATTTTTTATGAAAATTGTACTCACCTACCTCACCTCACACTACTAAAAACACAATATCTTGAAAACTGCGCCAGTTAGAATGATTAAATAAAACGTCAATCGCAGCTAATACGTTGTTATAAAATACAAAATTTATTCGGTGGAAATCAGACGGGTGGTTTAATTGTTATAAATTTGTAAAATAAAAATTTCCGGTTTGCTTGGAAAATAACATTTTTTTTCCATCACCATTTTGTTCTCTTCTAATTTTTGTATACGTAATGTACTTGTCCTGTTTCAAAAATTAATTCTCTATTTGATTATGATCAAATCGTGTTAACATCATTTCATCCTATTTATTTAATTTCTGGCAGTTATAGCCCTTTCAATGTAGGAAAACGGACGTTTTTGAGCGTTAGAACGTTGTGCACTACGCCTCTCCCCACGCCGATTTTACATTTACTAAAAACTCAATAACTGAAAAACTACACAAGCTAGAACTCTCAAATAAACACATAATCTCAACTATTGCCTTACCCTTATATTAACCCATTGCCTGCGGAGGAACTTTTTTTTTCGAATTTTCGCATGAAACTTCATATTCCTAGTAATTAAGGCCTCCTGAGCACGAATTTGTCATTCGTTTTCTCACCTGAGTTTTAGTTTACCTGTAATTGAGTGATGCCATATGGCATCATCGCAGGTTCGCCTTATAATCTTATGTACTAAGAAAAACGCCTAGAAATAAATAAAGCTTAGGTAATGAATATAATTTATTTTATTATTCAAGACCAGTGAAAAGATAAACTAAATAACATGGAAATAAAAATTTTTATTTTTAATTTTATTTTGTTTTAATTTCAATACAAATGCGAATAAATGGTTAAAAATAAATTTGGAAAATTGAAAAAAAAAAAAAACAGTTCAATGTACGTACGTACATACATGATTTTATAATAATAACAGCATTGAAAATGAAATTAATATTAATTATTTAATGTTCAAGGTTGTGTGTGATTTTTTACAAAGCAATCGTTATCAATGCATACATAATGCTTTGTCACATTTTCGGCACCTTACGTGAAATTGGCTCTTGCATTCACGGCGAGCACACCGCCTTTTCGCGCATTTGACGGGTAAATGATCCTGTCTATCGAGACGATCTTCATTCAGATCCCGTGAATTATGCACTATATATTATATGCTGAGGGATGCCACCGACACTATGGTACAATAATGTTGCTTACATGAATGACGACCAAAATATGTATCGTATACGAAAAATCCTGCTCAAGATGGAAATTATTTTTAAAATTGGCTTTGAGCTTATCAGTCAATGGTCACAATTTTCGCATTTTATCGTGAGGATTGATTGCAGTTTTCGGAGCAAAATTAATGCACCGCTCGATCAGGAGAAACCGATCACGGGGCATTGGTTAAGCGGTCATTGCGTTATGCAAATCAGTATCTTGAGACCAAAATTTTGCGTATCGTACATTGAGGCGTACCCAGAAACAAACATCATCATCATCATCATCGTGGCGCGACAGCCCGACGTCGGGCCTTGGCCGCCTGGATCATTGTCCTCCAATTATCTCGGTCACGTGACCGCGTCCTCCAATTTTGGGAGCCCAGCAGCTGCGCGGCGTCCACACCTACTGAGCTCTCCCAACGAGATCTCGGTCGTCCTCGCAGTCTCGCTCCGTCGACTCGTTCCGCATTCATTACTCTCTTAGGCATGCGATCATCGTCCATTCTTTGTACATGCCCTGCCCATTGAAGTCGTTGTAGTTTGACGATTTTCGAGACTTGCAGCTCATCGTACATTTCATACAACTCATGGTTGTACCGGATGCGCCATCCATCTCGATCGCAAACAGCCCCGAAAATTCGCCGTAGAGCCTTACGTTCGAAAGTGTCTAGCATGTTTTCGGAGGCTTGAGTTAGGGTCCATGCTTCGCAGCCATAGCATAGCACTGGTCGTATAATGGTTTTGTACACGCGGAGCTTCGTGTTTCTGTGCACATGTTTCGATTTCATTTTGGGGAGAACCGAGAAAAAAGTCTTATTAGCTAACTGTATCCGTCGCTTGATTTCGTCAGTTTCGTTGGCGTCCCTTGACAGGTTGCAACCCAGGTAGATGAAGTTGTTCACGAATTCGATGTTGAGGTCCCCCACGTTGATGCTCGGTTGTGCAGGTGTCCTTGTCACCGATTGCATCATTATTTTAGTTTTACCCTCGTTAATACGTAATCCAACTTCCTTTGCAGCGGTATCGAGCGTATGCAGAAGTTCTTCTGCGTCAGCCAATCTTCGGGACATGATGTTGATGTCGTCTGCTAATTGTGTCGACTTGATGACCAGCGTCTTGCTGTTGTCCATATTCATGGCCCGAATAACGTATTCCAGTGCTAGGTTGAAGAGCGTCGGTGCCAGTCCATCGCCCTGTTTCAAACCAGTGCGTGTTTCAAATAGATCAGTAAGT
Organism: Chloromyia formosa; assembly: GCA_964017055.1. NCBI lineage: Eukaryota > Metazoa > Arthropoda > Insecta > Diptera > Stratiomyidae > Chloromyia > Chloromyia formosa. The sequence goes on from OZ024817.1 coordinate 27,734,320, forward strand.
CTATTCTGGATCCTGACTTGTGAGACGGAGTTGGTCATCGTCATCTTTGTCAGTCGCACTAATTTGGCCGGTATACCAAATTGCAGCATGATGTTGTACAGTACTCCACGATCGATACTGTCGTATGCCTGCTTGAAGTCGACAAAGATTTGGTATACGTTTACGTTGTATTCCCAGCACCTCTGGAGTATCAGTTTGACTGAGAAGAGCTGATCGGTTGTGGAGCGACCAGGTCTGAAACCGCTTTGATATTCGCCAATGACTCGTTCTGCGTACGGTTTTATTCTATTTTCCAGAATTTTCGTCAAAATTTTATAGGACGTACAAACTAGTGAGATGCCCCTGTAATTCTCACACCGCAATTTATCTCCCTTTTTATGGATTGGACAGATGATGCTTCTGCGCCAATCGTCTGGGATCTCCTCGTTCTCCCATACTCGCAGGAGTAATTGATGTATGGCATCAACTAGACTCGTTCCACCGAATCTTAGCAGTTCAGCTGGGATCTCGTCAGCGCCCGGCGCTTTATTTCGTTTTAGTGACCGCAACGCGAGATCAACTTCCTCTACTGTCGGGGGTTGAATGGGTGGGCCTAGATCAACAATATCGTCGGGAGCGTCCTGTGTGGGGATGTTAGATGGTCGGTTTAGAAGCTCTTCAAAATAAGAGGCCCATCGCTTGTTAATACCATCGGTGTCGCTGATGATGTTTCCATCCTTGTCCTTACAAAGGCTAGTCCTGGGTTGGTAGCCGTTCTTAATTGTATTTACTAGTTTGTACGCTTGTCTGGTGTTCCTATTAGCTAAGTTTTCGTTTATGTTCAGCAACTGCTCGTCAAAGTATTTACGTTTCTTACGTCTAATTATTCTATTCGATATTCGCCGAAGCTCGTCATATTTTTCTCTTCTGGCTCTGGTTCCTCGTTGAATCCATTGTCTGTAGGCCTCGTTTTTCGCGTCAAGTGAATTTTTGCATTCTTCGTCGAACCAGTCATTTCGCGCTCGCCGGGCTTTATATCCCACGACCTTCTCTGCAACATCCTTGATGGTACCCTTGAGTTCTTCCCAGAACCCATGGACGCCTGTGTTGCTGATGTTGTGTAGCATAGGTGATAGTTTTTCCTCAAGGGCGGTAATATACGCCACCGCTGTAGCATCACTCAAGAGCTTATCAACCGCAAAGATTTTGGGAGGGCTGATTCTTGACTGGTGCACTGAGGAGATTCTACATCTGTAGGTCGTCTTCACCAAGTGATGATCTGAGTCGCAGTTTGCTCCTCGATAGGAGCGGACATCCATGACACTAGACGCCCATCTCCTGCAAATGAGGACGTGGTCAATTTGGTTGACGGTATGTGCGTCTGGAGACTTCCAGGTCTGCTTGTGAATGCGTCGATGCGGGAAACACGTAGAGCTTACGACTAGATTCCTGGTGCAGGCGAAGTCGATAAGTCGCTGGCCGTTATCGTTACATTCTTCATGGAGGCTGTGGCCTCCAGAGGTCCCCCGATGCCAACTTTCATTCCCGACTTTCGCGTTAAAGTCTCCCAGCAGCAATTTGACGTCGTTTGTTGGAAGTGAGTCGAAGAGAGTTTCAAGGCGGGCGTAGAACTCGTCTTTTACTGCGTCTTCTTTAACTTCAGTGGGGGCATGCACATTGATGAGCCAGAGATTGAAGAATCGAGTCTTGATGCGAATCGCACACAGCCGTTCATTTATGGGTTTGAAGTCAGTAATATGCGGTTTGAGGTGATTGTTCACTATAAATGCTACTCCAAACTCCTTGCGGCCCGATGGTTTGTCACTTGTAAAAATTGTGTGCGATTTCTTGTCATTAATCTCGCTGCCAAGTCAATTTGTTTCCTGGACTGCAGTAATGCTCAGTTTGTACTTTTCGACCTGTTGAAGGAGGGCCTTCTCGGCCCCCGGTTTGTTCAGGGAGCGTACATTCCAGGATCCGAAAGAATAATCCTTTATTCGTTTGCATGGTCGTCGTTGTTGATCCGTCCAATCCGAGGCTTTTGTTCCAGGTTTCTTGACATGGAGTGGTTTTTACAAGGACGAGTTGTCAGCACGTCGCTTAACCCCATTCGGGGGATGGCCTCGGAGATAGCTGCTTCAGATGGTTTAATAAACGTGCTGGAGCCCACACAACTATATAGCAGGTCCAACTACGCAAGTCATTCCATCCTACTAGACCTGAGACGCTTAGGTGTTTGTCAGCCATTCAGGCTACAGCTATCTGCCTTTTCCAAACTGTCTTATCGCTAAGACATTGGCCGTCAGCGAATTGATGCACTGCCGTTACCAGGGGGCGCCCACGCGGGGGACTATGGAAAAGGTCTTTGCCCCCCCAAGAAACAAACATAATTCCCACAAAAACTTTGACCTCCTGCAGCATAATATTCGGATTCTTGTCTGTAATCGATACACCATAATTATTGCTTTTAGCGCAGATCATTTTCAAAATTTCGTCATCGAAAAATCTTTCAAATAGCTCATGAGCTCTTACTGAACAGTCAAAATAACACGGATCTGGGAAAATCGGCTTCGTGCCGTGGAATTTAGCAGATGTCCACTTGGGTTTCTGCTTCAACGTTGGCACTTCTGTCAGGCCATCTATTTTTGGACCATAACAACCAACATAAGCCCATGGCGATGTCGGAGTAGATGAATGGCCCTCTTCTTCATTTCCGTGAGTGGATCTGTGTGTGGGTTCTCTGCATCAACCTCGTAGAGGACTTCATTGTCGCCCGATCGACCAACGAATTCCACTTCAACCACTTGTTGTACGCGAATCGATGATATTACCGCCTTCGTTCTCATCACAATCGTCTTCGGCTGAGTCGTCTTCAATGCCTTCATCGGCAATCAGACTCTCCAAATAATCCACCGCCGCGTGTAATTTCATGTTGCAAATAGGAAAAGATAACACGTAAATTCCAAAGATCACGGAAATGTTGCCTATAATGTGGACCTGCGATTGTGCCATATGGCATTAGCAAATTTAAAACAAAAATTTTTCTCATAAATTTTTTTTCTTTTTTGTTTTCATTTCATGCAATTGATGCTACTACATATTGCACTTTTAGAACATTTAATGATTCGAGGCAACAAAACTTTTTAAAGTATGGGAAATATCAACTTACATTTTCCGGTGCGACATAATTTCACTTTTTTTTTCACTTTTCAAAATTTACTCAAATGTGTGGTCCGCTAGGTTCGACTCCTATAGGAATACTAGCATAACCCATATACGATTTGGAAGATACATCCTTCCACTTAAGAACTCAGCGAAATATGTAACAAAATGCGCACACACACACACTCCACAAGCCATTAAACGAAACAAGTCAAAGTGATGCCATATGGCACACTAGCAGGGAATGGGTTAAATTAAATTCATAGGAATAGTTTGTGTACGTTGCACCTCTAAAATGCAATTTAATTTAAATTCTTTAAAATCTTGCGCTTTTATCACTTTTTCTGGAATTTTCGTGTTCATAATGCACAAGTTTTATTTCAAAAATAGAATCTCTGTTTTTCTATGATCAGACCGTGCTTAGATCATTTCATCCTAATTTCTTAATTTCTTGCGGTTGACGGCATGTGAACGAAAATCCTTTAAGTTTTGAATTATCTTGAATGAGAAATGAACGACAATTTCATTTTGTATGTTTTTGTTTTATTTTATTTCGTAATAAGTGTTTGAAAATTATCGATGTATGTGATAACATTACACGAGGAATGTCGGGAAGAGCCATACATAGTTTTCCGAAGAGAGAACAACATAAATACTTAAAGAATGACATTGTCTTTAATTTCCTATTCAAATTATTTCATTATTAACACTCGGCGTTGGAAAATTAAATGTATGTATTTGAATACAATACGAAATATTTAATGAAAAACTGTGATTTTTCAATTAAAACGATTTTCTTTGACAGGCCCGCAACTCCCAGAAATTATGAAATTAGGGTGGAACGATTTAAGCACGATTTGACTATTAGAATATGTATATAGATTCGATTTTCGAAATAAAACTTGTATATTTTGTGTAGGAAAGTTCGAGAAAATGTGATAAGAGCGCAAAATTTTAAACAACATAAACAAAAATTTGCAAAATTTTGATGAAACTAACAAACTATTCCTCTGATTTTTATGGGATAAATTTTTAAAATAAGGGCATGATACTAGTTGAGAACTATATATCGGTAGGCTGTAATAGCTCGTCTAATATTCCACGTTATTTCACTCGTCAATAACAAATAATTTTCCTATAAATAATTCGTTATTTTATCGGGGTTTTTACCAGTTGTATTCCCGTATCAAAACCGGTATTATACCAGTAATATTTCTGGTAATTTTTACGCTAAGCTACCGGGCTGCCATCCGAAATTTTACTACTAATGTTCCCGTATCAAATGGGTATTGTACCAGTATTTTATCTGCATAAATTCACGTTTTTTCACCAGTAGATGTACTTTAGAGGGAAAAGAACTGTGTTATGCTCGTCAGCTAACAAAGAACAGAAATAAAACATTACACACATGGAGCACGGTGAAAAATAAATAAGTTAATTCTTTCCCAATGCCCTATACCTGTTAACTGAAAGATTACCGATAGTGCGACCAGATAATTAACCGGTTAGTTACCCGAGAGTGGTTTTACAGGGATGCTGTATATTACTTGTATATTCTTTTACTGTGTTTATATATGAGAGCGCCATATTAAATTTTCGCCCCGGGAGCCAAATTTCCTTCGCACGGCTCTGCTTCTTGGTACAACATAATGGATAAAAAAACCGTAATTAAAATGTCTTACCCATGATATACAATAGTATCTTACATCCCAATTCATATTACGTGATTGTTACGAAACTTAGAACATAGGGGAGTGGGACAAATTACGATCTGAAATTTTCTTCTTCCTCACTGTTCCCCTTTTTTTCAAATTTAAAGAAAATGCCAAAAATGGAATGTACTTAACATTACCTATCTCATGACACCCCACTTGCCTATACCAGACAAAAAAATTTCGACCTTCACTTCCCCTCTATGAAGACCTCCCTTAAAGTTGATCTATTACAACGCATCACTTTCTCCAGAGAATTATAGTACTTCTACATATTTCCACCAAATTTCATGCCCGTAGCTCCGGTGGTTCGTCAGATATTTCATGGAAACGCAGACGGACGCATGACCGATTTCATAAGGGTTTTGTTTTTTTTTTACAAAATCCTAAAAACGACCATTTTCAAGCTTGCTAGAAAAATTACACTACAACTTCTCAAGCTTACAGATCTTTGAAATGATACTTCAAACGGAAAAAGGATAATTTGATTAACGTGACCAATATTTTTCAATTCGGTCAATTTCGAGAGTAGTTATGAACGAAAATGCTAAAATACATTTCAACGATTTCAGCCTTAAAAACCCTCGTTTCTCAGACATGAACTTTGATACCTAAAATTCATTTATTGTGGCCTAGAATCCAATTGTATTCAATTTAAAACTATAGATTCGACGTTAATATCATTTATATAGAACATTCTGTTTTTCACGCTCTCTGGCCACCACATGGATAGCGAGTGATAGTTGGGAGTAGCATAACTTAAACACTTCTGTTGAAAATTAATTTCGGTATAAAATTGCAAATTTATTTAAAAAGATTCGAAATAGGGGTGCAAACAGGACACCTTTATCTCCTTATTTTGAGGGCCGAATGTTTTAGTGATATAAAACTCTAAATTAAAAAGAAAAAAACAAGCGACAGGCAACCTTTTGTGACGAGGGGGTCTGTCAAGACACCCTTGATGAATCCTTCGTGTCGAGGGGGGTAGAGCAGCTCTTGGCCGCTCGTAAAGAGCGGGTCGTTCCGGTACAGAGAACCGGCTACCATAGGACCCTCCTGCTGCCCAAGCGATATCTTGTCAGGTGCTATCGCAGCGAACATTCTAACCAACATCTCATGGATAAAACTCCCCACCCAGAAACATCAGAAGGGACCTTGAGAGAGAGAGGTCGAAAGGTTCAAGAGGGTGCGGTTCGACAGCGAAACTTATAAAACTGCAATTGCATCGATACACACTGAGAAGGTACGACGATCGATCCAAGACCTTCGCTCCAACCCGGTACTCCAGTCCTGTCCACCAAACATATCTTCCAACGAAGTTACGCTGCCAAGGCTTACTGGGACCACACTAGCGCGGCTCGCGGATCTGGCTGGTGTTCCAGACTAAACTTATACCTGTCTCGAATCGATCGAAACATCAACAATACGTGCCCCGCTTGGAATGGGACTAAACATGACGTCAGACATCTGTTTGAATGCCCATAGTCCCCCATAAATTTAATACCTATACGGATATCTTTGTCGGAAAATCCCATCGAGGTCGTATTCTTCCTTGGCCTTGACATAGAAGGAGAAGACGTTTTTAAGCGACGCCCTATGATGAACCCCAAATGCCGCTACTACAACAATAACAGGCAACCTTTTCTTAATTTTGATACATTTTCCTTGTGATAACAAAAAGTGGTCTCGACACCATCGAAAAAAAGGCAATTGGCAAGATGGAAACATTTTTATACACTTCACGAATGTGACAGGGAATATTAATTTTGGCATGAACTTTGCAATACATAGAAGAAAGCATCTCCGGCCATATAAACTGTATATCGATGGTGAAGGTAGCCAACCTCCTATGTCAAAAATTGAATCTTTGGAGTCAGTTTACAATAAGAGGTTGTAGAAGTTATAAAACACAACATTGACATAGAGGTTTTGAATGTTTCTACTTCTAACGGTTTTTCGCTGAAAATAACAATTAAGGCGGTTGAACAATTGGCCACGTTTAGAACGTGGAACTATAAGGGGATTTAACTATTAAATCGTTTTAGTGTTAGTACTGATCACGGACCCATATATGTGGTCTAAGTGTGCTGAGTCATTCATGGCAACCCTTCTAACCTAACCTAACCTAACCTAACCTAGTGTTAGTACTTGTTGGTGGAGTGCTTATACCGACCATACGGAGAGGTACTTCTTTTTCTTTCTCCGTTGACAGCATAGATAAATTTTACAGATATAAATTTTACGACAGAAAAAGACTTTTTCTTGCCCGTGATCACGCACTGCTTTCCTGAAATTGCAAACAAAGCAACGCTGAACAAAAAAAAAAACGACAACAAAGGAAACGTCAACCACCGAGTCAACATTAGCGATGACAGCGACTAGTCCCATTTTTTTTAGTCCAGATCGCAAGTAGAGATAAGCCAAGTCCAAAACTAACTAAACCGATACGTTTACATATATCGTCAAGAGTTAGATCGATTTAGTTAGATCTCGAAAATAGTCCCGCGGTTTAAACGTAGTGTATTATGCATAAATATTTAAAAAACACGTTAGAAATTTTTTTTTCAAAAATTCACATAGGAGGTTGTGAATCGTCACTATCGATATATTCTTGGTCAGCATGACGAGGCGAGTCGAGTAAGCTTTGTCCGTCTGTCCGTCAGTCGATCTGGTTTTATGCGTCGGAACCAATGGAATCGAACTAATACGTCATATGGCTGCCACAGGGATGACAAGTCCAACTTTGTGAGAAAAACTTTTTCATTTCTTAAGATTGCTTTCTAAAATTTCACACTATTTAATAGTATCTTTAATCAAATCACAATTTTGAGTTTGAATGAAATCGGAAAACTATTTCATATACCGTACATAGGAACAGTGAAATCGGAACAAATTTTAATATTGGACTAATTTCAAAGTGGCAAATGCACCATAAATCAAATCGATGGTATGATATGGTATGATTCGGCAAGCTAGCCAAAGGCTAGCTTATTTCATCATCATCATAGTGGCGCGACAGCCCGACGTCGGACCTTGGCCGCCTGGATCATTGTCCTCCAATTATCTCGATCACGTGACCGCGTCCTCCAATTTTGGAAGCCCAGTAGCTGCGCGGCGTTCACACCTACTGAGCTCTCCCAACGAGATCTCGGTCGTCCTCGCAGTCTCGCTCCGTCGACTCGTTCTGCATTCATTACTCTCTTAGGCATGCGATCGTCGTCCATTCGTTTTACATGCCCTGCCCATTGAAGTCGTTGTAGTTTGACGATTTTCGAGACTTGCAGCTCATCGTACAGTTCATACAACTCATGGTTGTACCGGATGCGCCATCCATCTCAATCGCAAACAGCCCCGAAAATTCGCCGTAGAACCTTACGTTCAAATGTATCTAGCATGTTTTCGGAGGCTTGAGTTAGGGTCCATGCTTCGCAGCCATAGCATAGCACTGGTCGTATAAAGGTTTTGTACACGCGGAGCTTCGTGTTTCTGTGCACATGTTTCGATTTCATTATGGAGAGAACCGAGAAAAAAGTCTTATTAGCTAACTGTATCCGTCGCTTGATTTCGTCAGTTTCGTTGGCGTCGCTTGACAAGTTGCAACCCAGGTAAATGAAGTCGTTCACGAACTCGATGTTGAGGTCCCCACATTGATGCACGGTTGTGCAGGTGTCTTTGTCGTCGATTGTATCATTATTTTAGTTTTACCCTCGTTGATACGTAGTCCAACTTCTTTTGCAGCGGTATCGAGCGTATGCAGAAGTTCTTCTGCGTCAGTCAATCTTCAGGACATGATGTTGATGTCGTCGGCGTACGCTGCTAATTGTGTCGACTTGATGAGTAGCGTCTTGCTGTTGTCCATATTCATAGCCCGAATAGCGTATTCCAGTGCTAGGTTGAAAAGCGTCGGTGCCAGTCCATCGCCCTGTTTCAGACCAGTGCATGTTTCAAATAGATCAGTAAGTCTATTCAGGATCCTGACTTGTGAGATGGAGTTGGTCATCGTCATCTTCGTCAGTCGCACTAATTTTGCTGGTATACCAAATTGCAGCATGATGTTGTACAGTACTCCACGATCGATACTGTCGTATGCCTGCTTGAAGTCGACAAAGATTTGGTATACGTTTACGTTGTATTCCCAGCACTTCTGGAGTATCAGTTTGACTGTGAAGAGCTGATCGGTTGTGGAGCGACTACGTCTGAAACCGCTTTGATATTCGCCAATGATTCGTTCTGCGTACGGTTTTATTCTATTTTCCAGAATTTTCGTCAAAATTTTATAGGACGTATAAACTAGTGATATGCCCCTGTAATTTTCACACCGCAGTCTATCTCCCTTTTTGTGAACTGGACAGATGATGCTTCTGCGCCAATCGTCTGGGATACCCTCGTCCTCCCATACTCGCAAGAGTAATTGATGTATGGCATCAACTAGACCCGTTTCACCGAATTTTAGCAGTTCAGCTGGAATCTCATCAGCGCCGGGCGCTTTATTTCGTTTTAGTAACCGCAACGCGAGATCAACTTCCTCTACATTCGGGGCTGTATAGGTGGGCCTAGATCTTCAATATAGTCGAGAGCTTCTTGTGTGGGGATGTTAGATGGTAGGTTCAGAAGCTCTTCAAAATAAGAGACCCATCGTTTGTTAATGCCATCGGTGTCGCTGATGATGTTATTTTATTATTGTATTTTGGATTCATCCATATAAATTTTAGCTGCACTTTTTGTAGTAAAAACAAAACCCTCATGAAATCGGTCAAATGTCTGTCTGTCCGTCTGTCTGTCTGTCCATGAAATATCTCGCGAACGGCTGAAGCTACATATATGAAATTTTGTGGGGATATGTAGAATTATTATAATTCGCCGGAGAAAGCGATTCGTTGTAATAGGCTGAGTTTAAAGGTCTAGACACACAGTGCCCGTACCAGGGCAGCGCCGTAGTCGCCCGTATATCGGGCACATGACCGTACATTGCAAGCGAAACCACACAGTACCCGTACCGAGACCAACCGTGTATTTCCCATGTGTCACCGATTCCCGCGATTCTTCCTAGCGACTTTAATTGCATGCGATGCAAACGTGTGTCTATCTATTCAACATTGTACATTTTCTCCGCCGTATGATGGCTACACAACAACCCACCCGGCGGCGGCTGCTCCGTGTTTGGCTATGTGTGTATCCAATTTCTTTCCGTACCGAACCGTGAGCGAGAAAAATTTAACCAAACTAAACGGGCACGGTCCGCCCCGTGATGTGCAGGTGACGGTCTGTTGTCCGTGTGGGTAGTGTGGACTAGCAGACTGTTTTATATGGTACATACAATTCGCTTACCGTATATCGCCAGTATACGGGCGACTGCGGCGCTGCCCTGGTACGGACACTGTGTGTCTAGACCTTAAGGGGATGTCCCCATAGAGGGAAATGAAGGTCAATAATTTTTTTTCATCTGGTATAGGCAAGGGGTATCATGAGAAAGATAACATTGAGTACATTCCACTTTTGGTATTTTCATAAAATTTGAAAAGAGGGGAAAAGAGGTAGAGGGGAAAATATATGTTCGAGTTTGTCCCACCCCCCTTGCGTTTCGAGACCGTTATACTTAGAAATGTGAAAATTTGCAAGAAAGCGGCATTTTACTAGCATAGAAAACTGTAAATCGTAGAATTTTGATATCTTATCATAAAAGGTTAATAATAGTACATTTCTATAGTTGCAGTTAGCACACCCCTGCACTCGTTAAGCATATCCGAGGTGAAAAATATTGATGGTCAATGATAACCAACATTATCGGCAATAATATCTCCAAGTTTCATTACAATCAAATAATATTTAATAATAGTACATTCATTTAAAGTTAGGCATTTTGACACTATCCACACAAAAAATACACCTGTTGGCCTCATACATACGTATATGTGTGAGTACTACTTTCATGTTGTTTTTCGTAGTGCGAGTTGCAGTTATTTCATTAATAATTTTTGAAAGGGTAGAGATTGGCTTGGGGGCGCTGTGTCGTAAGTGGCAAACTTAAACGGGCGGAAGGGGGAGGGTCCACATAGAGGCGAAATTAAAGTCTATTTTTTTTCGACTGGTGTAGGCAAGTGAGGTGTAGTGAGAAAGGTAATGTTGAGTGTTTACATTTCATTTTTTTGCATTTTCTTGAAATTTATAGAAATGCGAACAGTGGGGGAGGAGAAAATATTAGTTCAACCCCCCTCCCCTTACATTTTGAGACAGTTATACTTAGAATTATGAAAACTTACGGGAAGGTGGGTTTCGAATAGCATATAAAATGGAAAATAGTGGAATATGTCTGTCTTCTCAGAATAGGTCAATAATAGTTTATTTCTATAGTTACAGTTAGCACACCCCTGCATGCCTTAAACACGTTCGAGGTCAAAAGCACTGATGGTCAACGATAACCAACACCTTAGGCAATAATATTTTTTAAGTTTCGTTACCACGTAATATGAATTAGCATGTAAAATGTAAGTGGGTAGGACATTTTAATAATGTTTTTTTTTATCCATCTGAGTGGTATCAAGAAGAGCAAGGAGCCGATATTTATATACCAAAATAAGCGCTTGCTACAAAACTCTCGGATTGCGGGCGTAGCCCTCTATATTCCGGTTTCATTTATCAATTAAATTACGTATTAATTATCTTGAATTAGGCGTCATTACGTTGAACCTTAAACGTCCTAAGATAGAAAATTGTACTCTACTTTTTACATATTCATTCATTTACCACGTACACAACACATTATGCTCCCAGTCATCTTCTGGGGCACCTTCTGTATTTCACCACTATGATTCCCACTGGCGCATCGACGGTTTCGAGACACGATCCGATACAAGCAAGCTTGTATGATTAAGCTAACACCCCCCTTCTAAATGCGGCATCTCTTTTATTTAAATCTAATGCACGATAGAAGAGATAATTAATTGCTAATTTGTTGCTCTATTCCCGAACTTATGGCTCCTGCCGATTTGCCAGGATTCCAGCTTATATGTGGGAAGAATACCACATTTTTGGAATAAATACGCATTGCTAGCGTAACGTTACGCTCGCACCCCCACCTTAAATCGTTAATTTCGGCGAATTGGCAGGAGCAATAAACTCGGGGATAGAGCAACCAATTAGCACAAAGAAACACTAACTGTGTGCCAGCTGAATATTCATCACAGCAAAGCGGCATCAGCGATGATGACGAGATGCTTTGATGAAGAGAAACTGGACATAGCTTTGATACAGGAACCCTGGATTTTACAAAACAAAATTAGGGGTTTGTCACAACAAACCGCAAATCTGTACCATGCACAGGTGGACGGTAAAATAAGGACATGCATCCTGGTGCGTCATGGAATACGTGCAGTACAAATGATGCATCTCTGCTCGCCTGATCTTACGGTAGTAATGATCGGCAGTGGTGCAGGATCATTCCTAATTGCATCAGCATATCTCCCTTATGATGCACCAGAGCCACCTCCATCAGAGGAAGTAGAAAATCTGGTAAGGTATTGTAAAGAAAGAGATATGGCCCTGATCATAGGCTGTGATGCCAATGCGCACAACACTGTGTGGGGCAGCACAGATGACAATCCCAGAGGACAGCAGCTGCTAGAATTTGTGGAAAAGTACAATCTGCTGGTAGCAAACAAGGGGGTCGCTCCCACCTTCGTGGATGCACGAAGGGCTGAAGTGATCGACATTACCCTAAGCTCTGTTAATATGCTTGACAGAGTTCAGAATTGGAGAGTGGTGGACAGGCTAACCATGTCTGATCACAGGGCTATCCAGTTTGAAATTCTGTATGGCAGAAAGCGGAGTAGCGAACGCAAACGTATAAGAGTGCCAAAAAATACTGATCGTGTTAAGTACGAGACATATTTATTGGAACAAGTCGAGGATATTCAAGACGGAATACCTCGGAATACGGTCGAGATAGAGCGAACAGTGGAACAACTGAACTCCGCTATTAATCGCGCCTTCGAACACGCTTGTCCCTCCACAGTAGTGGACGAAAAGGACCCAACACCATGGTGGAGTAGGGAACTGGAGTCTATGAAAAAAGAGACAAGGAAAGCCTTTAACCGTTACATGAGGGAGAGAGACTCTCACTCTTGGGAACTATACAAGGATAAAAAGAGGGAGCTGAAAAGAACCTTACGTCTTCGGAAACGAAATACGTGGAGGGAATTCTGCTCTAGCATGAAGGATACGTCGGAAGTATGCAGATTACAGAAGATGATATCGAAAGACACTGCTTCGAAAATGGGGCTGATACGCAAAGTTGATGGTTCCATGACAGAAACAGTGGAAGAAACGTTGCAGGCCCTGATGGAGGTACATTTTCCTGGAAGTTTCAAGTCAGACCAACCATGGCCTCAAAGTAACATGGGAGCTGGTGGGGTAAGTCAACAAGAAGCTGAGAGGATAATAACTCCAAATGGAGTCAAAAGTGCTATAAACTCTTTTGCTCCATTTAAAACGGCTGGAATGGACGGAATATTCCCGGCACTATTACAGTGGGGCATGAGCGCTCTACTAGATAGGATCCGGAATATATTCGTCGCCTGTCTTTCAGCAGGCTACATCCCGAAGGCATGGAGGGAGGCTAAAGTGGTCTTCCTGCCTAAACCGGGAAAGAAAGACTATACAGAGGCAAAGTCCTTCAGGCCGGTTAGCCTTACATCATTCCTGTTGAAAACAATGGAAAAGGTGTTGGTGGACTACCTGGAGAACACCACGCTAATGTATAGTCCTCTGAGTAGGTGCCAACATGCTTATAGAGCAGGCAGATCTACGGAAACCGCTCTACATGAACTTGTTAGAGTTGCAGAGAGAGAGATTAACAATGGCGGGATCGCTATGTCTACTTTTATGGATATAGAGGGTGCTTTTGATAAAATCTCCTTTACCAAACTAAGGAACGCCCTGTTTGAGCGGGGGGTTGATTACATTATAATTAAGTGGATCGACTCTATGCTTAAGCAGAGGGCGGTAAATCTTAGCAGTGGATGTGACAGAATACGGGGTAAGGTAGTCCGAGGATGCCCACAAGGAGGTGTTCTTTCGCCTCTACTGTGGAACATCACCGTGGACAGTCTTCTCTGGAAACTGGACTCGATGGGCGTACACACTGTAGGATACGCCGATGACTTGGCACTCACGGTCAGTGGAAAGTTCATGGACACAATTCTAGGTTGCATGGGACAAGCTCTCAAAGTAACCGAAGAATGGTGTAATGAGCAAGAGCTAACCATAAACGCTAGTAAATCAAACACTATGATTTTTACTCGTAAGAGGAAAGACATAGAGATAACTCCCTTACGGCTTTTTGGTTCAGAAATCAAGGTGTCCAAGGAAGTGAAGCATCTAGGAGTTACCTTAGATGCGAAACTAACTTGGAATGTTCACGTTGATGAAAAGATCCAAAAAGCGAAAAGGATTTTGCATCAATGTAAGAGAGTGTGTGCTCGTAGGTGGGGAATTTCACCTAAAGCGACACACTGGATTTACACAATGATGGTAAGACCTATTCTAGCCTATGCATCAGTGGTATGGTGGCCAAAAGCCATGCAGAATACCACAAAGCAGAAGCTAGATGGGGTACAAAGGATAGCTTGCGTAAGCATATGTGGTGCAATGCGCACCACACCAACGCGAGCAATGGAGGCATTGCTGGGACTGCCGCCATTGGACTTATTTATAAAGAAAACGGCGGCGCTTTCGGCAATACGCATGGAAATGGATGCCATGTGGCATCGCTTTGGAACTAGCAGCGGTCATAAGAGCATCCTAGACATTATTCATGATGAGGTCAGGGAGACTCTAATGCCGGTAGAAGGCATGAGTAGACGTAGGGTAGTTGAAAGACTACACAAGACTCACATTGCAGATGGAAACATACATAATGAGTGTATGTACAATGACATCAGCATTTTTACTGATGGCTCTTTAATGGACGGTAAAGCGGGGGCGGGGGTTTACTCTGAAGAGCTAAACCTAGCATGTGCGCTTAGTCTAGGAGAGTATGTGTCCGTATACCAGGCAGAAATGCTTGGCTTGTTGCATGCGTTGGACCACTTGCTTGAAGGTCAGGTGCGGGGGAAGAAAATCCTTATTGCACTGGACAACCAATCGGTGATCAGACGCATGCAGCAGACGAACATAAACTCTAAACTGGTACTAGAGTGTGTCCGGAAGCTCAACACGTGTGCCTCAGAAAATGAGGTTACGCTGATGTGGGTAAAAGGACACATAGGTACAACAGGAAATGAGGCGGCGGATGCCCTAGCAAAACAGGGATCTGCGGCAACTTTCATTGGCCCAGAACCCAGAGTTGCTCTGGGGAACGGCATGATTGGAGCGAAGGTTGGGAAGTGGATGGACTCCATGCATCAACAAAGATGGCAGGAGCTAGTCACTTGCAAACAAGCTCGGAATGCAATAACCAGCCCTTTAGGCAGGGAAGCGAGAAAGGTACTTAGTTATAAACGGAGTACCCTAAGCTGGATAACTGCCTTGGTCACAGGGCATGGTAATTTTAAGGCTCATCTGGCCAAGATGAAAATCGGGGAAGATGACGTTTGCAGGCTATGCCTGGAGGAGGCCGAGACGGCAGCACACATTGTGTGCGAATGTCCAGCACTGGCTAGCACGAGGTTGAGGATCACAGGCAGGCACACGATAAGTGTAGAAGCCATGAGTGAACTCAGCTTCAAACAAATGCTAGCAATAACACGGGACTCAGTGATGAAGAAAGAGGTCGACAATTATCAGTCGACATCTGGAAGCCACTGATGACCGGGAGGGGGCGAAAAGGGACCCAAACGTAAGTGGTCTGCTTCGGCTATCCCCCATAGTATATAATAACCAATTAACACCTAATTATGCCCTATGCGTGATGTCGAAACTTGGTGATAGGGGTGCCAGCGTAACGGACGTCACTAGAAAGCACAGCTAGCATAATATAGGTAGATAACTATAATGTCTTCTCAATTTGATTAGTGACATTGACCGTGTAAAAAGTGAAAAATAAAATTAGAAATTGAAAAATGTAATTAATTATTGTTCCATCACTAAGAAAGAGCACCCACCCCAACCTTTTGCATGCCACGCACCCAGCTGGGTCAAACAATACAAAGTTATGAGTGCTCGTGCCGAGCATAAATGATTTTGTTTTATGATTTTTTTTATCAAGTGCAAATTGCGACTGTCACTGAATGCATTAAGTAATAAATACGTCGAAGTAAATTAATATGCTTGTGCCCACATTTAATCGTTGTTTATCATCGAAGCATATTTTCTGCGACGATAGATCCTCCAATTGCATGCCATCTTGATCCGTGCAAAACAAACAAACGGACGGGAGATGCAGCAGTGCATCGGATGCATCTTGTTCAGGCTCGTCATCGGTATCATATTCGCGACAGATTTCTTCTGGGATGCACTTTAGTGCTGAAGTGCATTGCTGCCAAAAAGTGCACGCATCATCGACTATTCGAATGCAAGTATTATTGATCACTTGCCGATTGTTGGCTGACTGGGCTACTTCTACTTGACTTGAACCTGTCAGCGGTCACAAATCAGCTCCAACTTGGCATCACCTGCAATCTTCAATCTGCAGTAAATAATTGATGCCTCGCCAGTAATTGCTTTTAAATTAATCCTCTCGATTTTTTTTCTTTTCTGGAGCTCTCCTCTCACGGGCTTGTGTAGATGTGGCAAATGACATGATAAGTGAATCGCATTCTACGAGTACTATGCCTGCTGGCTGCAGCTAGTCCTCCACTCTTGTTTCTCGTATTTGCCTGTTTTGTTGGGGCCAGGTCGATATTTTTCGCAAATATGCACCCGCATTGCACACTGGCACTACACTGCCGACGTGCTTCAGTGAAAGTAAATTAAAAACGTTATCATCCGTTAATGTGTGGAAAGAGATGTTGGATCCCATAATCGTTTAATGAATGTTACAAATTTTTGTTTACCTTGTTCTTTTGTGGGCCCGACCCGCCAAGTAACTTGCGAAAAAAGTAAAAGTGGGGTGGCCACTGGGCTGGTATGCATTCATTGCCGAGGAGGACCCATGCAGTCCCGGCACAAAGAAGTATGATTAATAACCAATTAATTAGTTGCAAATTTTTTGGAGTAATATACGAGTAATGACGATAAAGAAAATGCAAGACGTTATAGATATTGGTTTTACAGATTACTTAAGATGAAAGAATGATATAAATATAAATTGCCCCAGTTTTGATTGGAAAATTTGCAAGGTTTGTGTTATGGCATTTCTGAATTTTTAACAATTTTGTTGCCCATTGTTGGCTACTTGTTCGTCTTTGTCTATAACTTCGAAATTATTCACAAAAAAAGATGACGATCGTAGGTAATTTTGGGCCGTCCCACGCAAATACACATCGTTAGTTTCATCCATTGTTTGCTTTGAAAATGGTTAACCCCTCTGACAAACAAACTGATGGTGGTTTCTCCTACATAGAAGGGTTAATGGGCTTCTTTAGTATCGAATGGATTTCAAATAATGCTTTTTGTGCGCTTGGACAAGGGTGGCGCTTAGAACTGCTAATTATGATCCATAAGTCACTCTCACTGGAAAATGAAGCCGAAGATTCGAAATCGAACCACATTCGACCGAATAAATCGCCAAATATTTATAACTAAATGGATTAAATTCAGCTGTAAATTGACAAAATTCACTCTCAAGCTTAGCTCTGCCCTTGGCGCTCTCTTCGGCGCCCTACACGGCCATCTGTTTCGCCTTAAGCCGGTAATATACGTTCAAGTGTACTTTGAGGCATACTTGGACAGGTATAACTGGGGTATAACTGTACAAGTCTGGACCTCAAGGTATACCTGAACGTATATGGTCTGCCACACACGGCAACCATTTTGGTCGCGAGTATGCATCGAACCACTTCAAACTCAATAGAAAAAAATCCCCTCATTTCCACCGTTCTATATTAATTTGATGGTTCAATGAAACAACATTTGCAATGAATAAACATATGCCAATGGATAAAAGATAGAAGGAAAACGGTTCTTTGCTTCCTGATCCTCGAAGGATTGCTTCCCTCCTTAGTCTCGTTAAGGGTGATCGCGCAATACACATGCGCCGCGCGGTCTATGGTTGGGAGGGTTCGGCGTGGTGTCCCTCATTCATCTGGGACAGCGTGTGAGTACACCGGCAGGGAGGATTTGCCTCGAGGGGTGGGTATATTGTTTTTGTCCCCTTCCCGACCAGGTATTGTAGGGCATCGCGTGGCTTTCTTTTTTTTTGTAACTTGCGGAGCAGGAGCGGCTCTTCCGAATGAGACCCCGCCCACATATCACCGTAGCTGAGCTGGCCCGTGGGGGGCAAAGACCTTTTCCATAGTCCTCCGCGTGGGCGCCCCCTGGTAACGGCAGTGTATCAATTCGCTGACGGCCAATGTCTTAGCGATAAGACAGTTTGGAGAAGGCAGATAGCTGTAGCCTGAATGGCTGACGAACACCTAAGCGTCTCAGGTTTAGTAGGATGGAATGACTTGCGTAGTTGGACCTGCTACATAGTTGTGTGGGCTCCAGCACGTTTATTAAACCATCTGAAGCAGCTATCTCCGAGGCCATCCCCTGAATGGGGTTAAGCGACGTGCTGACAACTCGTCCTTGTAAAAACCACTCCATGTCAAGAAACCTGGAACAAAAGCCTCGGATTGGACGGATCAACAACGACGACCACGCAAACGAATAAAGGATTATTCTTTCGGATCCTGGAATGTACGCTCCCTGAACAAACCGGGGGCCGAGAAGGCCCTCCTTCAACAGGTCAAAAAGTACAAACTGAGCATTACTGCAGTCCAGGAAACAAATTGGCTTGGCAGCGAGATTAATGACAAGAAATCGCACACAATTTTTACAAGTGGCAAACCATCGGGCCGCAAGGAGTTTGGAGTAGCATTTATAGTGAACAATCGCCTCAAACCGCATATTACTGACTTCAAACCCATAAATGAACGGCTGTGTGCGATTCGCATCAGGACTCGATTCTTCAATCTCTGGCTCATCAATGTGCACGCCCACACCGAAGTTAAAGAATACGCAGTAAAAGACGAGTTCTACGCCCGCCTTGAAACTCTCTTCGACTCACTTCCAACAAACGACGTCAAATTGCTGCTGGGAGACTTTAACGCGAAAGTCGGAAATGAAAGTTGGCACCGGGGGAC
This sequence comes from Chloromyia formosa, assembly GCA_964017055.1. Taxonomy (NCBI): domain Eukaryota; kingdom Metazoa; phylum Arthropoda; class Insecta; order Diptera; family Stratiomyidae; genus Chloromyia; species Chloromyia formosa. The sequence goes on from OZ024817.1 coordinate 27,753,395, forward strand.
CACTGGAGGCCACAGCCTCCATGAAGAATGTAACGATAACGGCCAGCGACTTATCGACTTTGCCTGCAGCAGGAATCTAGTCGTAAGCTCTACGTGCTTCCCGCATCGACGCATTCACAAGCAGACCTGGAAGTCTCCAGACGCACATACCGTCAACCAAATTGACCACGTCCTCATTTGCAGGAGATGGGCGTCTAGTGTCATGGATGTCCGCTCCTATCGAGGAGCAAACTGCGACTCAGATCATCACTTGGTGAAGACGACCTACAGATGTAGAATTTCCTCAGTACACCAATCAAGAATCAGCCCTCCCAAAATCTTTGCGGTTGATAAGCTTTTGAGTGATGCTACAGCGGTGGCGTATACTACCGCCCTTGAGGAAAAACTATCACCTATGCTACACAACATCAGAAACACAGGCGTCCATGGGTTCTGGGAAGAACTCAAGGGTACCATCAAGGATGTCGCAGAGAAGGTCGTGGGATATAAAGCCCGGCGAGCGCGAAATGACTGGTTCGACGAAGAATGCAAAGACTCACTTGACGCGAAAAACGAGGCCTACAGACAATGGATTCAACGAGGAACCAGAGCCAGAAGAGAAAAATATGACGAGCTATGGCGAATATCGAATAGAATAATTAGACGTAAGAAACGTAAATACTTTGACGAGCAGTTGCTGAACATAAACTTAGCTAATAGGAACACCAGACAAGCGTACAAACTAGTAAATACAATTAAGAACGGCTACCAACCCAGGACTAGCCTTTGTAAGGACAAGGATGGAAACATCATCAGCGACACCGATGGTATTAACAAGCGATGGGCCTCATATTTTGAAGAGCTTCTAAACCGACCATCTAACATCCCCACACAGGAAGCTCCCGACGATATTGTTGATCTAGGCCCACCCATTCAGCCCCCGACGGTAGAGGAAGTTGATCTCGCGTTGCGGTCACTAAAACGAAATAAAGCGCCAGGCGCTGACGAGATTCCAGCTGAACTGCTAAGATTCGGTGGAACGAGTCTAGTTGATGCCATACATCAATTACTCCTGCGAGTATGGGAGATCGAGGAGATCCCAGACTATTGGCGCAGAAGCATCATCTGTCCAATTCATAAAAAGGGAGATAAACTGCGGTGTGAGAATTACAGGGGCATCTCACTAGTTTGGACGTCCTATAAAATTTTGACAAAAATTCTGGAAAATACAATAGAATAAAACCGTACGCAGAACGAGTCATTGGCGAATATCAAAGCGGTTTCAGACCTGGGCGCTCCACAACCGATCAGCTCTTCTCAGTCAAACTGATACTCCAGAGGTGCTGGGAATACAACGTAAACGTATACCAAATCTTTGTCGACTTCAAGCAGGCATACGACAGTATCGATCGTGGAGTACTGTACAACATCATGCTGCAATTTGGTATACCAGCAAAATTAGTGCGACTGACAAAGATGACGATGACCAACTCCGTCTCACAAGTCAGGATCCAGAATAGACTTACTGGTCTATTTGAAACACGCACTGGCTTGAAACAGGGCGATGGACTGGCACCGACGCTCTTCAACCTAGCACTGGAATACGTTATTCGGGCCATGAATATGGACAACAGCAAGACGCTACTCATCAAGTCGACACAATTAGCAGCGTACGCCGACGACATCAACATCATGTCCCGAAGATTGGCTGACGCAGAAGAACTTCTGCATACGCTCGATACCGCTGCAAAGGAAGTTGGATTACGTATTAACGAGGGTAAAACTAAAATAATGATGCAATCGGTGACAAGGACACCTGCACAACCGAGCATCAACGTGGGGGACCTCAACATCGAGTTCGTGAACAACTTCATTTACCTGGGCTGCAACCTGTCAAGGGACGCCAACGAAACTGACGAAATCAAGCGACGGATACAGTTAGCTAATAAGACTTTTTTCTCGGTTCTCCCCATAATGAAATCGAAACATGTGCACAGAAACACGAAGCTCCGCGTGTACAAAACCATTATACGACCAGTGCTATGCTATGGCTGCGAAGCATGGACCCTAACTCAAACCTCCGAAAACATGCTAGACACTTTTGAACGTAAGGTTCTACGGCGAATTTTCGGGGCTGTTTGCGATCGAGATGGATGGCGCATCCGGTACAACCATGAGTTGTATGAAATGTACGATGAGCTGCAAGTCTCGAAAATCGTCAAACTACAACGACTTCAATGGGCAGGGCATGTACAAAGAATGGACGACGATCGCATGCCTAAGAGAGTAATGAATGCAGAACGAGTCGACGGAGCGAGACTGCGAGGACGACCGAGATCTCGTTGGGAGAGCTCAGTAGGTGTGGACGCCGCGCAGCTACTGGGCCTCCAAAACTGGAGGACGCGGTCACGTGACCGAGATAATTGGAGGACAATGATACAGGCGGCCAAGGCCCGACGTCGGGCTGTCGCGCCACGATGATGATGATGATGAACTGGCCCGTGACGCGCGAACTTCGCCGTCCCCTGAGTAGGAATTCGGTACTGCGTACTCTGGCCGGTCAGAACGACCAAGCCGCCTCCGTCTCCAACCCTTAGGGGAAAGCAAACTGTTACAAGAATATGGTCCATTTCAGGGCAGCTTCTACTTCGATGCCTGCAGAAGTAGAAGCTGATGAGAAAGTGTGCTGCAAAAGGAAAAAAAAACAAACTGGGGTCTTGAGCTAGCCGGCAATCATTGTAGAGGAGAAAAATAGAAAAGAGAAAAAAAAATACTGCTACTCTCATCATCCAGATGATCAACAAGTTACAGATAATTCTGAGTCAAGCAGAGGCGCAACACGGGGTCGACCGGTAGGGCAGTGTGTTGAGGCATCAGTCTCATGTTATGTTTCACTACCGGCGTTTCGGGTTCGAATCGCGTCCACGACGACGTTCGTGGCAATGGATGTGTAGGAAGTGCATGCTGGCAACTGTATTCTCCGGAACCAGTTTATGCTGACGAAACGTCAACTGGGCCACATGGAACAGTTGACACGCTATGCCCACAAGGGATTAGGCCAGTTTAGTGAGAGAGAGAGAGAGAAAGAGAGAGAGGCGCAACATGCATGGATAATGGAAAAATGCAATACTAGCAATCAAAAATTTTAAACTAATGTGAAAGGACAATCCTGGCAAATATAAAGGTACCCAGGGCTCCTCCGCGCTTCGTCCCGTCACTGAAGGTGTCCCAAATGCCGGCAATTCAAAGCATTTATGAAGGCCTTAAATATTGGACTAAACCACAAAAGAAAAACACAACGCCAGGATTGCCTTGTTGAACTGATTCTAAAAGGATAACCAACTTTATAGTTAGAATTGGGGCGCTACAGAGGAAAGCACAGCTACTTAAAGGAAGAATACGTTAAGTAAAGATGACTAAGTCCTAAAGTCGCCCCTAGACGGTCAATATATTGAGCAATATAATATTTTAAATACCATATATGGCGCAATATAATTTTGGTGAATATGTACACCATATATTGCGCAATACTATATTGCGAAATATTTAAATAGCAGACGAATCAATTTATGTGCCATACTTTGTAATAGTTTGAAGCAGGCGTTGGATTAAAATTATTAAATTAAATTAATTAATTAAAATTTGAGATTGAGCACGGGGTCAAACTATTGGCGGGATCATACGCAATGTAGAATTTTGGTATGTAGATAAGATAGATATGATGCTGTGGTAGTGCACTGCGGGACTGTTGTATGTGCATCAATGCTTAAATAGACCTTCTCATGAGAATGGTATCAAGTGACTGATTTCGTTTTCGAGAATCATATCTAAAATGTACATTTTCAACGCACGAATGCAGCAAACCATTTCATCTAAATTCCCGGTACTCAATTTCCTTCGTCACTGAGTGTCTTGAAACAAATCTAAAATGCACAATATTGTCCCTACATGGACAAATAATGATAATGTGCAATAAATTTCAAACAAGCACAATATCAGCTCCATATTTACGCAATGAACGCAATATAGCCCCTAGACACCCAATATTAGTTTGTGCATGCCAATATTGCACCAAAATATGGAGCGTATAGGGGCCGTTTAAGACTTAGAGCAAGTAGCCTTAATGTGCTTGTGGGGATACACATAGGTGGAAGGACTAAAAAGTAACGCGAAGAGCGCCTTCTTAGTCCTGTTCTGTACCAGAAATGGGCCTCACGTTATGCGCCAAAAATGTAACGGACGGAAATCGGGCGATAAGGTTGGAATGATTTTCTGGCGTCGCAGATTCCCTCGCGATCGCATCGGGGTCAATGCGTAATGGGACCCTCGGCCTCTGGTCTCGTACCACCGACAGATCCTTACTCATCAGTTGCTGCCATAGATCTGCCGGTGGAAGAAGCACAACCAGACCAGAAAATGGCCGATTACAAGACCGAGACGTTTGTCGTCTAAAATAGCAATAAAACCGTGTTAGTACGTTCCAAAGCCAGTGACCAAATCGAGACTGAATGACCAATAAAATTTATCGATCTGCTTAATTTGAGGGGACGATACAAAGACATTCGCGTAGTGGCTAAAGACCCGTAAATCCATATTGATATCATTAATTTGAGAGAACGCCACCGAGTGAGGGTTCTAAGTTGTAACCACCTAAAGCGGAAATGAACTTCGAGGCCGAACTCGAAGAATTTCGGCTTTGGGAACTACAAATCTATAAATGCTCATCACCTAAAGCAGGAATAGACTCTGAACCCACACTCAAAGAATTTCTGCTTTTCGGACCACACATTCAAAGTGTGGGATTTTTGTTTCTTACCACCTAAAACGGAAATGGACACTGAAAGAATTTTGATTTGACCACTGGCTTGTGGGCGTACTCAAAACGGTTTTATTGCCATTTTAGACGACAAATGCATTCAAAAAACGTCTCTGTCTCGTCCTCTCAAAATGACGAGATCGATACGGTGTTTTTTTTAGCCATTTAGTTACTAAACCCGTCTCGATCTAGTCGCTGTTTTACTAAATACGCACCCCAGGCCCAGATTTTCTTTCGATTGCCCTGACTGCACGGGTTTTTTTCTTGTAGAATTACTCTGGTGCGCCCGCATGGCGCAACAGTTAACGCGTTCAACTTCTATGCACTTGATCCTAGTTCGATTCCTACTGAGTGCAGTAGTCGTCGATAAATAAGGGGATTTACGTGTCGGACTATGAGCCCACTCAGCTGCTAAATAAGTACCAATTTGGGGTAAATAACTCTGTTGAGCGTGTTGCTGATCACACACCGTCATGGTCTAGTAAATGAGATGATGCTAACTCATCTTGAGGCCGTGGTACAGTAATTGGACTGCTGCGCCAGTTAATTATTATTTTGTGTTCTGGTGCCACAACCATATTTTTCAATGCGGTGCCCGATTTGCATTGCGGCTGAAAGCGCATTTTTCCTGCTTCAGCCGCAAGTACAAATAAGCACATACAATCAGATTGCGGCTTTGTGGACCTGTTATTAAGAGAGACCGCAAGTAAAGAGAAAATGGTCAATTTGACTTGAAAAATAATGTATTTGTTTCGATATTTCATTTATGAATAACAAAGATTTTCAAAAACTTTTTATTTTCATCTACAATTGGCCCGTTATGAATTTTTTACATATGCATGTAACAAAAATATATTTACTTAAAATTATCATACACTTGGATTTATTTTGAAGTCTTAGTGAATATGGTTAGCCGCATGATTTTGGCACCCCTATTGAAAAAAAAGTTACATCGTCTTTATACGAGGTTAAATAGGTGATACGTGTAGAAAATTTTGAAAAGGATTTTCACTGGCTATAAATAGCAAAAATGTACATTATTTATTAGGAAACTGGAGCTACGGCTAAAAGTCGAATGTTCGCGGTAAGATTTGGCGGCTTACAATAGTGTAGCCGCAAAACCTTTCCGCTATCATTCCCTGATCATACTAAAGGCTACTTATACTTAGGCATAAACAATCTTTTTTCGATCTACACTATATCTCCCTTCTTCTTTTTTTGGAATTTTCCTCCACAAGTTCGGCAGCCGATCGGATAGCTGAATTAAAGTTGCGATACTGATTAAGCAGCATAGCCTTACGCCTCGTCAGATTCGTCAAAATGAAGTGCTCCAAATCAATCGTGGCGGCTGCAATGCGAGCCTTCAATCTCTGATTGCGAACCTTGTCCGTTGTCTCCGGCGTACGAGGACGTGGATCTTCCTTGAATCTGCGCGCCATGTGGTCGTTGTGGACAAAGATTGAATCGAACTTGCTTCGGCTAATTCGAACAACGGGATGCGGAACCGCCCAATCCTCAACCGTAAAGTCTGCAAGAAGACCTTCGTCCAAAATGAAACGGAAATTTTGCAGACGTGGTTGGCGCCCGAATTGAAATGCACGACGCAGGGCCTCGGCAGTTGATTGGTCTTCGTGACTGAAGTAGCCACTTTCCTCCGTTTGAGGACTTGATGCGGACGGCGTAGTGTCTGTGGCAGAAGCAGGGCTGAATTTGGTATCCTTGGGAGCCACTGTACCGATTGAGGTGGATGGAGTCGTATCTGTGGTAGCAGTCGGGATGTATTTGGAAGCCTTGGGAGCCATTGTATCGATGATTTCTGTAAAAATATTAAAGAAAAAGAATCAATAATTTTTACCTTTTTTTTGGCAGTTAGGCTTAGAATAGATAGCCTAAAATAGGCTATAAAACTCGAAGTACTATTACTTAGTACTTACCTATTTGCAATTTGTACTTCACTTAAAATTCTTTTACTGGCACGATACAATCGTATCTACAATACTTTCAAAATTCAACTTGATTATATTTTTGCCAATATTCTTTTGCGTTCACAGTTTGTGCTATACTGATGCTCTATCAATCCGTGACATCCTTTTTATTCCGAGCAATTTAAATCAGTTTTCGTTTGAGCGATTTACGAAAGTTACTTTCAGAGTGTCTAATAATTTGGTCCTGTTCTCACTACCAGGTGCAATTAACCACCCGCGTCATAAAGAGTGCCTAATGACAATATAATTAAATGTAGTCCCTTTTTGTATATAATTACGTGGGCTCGAAAGAGGTGGCTGATTTGCCAATGTATCCTTGGTGCGGGTTTCGCCAAGAGTAATTAGCGGAAGACAGTGCCCTGAAATATTTTTGAAAAGGCAGAGTTGTTTTTTTTCCCAATAGTTGATATACTTTTAAGATGTGCTCAAGAGGAAAGGGTCCAGGTGGAAAGTCCAGAAGGAAAGATAGTGTTTTCTTTGATGTTCTTTTATTGTTCTGAACATGAATCTGAATTTTTGTCAAACAGTTTTCTTGAACAAAATATTAGAATATTTTCAGGTTTTGTTTTTAATAGACGTGTTTTTGTAATATTTCCGCCAAAGATCGGGAAAAATACTCATTCCACGTGGAAAATCCTCGATACATACTTCATTTGTAGATATAAATTTTAACCCTCGTTCAGCGGCTACAGGTGTACTTTATGTGTTTACAAATTCCTATAACTTTTTTTTTCTGGAAGCCGCAAAGTTCTGAAACTTCCCGACATCTCTACGTTTTTGGTATAAGTAGATTATATTATGTGAAATTTTAGCAAAAAGTATCTACCCATCTCCAAGATAGGGGGTCATTCTACATCCGTAACAAGCGGCTAAGGTACAGGTGTATCTTCATACATTTTGTGTGAAAAAATAAGTAAAAAGAAATAAGTTTTGGTGAATGCTATTTTTTATTTATTGCAAACCAAGATTAATATAATATCATAAAAGAGAATAATATTTTTGTATGGATCTTCTTCGCAAATAATATATGTTGTGTGGGCTTTTGAGTGTTCGTTTCAAAAAGGTCTTACACAAACTACGCAAGATTTGAACGACGGGATGTACCTTTCAACTGCCACCGGAAGGCAGCCGCTGCTTCTAGTACAGTTACAATTTGTCGTCGTGGCACCATTTCCATGGCACCTCACAAAAAAATGTTTTTTTTTTTTTGAAAAAATTTCTTCGTTGTTCCTTCGTCTTGAATTGTGGGTTGTCATCATCTTGGCGCGACAGCCCGACGTCGGGCCTTCGCCGCCTGGAATTGTGGGTTGTGCTCTCTATATATGATTTAGTATGCCAATTTAGCGGCGTCGATCATATTATAAAAAAATGCTAGGGGCCAACGTTAAGCTCTTCGTTTCACGGTATATTCTCCCAAAATGTTGTCCATTACGTCAAGTCCTCCTTGAGTTTTATTATAATATTTTATAATCACTGGTTTGGCTGCTTGTGTCGCTTCAACTTCTCCCGTCATGCGTTGCGTCCGCATGGTAGACAAATTTCGTCGAATTCACAATTCGTTCTTTGGAAGCTTGCATGTTGTCTGGTAAGAGTAATTGGTTTCTCTTCACTGTTCCAACCAGTGCCATGTTCCACGAGTTCAATACTCTCGCTAACTCCAAATTGGTGAAGAAGTTAGCGGTGACCACGTTTCTTTCAGAGCCTTTGCATACGTTTACTACGTCCAATACAGTTTGTTCGCCAACGTTAGCTTGTCGAGGGCCATCTATTGGATTTCCAGTGTAAAGCTGATTCTGTAACGGGTAGGCGTTCCACGAATCACAAGCCCAGAAAACCTTGATACCATACTTTGCGGGCTTCGATAAAATATTATGTGTGAATTTCGTGTGGCCTCTATACGGAAATAATTACTCGTCAATTCAGTGATACACTCTTATGGCTTGTAGGCTTTTGGTCAGAACATCTCGTATCATCATCATCGTGGCGCGACCGCCCGTCGTCGGGCCTTGGCCGTCTGGATCGTTGTCCTCCAATTATCTCGGTCACGTGACCGCGTCCTCTAATTTTAAGCTCTCCTAACGAGATCTCGGTCGTCCTCGCAGTCTCGCTCCGTCGACTCGTTCAGCGTTCATTACTCTCTTAGGCATGCGATCATCGTCCATTCTTTGTACATGCCCTGCCCATTGAAGTCGTTGTAGTTTGACGATTTTCGAGACTTGCAGCTCATCGTACATTTCATACAACTCATGGTTGTACCGGATGCGTCATCCATCTCGATAGCAAACAGCCCCGAAAATTTTCCGTAGAACCTTACGTTCAAATGTGTCAAGCATGTTCCCGGAGGCTTGAGTTAGGGTGCAAGCTTCGCAGTCATAGCATAGCTCTGGTCGTATAATGGTTTTGTACACGCGGAGCTCCGTGTTTCTGTGCACATGCTTCGATTTCATTATGGGGAGAACGAACTCGATGTTGAGGTCCCCCACATTGATACTCTGTTGTGCAGGTGTCCTTGTCGTCGATTGCATCATTATTTTAGGTTTACCCTCGTTGATACGTAGTCCAACTTCTTTTCCAGCGGTATCGAGCGTATGCAGAAGTTCTTCTGCGTCGGCCAATCTTCGGGACATGATGTTGATGTCGTCGGCGTACGCTGCTAATTATGTCAACTTGATGAGTAACGTCTTGCTGTTGTCCATATTCATAGCCCGAATAGCGTATTCCAATGCTCGGTTGAAGGGCGTCGGTGCCAGTCCATCGCCCTGTTTCAAACCAGTGCGTGTTTCAAATAGATCAGTAAGTCTTTTCTGGATCCTGACTTGTGAGACGGAGTTGGTCATCGTCATCTTAGTCAGTCGCACTAACTTGGGCGGTATACCAAATTACAGCATGATGTTGTACAGTACTCCACGATCGATACTGTCGTATGCCTGCTTGAAATCGACAAAGATTTGGTATACGTTTACGTTGTATTCCCAGCACTTCTGGAGTATCAGTGGGACCGTAAAGAGCTGGTCGGTTGTGGAGCGACCAGATCTGAAACCGCTTTGATATTCGCCAATGATTCGTTCTGCGAACGGTTTTATTCTATTTTCCAGAATTTTCGTCAAAATTTTATAGGACGTACAAACGAGTGATATGCCCCTGTAATTCACACACCGCAATTTATCTCCCTTTTTATGAATTGGACAGATGATGCTTCTGCGCCAATCCTCCGGGATCACCTTGTCCTCCCATACTCGCAGGAGTAATTGATGTATGGCATTAGACCCGTTCCACCGAATTTTAGCAGTTCAGCTGGAATCTCGTCAGCGCCCGTTTTAGTGACCGCAACGCGACATCAATTTCCTCTACTGTCGGGGGTTGTATGGGTGGGCCTGGGTCAACAATATGGTCGAGAGCTTCTTGTGTGGGGATGTTAGATGGTAGGTTCAGAAGCTCTTCAAAATAAGAGACCCATCGTTTGTTAATCCCATCGGATTACGTTTCTTACGTTTAATTATTCTATTCGATATTCGCCGTAGCTCGTCATATTTTTCTCTTCTAGCTCTGGTTCCTCGTTGAATCCATTGTCTGTAGGCCTCATTTTTCGCGTCAAGTGAATTTTTGCATTCTTCGTCGAACCAGTCATTTCGCGCTCGCCGGGTTTTATGTCCCCCGACCTTCTCTGTGACATTTCTGATGGTACCCTTGAGCTCTTCCCAGAACCCATGGACGCCTGTGTTGCTGATGTTGTGTAGTATAGGCGATAGTCTTTCCTCAAGGGCGGCAGTATACGCCACCGCCGTAGCATGGCTCAGAAACTTATCAACCGCAAAGATATTGGGAAGGCTGATTCTCTATTGGTGCACTGAGCAAATTCTACATCTGTAGGTCGTCTTCACCAAGTGATGATCTGAGTCGTAGTTTGCTCCTCGACAGGAGCGGACATCCATGACACTAGACGCGCATCTCCCGCGAATGAGGACGTGATCAATTTGGTTGACGGTGTGTGCGTCTGGAGATTTCTAGGTCTGCTTGTAAATGCGTGTCGATGCGGGAAAAACGTAGAGGTTACGACTAGATTCCTGCTGCATGCGAAGTCGATAAGTCGCTGGCCGTTGTCGTTACATTCTTCATGGAGACTGTGGCCTCCAGTGGTCCACCGGTGCCAACTTTCATTTCCGACTTTCGCGTTAAAGTCTCCCAGCAGCAATTTGTCGTCGTTTGTTGGAAGTGAGTCGAAGAGAGTCTCAAGGCGGGCGTAGAACTCGTCTTTTACTGCGTCTTCTTTAACTTCAGTGGTGGCATGGACACTGATGAGCCAGAGATTGAAGAATCGAGTCTTGATGCGAATCGCACATAGCCGTTCATTTATGGGTTTGAAGTCTGTAATGTGCGGTTTGAGGTGATTGTTTACTGTAAATGCTACTCCAAACTCCTTGCGGCCCGACGGTATGCCACTTGTAAAAATTGTGTGCGATTTCTTGTCATTGATCTCGCTGCAACGCACAGAAGGAAGCATCTCCGACCATATAAACTATATGTATATATATTCGAGGTCAGTATGATGAGATGAGTATGCCCCACAAGGGGTTAGAGCAATACAGAGAGAGAGAGAGATGATGAGACGGGTCGATTAAGCTTTGTCCGTCTGTCTGTCTGTTTCCATGCAAACTAGTCCCTCAGTTTTAAAGCTATCAATTTTGTACACAATCTTCCTTTTATTGCACGCTGTAAATAAAATACGTAGGAACCAACGGAATCGGACCACTACGTCATATAGCTGCCATACGAACGACCGGTCCAGAAATTCGTATTTGTGAGAAAAACTTTTTTATTTCTAAAGATTTCCTTTTCAAATTTGACACTAATCAACAGTATGTTTAGTCAAATCATATTCCCGAATTTGGTTGAAATCGGACTACTCTATCATATATACATAGCTATCTAAGAACGACCGTTCAAAAGCAAGTTTTTGCTTGAAAAACTTTTTTATTTCTGAAGTTATCTTTACGAAATTGCATATTATTCAGTCATATTGACTGCCAAACCACGTTCCTAAATTTGATTGAAATCGTCCTACTATTTCATATACCTCTCATAGGAACAGGGAAATCGGGACAAGTTTTACTACTACATAATTTCAAAGTAGCAAATGCACCATAAGTCACAAGGAAGGTATGATACCCTACCCCAAAGGCTAGCTTGTTTTTATATGGGACGGGCCAAAAACCGATAAATATATCGTATGGAAGGTACCGCCATCGTATCATCTGCGCGATTTGTCTTCCAATCTATGAAATTGCTGGGTTTGGTTTGGGAGAAAATGATACAGACAGTGAGCGTGAGAGTGCAATAATTGAAGCCTGTGTGGAGAATGGGAGCTCTTCTTGGAATTGATCATATTCTGATGAGAAAATATAATAATAAATAACTGGCGCAACAGTCCAATTTGAACCACGACCTCGAGATGAGTTAGCATCATCTCATTTTCTAGATCGTGACGGTTTTTGTGCAGAGGTATGTGTTCAGCAACACGCTCAACCGAGTTATTTACCCCATAATGGGTACTCATTTTAACAGCTGAGTGGGCTCATAGTCCGACACGTAAATCCCCGGAATCGAACCGGGGCCCAGTGCGTTGAAGGCGAACGTGTTAACCGTTGCGCCATCCGGACTAAGGATGAGAAAATATATTTAGTATAATTTGCAAATTCCCCTTAATGTTGGCAAAGTTTTAATTGCAAACGTTCGATCGACTTCGAAAACCCGCATCAAAACCTCTCTAAAGATCAGAAAATTGCTGAAATTTCCGGTCCCGCGTCGAGCGGCTTTTCGCCGCGTTACATGTTCAAATCCCGCGCCATTTCGCGGGAAAACCGCTCATCTGGTAGCACTGATACTAAGTAGGTATGCAGAATGAAACAAAAGTATCAATTTTCACTAAAACCTAATTCGCACCTGCACTTTGCATGAAACTTCAATAATGAGCCTATACAGAACAAAGTCGGCAACGTGGTCGTGTCGCGTTGATGGGATCGACGAAGAGTAGGTGGACGGCTTATTATGAGAAAATTATACTTCCTTCTCTCACGCTACAGACAAAAGCATTTTTTAATTTTTAAATTACATTTAATTTTTCGAATACTGAAATGATAACCTTGCTGCATTGAAGGATATCTACTACTTGTGGTTTGCTTGCTGTTGTCAACGCGAAAAACTGAACAAATTGCGGTTAAATATAATCGCAATGAAACGCAGTTTTGTAAGAACTCAAAATCGATTCTCGCGCCTTCACCAAAGTGGCATACGCTCGCACGTACCTACTCGTACGTACTTATATGTAATCTACGAGTAGTATCTTTCTTACCCATATGTGAGCTATACTGAAATCGATCCGATGTTATCGAGATACGTTTGGACGTTCTAGATTTTAACCTACTTTTCATATTGATGTAAATTTAACCTGCTTTTCGTTTAACATTTACATTGGCATGAACTTAAATTACATTTATGCAATTATCATTTCATCAGCCGATGGAACATTGACAGATTGAGAAATGTTCTCGGTTTTTCGCACATGTTGCACCAAAGTCACAAATCGATAAAATTAAAAGATTTTTGACATACTCGTATTCGTGATACAAGAAATTGTATAGAAACATGAGTGTGACAAACGTGAGCATTTATGTTTTAATTGTAACATGACAAAGGTAAAGGGTGTTGCGGTTCCAACTGTCAACTTTTGATTACACTAAAGTTGAGAAGAAGTTGTTCGTCACGTGAACCAGGGTATTGTTGATATCACTGTACAGAACCGCAAGTATGAATTGAGGTGATCTATAAATCTGTGTACATAAATAGCACAACGGTTAGCACGTTCGCCTCTAAGCACTGAGCCCCGGCTTGATTCCTACTGAATGCGGTAGTCTTCGATAAAAAAGGGATTTACAAGTCGGACTTTTGAGCCCACTCATCCGTTAAATGAGTATCCATTTGGGGTAAATTACTCGATTGAGCATGTTGATGATCACACACAACTCTGCACAAAACACACCGTCGCGATCTACTAAATGAGATGATGCTAACTTATTTCAGGGATTTGGTTTAAATTGGACTGTTGACTCTGTAATATGCAGGACAATGTGCAGGATTCCATAATCGGAAAAAAGGATCACTTTAGCGGGGCGAGCTACTATATTTTACCCGCCTCGACCAAGACGACACCAAGACACATTCTGCGATACAGGCTAATGCCCCAAATTCATAAAGAATTTTCAATAACCTGTCATTACCACTACTTTGTCACGAGCAACTGAGACACTGTGGACCGCCTCGGATTGCGAAGAATGATGTCTGACCAAATTCCACGGGCATCCGTGCAAACTGACCGATCCACATAAATCTCGCAGTTAGACTCGACCGCCAATGTCTGTCGCAGTTGCCAAAGTTTGGCAACGACCTTTTCCATCGTCCTCCACGTGGGCGCCCCCTGGTATGATTTCTGCAATCACACTGGTTTGGTGCTTCAAGGCCAACAAGACCTTCGATATCGAGCGAAATTAAGTCCAAACTCAGAAAATATGAACACAATCGGAATCGAGATGATTATTGATAGGACAATTAACCAACGTTTCGGATAGAACAGGGCTTAACATACGCAGCTTCCTTGGGTGAAAGTAAGCAGCGGTATCGCTCAAGGTTTAGATCAGCGGGTTCGTTATAGAACGTATTTTATAAATCTTTCGTTCCTCATCGAATAAAAAAGTGCAAATGGAGGATTATTTAATACTATAAAAGTGAGGATAATTTGTGTATGTTTGTCGTGCAAAAACTTTAAACCACGGGGGTTATTGTCACAAAATTTTGCATGAGTATATTTGGGGGGCTGGAATAGATAGTAAGGTGGCTCACGATCACATACAGTAAAACCCCGTCTAAGTGAACTCAAAGGGGGAGGGTGGCAAACGACTTTTGCCATAGTCCTCCTCGTGGGCGCCCCCTGGTAACGGCAATGTATCAAATCGCAGACGACCAAGTCTTAGCGATAGGAGAGTTTGAAAAAAGGCAGATAGCTGTAGCCCGCAACCCAACCCCTAAGCGTCTCAGGTTTAGTAGGATGGAATGATTTGTGTAGTTGGACCTGCAACATTATTGTGTGAACTCTAGCACGTTTATCAAACCATCTGAAGCAGCTATCTCCGAGCCCATCCTTTGAATGGGGTTAAGTGATGTGCTGACACCTCGTCCTTGTAAAAACCACTCCACGTTAAGAAAACTGGAACAAAAGCCTCGGATTAAACGGATCAACAACGACGACCACTACCGATCGTGTAATGCACACTATATAAGGTGTTAGTGTTCCACTCAGGGACGTATTCCAACTCAGGTCGGAATACAAACTCCTGGCTTGTTCAAGCTGCTTCCCGCATGGATTAAGGCAGCTCCTGAGGAGTAAATCCATAGTGTGGACGAAACCAAGTGACAGAAGGAATTGGATTTAAGTTGACTATTTTTGTGTGGTAGTGAAGAGCGAGCTTGGGTCTTTTTTGACTTAGAATCTCAAGGACCCAGTCCATTTTATTCTTAGAAACTATGATACGCGTGTTTAAGTATCAATTCTTGATGTGTATCTGAGAGGAAAAATAAGTAAAATTAAAATAAATTTAAATTCACCTTTTAGAGTTCATCTGCACACTAGCTTCGTTATGAAAGGCCCCTCAATTAACTTTCATAAGCCCGACCGGAGTGCAGCTGCGCCCCAGACCTACATTTCTTAGGATATTTTCTGAAAAAAAAATGTCCTATTAAAGTTCCGCTGAGATATGTTTCTTAAATAGACTTCTTATATCGTACAGAAAAGTTGAAATAATTGCTACATGCTGTAACGAGTTATCGTTAATTTTGTTCATTGTGGTACAGGTGATCTTGAAGTTTTTGGTAGAATCAATACCTGAATGTAGATTATACCAAAATCGGAACCGTTTGTAATAAATGTGATAGTTATTTTTTTTCACGGTTTCTTAATTTCAGTTTTATCTCTAGATTAATTTTTCAAAATATAGAATTAAAATGTTTTGTCCAAAATATTTGTTGTCCTTTATATAAAACGACCGGTAGCGCAGTGTGTTGAGGCATCAGTCTCATGTTTGACTACCGGCGTTTCGGGTTCGAATCCCGTCTACGACGACGTTCGTAGCCATGGATGTGCAGGAGGTGCATGCTGGCAACTGCATTCTCTGAAACCAATTTATGCCAACGAAACGTCAACTGGGCCACATGGAACAGTTGACGCGCTATGCCCCACAAGGGGTTAGGGCAATTGAGTAGTATATAAAACAAACAAGTTGGGATATATTTACACCCCACTCGGTCTTCAACGTAACTTTTCGAGGTCGGTCCTATGAAGGTTAAAGCTATAATGGCCGCCTGATACTCTATAATGTCTGCTACAGACAATGGCCCAGCCCCGGCCATTCGGTGCCATCGTCACTGTGTGGACGGGCGGATGGCGTTCAGTGGCCAATGCCGCGTAACCGTCATTTCTGTCTGCAGTGATGGGCCATCGGATGGCCACAAATGGCTCCCAAAGCCATTTTCCTCCACGCGATGGCCCATCGCGTGCACAACTTTGAACAGCTGATTTAAGTTCACAGGCCACTACACAATTGCCGCAATGCTACTATCATCGACCTTCTGTCGTACGCGAACCGTTTGATTATAGCTGCCATGACGCACAGAGCGACAGCTTTCAATTTCAATGACCCAGTATACGCAATTTCCTGATGGCCCATCGAAGACCATTTTGTCGACAGACAATATTTGAAAATATTTGAATTGGCATTTGGTGTGTGATGGCGGCCATCAAAGTCACCATCGCGATGGGCCATTGTCTGTAGCAGACTTAAAGATCCCCATATTTTTATTATGGTAATCAATAACTTGGACCCAAAATCTATATCGCGATTCTGCATATGTATGTATTTATTTTATTAATATACCGGTTTATAC
Organism: Chloromyia formosa; assembly: GCA_964017055.1. Classification (NCBI taxonomy): domain Eukaryota; kingdom Metazoa; phylum Arthropoda; class Insecta; order Diptera; family Stratiomyidae; genus Chloromyia; species Chloromyia formosa. The sequence continues at coordinate 27,770,165 of OZ024817.1, forward strand.
ATTACAGATTAGACCGGCATTCGTTCTTTAATTTCACTTGTCTTGTAATTGATCAATGATCATTATTCAAACAAAACCACGAACTTTGATGTATGACATTACTTTATCATAGCCCGATACTCGACTTCATTGATAACAACGTGTAGTATCCATTATTGTGCACTGGATGCACAGTGGTAAACAGTAGCGCTATACGAGTATCTTAGGGTGACCAACTGTACCGAAATTTCCGGCACTGTACCGAAATATCGACCAAATGTACCGCGCACCGAAGCTTCTCTTCGGTACACGGAAATATACCGAAATTGCATCATAGAAATGTTTCAGCAGTGGTCGAATAATTTATTTCAGATACGACCTTCAAATCTCATTTTTTGCTAGGTTCAGAAGGAAAATTAAATTTTAAAACGGAGACAACTAATGCTGAAGCAAGTGATTCCAAAGATAGAATACTTTTTTTCAAATTAGTAAAACGCTTTTCGGATGTAAGTTGTGTCTATCTTCATTAAAACTCACCTGGAGTTGAGGTGTACTTGAAAACAACAACTTCAGCACCTATGTCCGAACTTCGAAAAAATATCTAGTCTTAGGAAAATAATAGAACCTTTGTTTTCTTTTTAAAAAAACCAAGAAGTTATTTTCTCTATTTCAGTGTATATTTTTTGGAGTGCTGAATCCGAATTTGAAGTTCGGCATCATTGGAAAAATTTAAAAGTCAAACCGGAAAGTAGAGGGCTTCACCAGGAATCCAAGGGTTTTGTAGTGTTCCATGCCAATAGGAGATGAACTGTCCTACCCTTGCAAATGCTTAACCATTCATGTTAAGACGAAATTGCAAATTGCGAGCTTGCATAAAGAAAATATTAAAAATAAATTGTTTGATTAATTATAGAAAGTAGAGTCAGCGTCTAGGACTACTCGGTGGTACCTTCCTCTTGATACCCCACTTGCCTATACCAGACGAAATTTCTTTTTTACCTTCATTTCCCCTCTGTGGGGACCTCCCCTTAAAGTTGACCTATTACGATGCATCGCTTTTTCTGGCGAATCATAATAGTTCTACACATTCCCACAAAATTTTATGTATGTATGTAGTTTCAGCCGTTCGTCAGATATTCTGTGGACAGGCGGACAGACAGACATTTGACCGATTTTATAAGGGTTTTGTTTTTACTACAAAAGCCTAAAAAAGGCCAAATATTCGCCCATTTTGTATTTTTATTTTTCATGTAATATGAAACCCGTGAAGACATGGATTATTACACAGATAAACTAAAAAATATTTTCAACCAAAAAAAAAAAGAAAAAATTTATTCTCTCAACGAATGTTTAGGCGTTAGAACGCAAATATTAGGCTATTTTTGGCCGAGCGATTAAATCGAGCGAAAATTCTCCGCATCTCGTGATGGCACTCTGTTCAGCATGTTTTTATTGAAATCGATTATTCTACTCAAGGATTTGAATTGTTAATTACTGTTAATCCCATCTCTATAACTCCAACCCTTTATCGCTCGGGAGGTTGCGTTCGAAACAAAACAATGCCATTACTGGCTGTGATTTCGGATCGGTTAACTTTAAGAGAGATTGGATCTGTGAACCGTTCAAATCTGTTTTTAGATGCTAGACCAACTACACGCGTTAGACCACGCATTAGACCACCTGTTAGACCACGCATTACGGCGCCCTCTTCCCGCTCTTCGCATTTTTTCACATCAGTCTCCATATTAATTACATAGTACGGCCGAAATTCGACTGCTGTCTCTAGCAATAAAATAATTAAAGTGCGTTCAAAATTATATATCTGCATAGTGTATGCACACGAACTAAAGGCGAACTACCAAAAGTGAATTATGCTTTCCTCCTCATCCACATCCTCACAACTTCTACAGTATTCATGGTGAGGAAAGAGGAGCCTTCAGGCGCGCTCTCCAACGTGACAGTGTCCTGTGATGACCCCCACCACCCTGACGATGTGCAATCTACTTAATGGTACCAATACAGCCGAGTGGCTAGAATTGAGTCTAGGCCAGATCGTCCTCGTCGTTTGGTATAAACTGTCACCGAGCCGCATCTTGTGTTGGCTCTGTCGACAGCAGCGGACTTAATTATAATTTTACAGGCAAAACGAATTGCGATGCTTTCACGATTACCAGCCACTGTGCCGATTATTCCCTTAAGCGCAAGCTCATTCGCTCTGCAGTTGCCTGAAAAACCACTGTGACCCGCTATCCAACAAAGTCTAAGTCTTGAAAAGTTCGCCCATTACCGCGAAGGCTAATCGACAATCCGGAGTTGTTTTGAATGTAGTATGAGCCGATTCAAGTAAACATATTGCAACTTGACTGTCATGTCTCTGGCAGTCACCAAGTGACTTCCCAACCAGGTAACACAAATCTTTTCCAGGTACAGAAGCCAGGCCCCAGTTTTTACCAATGGAGTTTCTACACGTGTGGCCTTTCGCCCGCTCCTGAATATTGGGTTTCCAGCTTAGTTTGTTATCTAGAATGAGTCCAAAAATTTTAACATTATCAGTTAAAGCCAGTTACTTTCCGTTCAAGTTGGGAGGTTCGATAGGACAGAGCATATGCCGTCTGGTGAAAATCAGAAGCTCCGTCTTGTCCGAGTAACCCTGACACCAGAATGGTTTTTGACTAATCGGTTAGAATGTACAGGGCATTCAGTACCTCACTGAGAATGGTCGGAAATCTACGGGAAACGGCGATTGCAACATAATTCGCATATATTACGCCTGTACCTGAAAAAGATGGGGTAAAATGTCACTAACCCATCTTTTTTAGGTACAAACGTAATTTATTGACGACCAGTTTCCAAAAAAGTGGAGATAATATATCGCCTTAGGGAGTCCTCCTACAAAAGCGGTTACTTACAGATGATGACGCGAATAAGCCTCCATAGTAGAAACTTATTTAAATGTTTACAGAGCGACTCACCGACGTGTAGGCTCAAGAGTGCCTCAACAATCACGCTGGGTCTTTCATTGTTGAACGCGTTCTCGATATTTCAGAAAGACAGCCATGGTGAATACCTTGTGATCTTGAAATTGTTTAATAAGGCTGACCAGAGAGTGTAGAGGCGTATCCACTGATATGCCCTCTTCCGTGAGCGCGTTTTTGGGGGGTTAAGGTTCGAAATTGGAGCGTTGACAGGTGTAAATTTGAGCTATGAGATTTTCTCATAGTTCAAATTCGATTTCGATCGCATAAATCGCGAATTGGAATTATATTATATTATTCAGCTCTAAAATGACAAAATTCACTCTCAAGTTGGCATCCTCTTTGGCGCCTTTTCACAGTCGGCGCCCCAGGCGACCGCCTGCTTTGCCTTAGCCTTTGACCGGCCCTGGCGACCACCAATATGCAAAAACGATTTCATTGTTGCTATTTAACAATGACAACATGAAATATAAACAAAATCTGACTCCGTTCAGTTCAAATTCGTAGACAAGTGCCGTGGTAGTCCGGTGCTGGCTCGTGGATTTTGAGCGAGTCGAATATTCAAATTGGATTGTGGTGGATCGCGGAGCCATAAACTTGAAAGAAAAATTTTCAGTTGTCTGCCAGCTTAAGACTTAAGCCAGCAGACACTACCGTAACTTTTGTAAAAAAAAAAGTATAACTATAATAATATTTTTCGACTGTATGGAATTAGCACTAAATACAACAATTCGTTTTTTACTAAATTTTTGTTTCGTTTTTCAGTTGTCTGCCAGCTTAAGTCTTAAGCGGAGAACACACATACGCGATCGCGATGGCGATCAAACGCGTTCCGATTTAGTAAGTTAAGCAGCACATACTTGTCGCGATCTGTTAGCGATAGAGTGGGCATCGGCAGCGTTCGATTGCGGGGTAGTCGGCGATCTGCGACCAAACGCAGCTGGTTGAATTTTTCGCAGATCGCAAGTATTGAAAATGGCAGATCTCACGGAAAAATTAATTGAACACGTAAAAAACGTAATGTGTTGTATGACATGTCATATGCTAACTACAACAATGTGCGCAGACAATTTTTGAAAAATAAAAAAAAATGTTTTCTTGTGATTGCGATCGCGATTGCAACATGGTGTGTTCGCTTCCTCCTGTGATCGCGATAATGAACGCATTTGTGATCGCCATCGCATATGTGTGTTCTCCGCTTAATGCGGAGAATAGCGTTCACGATGGCCATCAAACGCGTTTCACGTTAGTAAGCTAAGCAGCACATACTTGTCGGGATCTGTTAGCGATAAAGTGGACATCTGCAGCGTTCGATCGCAGGGTAGTTGGCGATCTGCGATCGAACACAACTCATTGAATTTATCGCAGATCGCAAGTATTAAAAATGGCAGATCTCACGGAAAAATTAATTGAATATGTAAAAAAACAGAATGTGTTGTACGACATGTCACATGCTGACTACAACAATGTGCGCATACAATTAAAAAAATAAAATAAAAAAAAGACACCTGGCGCAGTGAAGCCAGAGGAACTGATTTTTGATATGGGCTAATTCGGGATCATTTAAGAGTTTATGTACGAGTATAATAAAATTAAAATATGGGTGGGATACTTAACTGCAGTTGTAGTACCAAGTGCAGCTGCAGAATTTTCTATTTTGATATTTGCGGCGATATTTTCAGATAATGAAACTTTTTAACTGTTCGATTGATTTTACTATATGAATTTATCTTCAGTTTCATTTTAAGTTTCATCAAATTAATGCCTTTCGTATAGGTAAATCTTTAAACGCTATACTGTCGGATTGGCGTCTGAAACGTTTAGGACGAGTCTGGACACGCTTCTTTTTGCGGATCAATTTGTGTATTAGCGGAGTAAACCAAACTGGACCCTTCCGGGGTTTATAGTTAGGTAATGGAACAAACTTGTAGAAGATGTTGTATAGGATAGTGTAGAAAGTTGTCACAGCATTCTCACAGTTAAGATCCTTCAGAATGAAATACCAATTGATTTTACTCAGCCTTTCATTAATAGAGACGTAATTAGCTTTCCTAAAGTTAAGTCTAGAATGATAAGTCTCTGAGAGAGAGGGTGACAATTTAATGTTGATCTCATGAGCAATAGCTGGATGGTAAGGATCACAAGGAATATAAGCAGGAGTAGGAAAAGAAGACGACAGAAAAGACAAGGTAAGATTACTTAACACAAGATCGAGAGCACGATCCATAAAGTTCAGAGTTAAGCGGAACTGTATAAGGTTACAGAATTCCATGAAGGATGTGAGCGACCTTGACATGGAAGAAGAAGTCAAAGGAGACCTGGCCTATCAGGCCATCTAACATTGGGAAGATTGAAATCACCACAGATTATACAACAGGAATTAGGAAATAAAATATTAACAGTATCAGATAAGTGATCAAAGAGACTATCATAAACAGCAAATGTGGAATTACAGGGGACGTAGACACAAACAACCACAAGCGATGTGGAGGTGGAAGTAGGAATATTAACGGTAACACAATCATAAGGTTGAGAAAGGCTAGAGGAAAAAAAAGAACATTCAATGTAGTTCTGGATAGCAACTAGAGCTCCACCACCATTTGTCAGTCCAAGTATTTCGAAGTTTCTATCACAACAGAAGATCTACTGCTGATAGGTGGATTTAACCATGTCTCGGTCAAACAGATAATGTCATGAAAAGATGTTAGGTCAGAAACATTTAAAATTTGGAGCTTGGTGCGTAACCCTCGCACATTTTGATAATATAGAGAAAGTGAAGAAGAAGAATTATTTAGGCTCTGACTCTTACTGTACATTTTTTGCATTATTTTGGAGTCGTTGGTACGCGTTGTCGTTGAAAATTTAGTTTAGTGAATTTCTTTAAAAGAATTCACGGAGGCCAGAAAGACGCCTTGTATGGCATTTGCAGATCATGTGGAATGGTTACCTTGAACGAAGAGACCATCTTGTTTGGAATTTTCTCCTTGGTCAATTTCTTGCATGTTAGTAAGACAGGTTCTAAGCCAAAACAGCTGAAACTTTTTCCTGAAACTGCACCGGAAGCTATTCCTCACTAATTTTCATCAGTTAGACAAGTTTCGCTCAACTAGCTTTTTCCGCTGTAAATTAATTGTGTTCCCAAAATTTTGTGGTTATATTATACCTGTAATTCTGCAACTGACTCATTGATGTTACTGAAATTAAGTAGGAACCCAGTCTTGACGTTTGCGCACAAATTAGAAAAGTTTCACTCAACTAGCTTCTTGCATTATAGAGTTACAGTCATTTCCACAAGAGCGTATACTTTGTAACTTTTTAATGCACCATTTCTCAAAGAGTGGTGGGGGACTTTTAGTTACCTGCATGTTTCCTCTTTTTCGCATTGTATAAACTTGGTCATTCTAAGTTCAAGTAGGGGAGTGATAAGACGTCAAGTGAAATGAGTGCGATTTACAAAAAACGATTCGAAGCTGTGTTTTTAGTAAGTCATCCGAAAGGACCAAAAATGACACCTGCATCGGCCGGAAAGTACCTGAAAGTTTCGACACAGTTTGTGAATAAGTGGATAAAGCGTTTTAAAGATACTGGAAATGTAGACGATCTACCTGGTAGGGGTAAAACCCGAAGCACTTCAAAAACCCAGGATAAGGCCATCATTGATATTTTTAAGAAAAATCCGTTCGTTACTACCTTAGTGCAAGCAAAGGAAATGTTATCGAAGAAGAATATTTACGTGTCCTTGAATACGATTCGGCGAAGATTACAAGAGGAAAACATCAAAACCAGGTATGCCTTGATGAAACCATTACTTACCGAAAACCAGAAGCGAAGACGTGTAGAGTGGGCTAAGGAAAACATCGATCGTGATTGGGACAACGTGATCTTTACGGATGAATCAAGTTTTGCTGTAAATACGTTCAGGAGACGAGTGTGGTCACAAAAAGGAGAAGCTGTCGTGAACCGAACCGTTAAACACCCTGTGAAGGTCCATGTTTATGGATGCTTTTCTACACGCGGTTTCGGAAAATTAATAACGTTTACCGGAATTCTTACTGCTGAAAGGATGATCATTTTGTACAAGAAAGGATTATTGAAGTCTGCTAGGATGCTATATGGCAACGACAACACCGATTGGTTTCTACAAGAAGATAACGATCCGAAACATAGAAGTACTTGATTGGCCTTCGCAATCGCTGGATGCCAATCCTATTGAAAATGTTTGGGGATTAATGAAGCAGAAGCTTCAAGGAAAGCAAATAAAAGGAGAAGCACATTTAAGGCGAACGCTACAAAAAATTTGGAAGAACTTATCGACAGACTACGCGGAAAAATTGGCCGAAAGTTGTCACCGAAGATGCCAGTCAATAATCAATAGTGACGGCGATTGGACCATGTATTAAATATAATTGCGAAAATGTATTTTGTATTTAATTTCAATAAAAAATAAAATTTCTTACTTGTAACATTTTGTTTTTATTTTGTGAGGTATACGGTCTTGTGGAAATGACTGTATTTTGCTTAAAAATTTTGCCGTTATATGGCTGTAACTTTTGAACCGTTTAATGCATTTTTCTGAAATCAGATAGAAGTCGAGTCCTCACTAATATCCACCAGCTGGGTACGTTTCGCCGAGCTAGCTTCTTCCGTTATGTAGTTATTTTGTTAATAAAATTATGCCGTTATATAGCTGTAACTTTTTAACCGCTTGGTGGATTTTTGCTAAAACTCAATAATAGGCTAGTTCTTGTCAACGTCTACTCACTGGGCAAATTTGGTTTAGGTAGCTTCTTCCGTTATGAAGTTATTAGGCTCAGATACTTTCGTCGTTATATAGCTGTAACTTGTTAACCGCTTTATCGATAGTGCTGGATTTCAATAGCAGCCGGCTCCCCACTGACATCTATCAACTGGAAAAGTTTGACCCTGCTTATGACTTCCGTTCGACTGTTATCGTGTCCACAACATTTTGCGGATATATATATATATATATATAAAGGACACTAAAAAAATCTAATGATGCCAATCGATTCCTGGGGTCATGAAACGTAAAGAAAACCAACTCCGGGGTCGGAACTCGTTATTGAAGGAGGGTCGAATAACTGATTTTTTCTTCAAAAATCAGTTAAAAATAAAAAAAAAAATCCTTGCGATGGCGATTGCGATTGCAAAATGGTGTGTTTGCTTCCTTTTGTGATCGCGAACGCAATCGTGATCGCCATCGCGATCGCGTATATATGTTCCCCGTTTAAAGCTGCCATCACCATCGTAGCTTTTGAAAAACAAGTGTAATATTTTTCTTCGACTTTACTAAATTAGCACTAAATACAATATCGATGGTGAAGGTAGCAAACCTCCCAGCAAACCAAAAAACGGATGGTAGAGAAAAACGAAGATTTGGCGGACGAGTCCAACATGCTCAGTATTGATTTCGTGTTGAAATTTAAGCATTCCGAGAAACCCTTTAATAATTCTCGATGTTTGCGTGGAAAAGTAAGCAAATACAAAAAAAAAAGTAAGCAAATACAAAAAAATCCATTTCTTAGGTAATAAAGTGGTGCACATTGTGCACTTGGACGAGAAATGTGTATCTATATACTTGTCACAGAGAAAATTGAAAGAAAAATGTATGCCATATTTGAGTTTATGGTCCGTAATGATCTGCGTTTACGCCCTGTTCTGTTTTTCTTGGTTTTTGGAATTTCCACAATCCTAATTACGTACCTATGCAGGTTTGAAAAATGTTAAATGGTTCATTGATTATTTGGAAGTGTTCCGTGAAAGAAGTGTGCTAGTTGTACTACCAGTGATTGCTTATTTAAAACGCGTGTGAATTTTGTGAAATAAAAAGACAATTAAATTGATTGATGTGTGATTTTATTAACTAAAAATGTAAGTACCCATTATTATAAAATTAATTATAATGATACAACAATGTACGACTTCAATGGGCAGGGCATGTACAAAGAATGGACGATGATCGCATGCCTAAGAGAGTAATGAATGCAGAACGAGTCGACGGAGCGAGACTGCGAGGACGACCGAGATCTCGTTGGGAGAGCTCAGTAGGTGTGGACGCCGCGCAGCTGCTGGGCTCCCAAAATTGGAGGACGCGGTCACGTGACCGAGATAATTGGAGGACAATGATCCAGGCGGCCAAGGCCCGACGTCGGGCTGTCGCGCCACGATGATGATCTAGAAAATGAGATGATGCTAACTCATCTCGAGGCCGTGGTTCAAATTGGGCTGTTGCGCAAGTTATTTATTTATAATGATACAAGGTTGATTGTTAGGCAACGTGAAAACAATTTAAACTATATCGGCAGTGTGGATGACCGTAATGACGATTTGTGGTATATTTGGTGTTTGTTTAGTTATTATAACGTAATGTGACAAGATTGAACTTAAATATACGTAGATGATAAATATAATAGAATGAAATTGACTCTTAAATACCGATCGAAGTCGGTCCAGAAACATGAACCGTAACCGATTCATATATTCAACCCGCAACCGATTCATAAATTCGACTCGTAAAAGATTCATAAATTCGGCCCGAAACCGATTCATCAATTCGACCCGCTAGCGATTCATATATACGACCCGCAAACGATGCCTACATGCGGTCCGTTTTCGGTTCGCAAATACGATTCGTAAACGAGGGACCATTTCAGTCCGCTCATCGAATCATTTTCGGACCGTTTTCGGATCCGAAAATGAATCGTCATCCGTTGAAAACGAATCGTTTACGGGTCGTTTACGAGTCATTTGGTTTGCTGGGCTCCTATGTCAAAAATGGCATTTTTGGAGTCAGTTTACAATAAGAGGTTGTAAAAGTTATAAAACACAACATTGACATAGAGGGTTTGTATGTTGTTGCTTCTAACGGGTTTTCACTGAAAATAACAATATAGGTGGTTGAGCAATTGATGTATAAATATTTGAAAAACACATTAGAAAAAGAGAAAAAAAAATTCCAAAAACTTACATAGGAAGTTGTGAATCTTCACCATCGTATAGTTTTTGACTGAAAAAAAAAATTTAAAAAAAAATTTGGTTGTCTGCCAACATAAGTTTGAAGCTCGCAGACACTGCCGTAACTTTTAGAAAAAATTTAACTATTTTTTTTTACTACGAAATTAGCGCTAAATATAACGAGCAATTTATGACGAAAAATGTGTTATTGAATGTCTGCCAACTTAAGTTTTGAGCTGGCAGATACTACCGTACCATTTAATAATAAAATCTAACAAATTTTTTCGAACTATACGAAATTGGCACTAAATAGGCCCGTATTTAGTACACTTCTCTCAATGATGTCTCCTCCTTTTGCTCTGCCAGCTTAAGATAGATGATTTGTTATTGTGTACCAGAATTGGCTCGGAAAATGTATTCTCAAATACCGAAATCTACTCTGTACCGTAATCGCTCGGTAAAAGTTGGTCACGCTATGTATCTATATTTAACCGTGCTATCTATTTAGAAAGATAGCGACGGTAATTCACACTGATATCGAATGTCGATCAAAAACAATCATTTCATCGGTAAACAAAGTTAGTCACAGCGGAAGGCCTCTGATTTCTGATAAACAGATGCCTCAATTGAGTCAGATGGAGTTATCTTTAAGTTTTATCGAAAAATCACAGCACTGAAAGTAAGTTCCGAATAATTTGCCAAAAAAATTAAATCATTTGATTAATCGATCCATACATTTGTCCGATATAAATCTTTTACCATATTTATCAGCAAATCCGTGATGAATACTCACGGCGGGTATATATTGCGAAGCTTTGGATGAATTGCATTTAGTTCGGGAAACAATTTTGTAGTTAACTTATCTTTTAGAAATTATTTATTTAAATTTAAAAATTCTATCACTAAAAATGTTTAATTCTAAGAGTTTACTATACTTGACGTTATTGATTCTTTCCACGCAAGGATGTCGTTTGACAATAAATAAAAATTTGCCGGGTGTGTTTCTTCAGGACTACGGAGCAAATAAATTAATTCTCGATGTCGACGACGGATCAGTATTAGTGAGTGAAGGCAGTTCAGTGCAAGGAATTTGTAATTCGGGTTTTCAGTACGCATAACAATCGTTTATTATGAGAATAACAATTATTAATGATAATGAACTGAACATTTCAGAAATATGCTTAAAGGTCAAAATGATACGAACAATTCATATACAGATGTCACGTTGCTTTGCCAAAATGGACAAATGTACTACGTGACAGGAGCAACTCTTGAGCCTATTGTTTCGAAGGCATCCTTGGCTTGTTACGATAACCAGGCAGCGTTCTATGTCGGTCCAGTTGACTACTGCAGCAAGTTAGGATTGGTTTACGGCACGAATATTGACGGAGTTCAAATTATCCTTGCAGAAGTGTGTTATGATGTGAACGATATGTCAGTGGATTTTATCCATTTCGTTGCGGGAGAACGTTCACCTGTACTGCAGAAACAGGTAAGTTTGCTAATGATAAATGCTAGTTTTGCTGCTAATGTACGCTGTTAGCATACACATACCTCCACTGCTTTGAGTGACCTGATGCTAACCTGTGTCCAAAACGGGGAGTTTCGAGTTTCCAAATTTTTGTACTTTTTCTATTTTTAATTGGTGTTGAAGAAACATTCGCTATCAGTACAAAGTTAGCTTAGAACAGGCAAGTTTTCTCAGACAAACTAAAAAGTACTGAAATTTTTCCTTCGAGGTAGCCTCATAAAAAAAAAAGATTATTTTAAGTGTTTCTTTTTTGCCTTTCTTTCCTAAAAAATGAGAGAAAGTGTACATCCCACGAGCAAAATGATAATGAATGAATTTGGGGATAATTAAGTTAGAGGAGTGAGATGCCCTTAGAAATAATAGTTACTCAGAAAATAGAAAAACCAAATTTCTGAAACTAATTATCAGTATCAACTGATTAGTAAGTAATTATACTTCTAAAGTGTCTGTCCTGGAGGAAAGCGGCTGCTCCTATTTCGAAAGTTTATCGAAATTCATAAATTTAAATATAAAAAGCCGCGCCCTGTACGTATTGTTTTTTTTTTAGCTAAATAGATTTTCAAATAATAGAATATCTGAGAATATGAAAATTATCTAAAGAACGGACATACAATTTTTGCTACCTGTTTACGAGTACATACACACACAACAAAAATGTTCTCAAATAATTTATTGCAATTTTCAATACCGCAACCGAGGGAGCACCAGCTGATAGCAGAACGTAGGCAATGACAAGAAAATGCTTGAAAAAAGTCAACAAAAATTGCAATTGTCAGTCAGTCAATTTGACAAACGAGGGATAGAAGAAAGTAGGCAATGGAAAAATTGTGTTCCAAACACGTATCGGTTGTGTGTGATGATCGCCTCTTCATTGCTATTATGTTCCATACTCTCAATGGAATACATGATACATATTGCCAATATCGAAAAACGTATTAATTCTACAAAAGAATTCATTACGAATGAGTTTTTAGGTAATTTAACTAGCTTGGTGATATACTGAACATAGGATCAATAGTATGGAAGAATTTCGAAACCAAATTTGTTTTTTTTTTTTGATTAGTTTTGGTAAAAAAAACCTTAAGTAAATACACTGTCGTTTAGCCTTAACGTATTTTTTTTAATTACACTAAAGACACCGTCTATGGGGCGACGACCGGTAGCGCAGTGTGTTGAGACATCAGTCTCATGTTTGACTACCGGCGTTTCGGGTTCGAGTCCCGTCCACGACGACGTTCGTGGCCATGGATGTGCAGGAGGTACATGCTGGCAACTGCATTCCCCGATACCAGTTTATGTCGAGAATCGTCAACTGGGCTACATGAAACAGTTGGCGCGCTATGCCCCACAAGGGGTTAGGGCAATTGAGAGAGAGAGAGAGAGAAAGACACCGTCTATAGAAGGTGCTAAACCCTAAGCGTATGCAGCGCTCAAAATATGATAATTCATTAGAAATATCAGCTGATTTTCTTGGCGGAATTCTGTCGCCTGCTCTTTTCGATTCTACGACTGTACCTTGGTTTGTATCGTCTCTCAGCATTAATTTGCAACTGAGTGGGTTTCAAATCCTTTCCCATCGAATGAATTACCAGAACTCTGCTTTTTATGACCAGTTTAATTGTCTCATTTGAATGTGCAAACGTAAACCGTCCTACCTGTCAAAATCTCAGCAGGCCGTATCAGCTGTTTGAAATTATCATCCGATAAATGTTTAACTGGAGTGGCGTTAAGTGTTTGTCTACAGGATATACTTTAACCAGACATTGCCAAATCGGCTCTAAATCTGAAATAATTTAATTTTTTAATATAATCTCTATAGACCAGTCAAAGAACACTTTGTAGAGTGCATGGGATATGCGATAATTTTTTACTTCAGGCACAGACAATCAGTGTTGTCTGTGCTTCAGGACTTCGTTAGGAGTAGTTAGTAGGTAAACATACTAAGTCCCCGCCCCTTGGAGGTGAGCTAACGTTGGAAGGGTTGGGGGAAGGTCTCTTTTTTGGGGTTTTCGATTATATCTCGGTAACGGTGGACTCTAGAAAAATATGTACTCTGCAAAAATGAAAGCTTATTAAATTTCCTGTAAAATTGTTTATATTCATATTTGCCGGTTCTAACGGCTTACGAGATATACCTTATTGAAAATCGACAATTTTCAAAGAAATCATTTTTTGAAGAAATCATTTGCTTCTAGTGCCTACCACGATCTTTTCTCAGAAAATTAGTCTGAGAAAAAGTTGTAGAGAATTAAACTGCTTCAGTTTAATATCGACTTTTGCTACTTTATCTTAAACCAATCAAAAGTTATAGAGTTTCTAAAATATACGTTCAATTTCGATTCAATTTGTCTAGAGATGAATTTGTTGACGCTACCATGATGATTAACATGTATTACCATTTCAGTAGCTTCAACAGTTCATGAGATACTTCATGGACAGACAGGCAGACGGGCAGATGGGCAGACGGGCAGACAAGCCGACGGACAAACGGTCAGTCGGACAGACGGTCGGAAGAAAGGACAGACATTTGAACGATTTTATAAGGGTTTTGATTTTCTACAAAACTTAAAAAAATAAGCATTCAACGTGACATCTTGGTCTTTCTGTTGCAACTGTCCTTGCAATTCGAGCATGCCACAGAGCAGTTTAACGATACTTTTCTACAACCACACCTGCCACTGTTACATCCTTTCGTGCATCGGTAAAAATCATCTTCAATATTTCATCAGGAGCAGCATTCAACTCGGAGAGTTTCGGAGCTAGTTGGTCATTCCTCCTCTCCCAACCCCAATTCGACGCCTCACCATTAGGTTCCTCCCATAACCACAGGTGTACTTGGCAGGTCCGGAATGCATGCTGCTTAACAGTTCCTTCAGTTGGAGGGAGAGTTGAGAGATCAGGTTTCATGTTTACAGCTGCTTTGATGAATGATTTGTAGCGGAACTCGTTGAAGGATTTTTCTGTGGCTGGAGCGCCATACCATGAGAGAGTACTCACGATCCCCGCTATCTCAATGGAGTCAGGGGAAGAAGAACTGCTGGCAAATACCTCAGCTGCACGTTGGATGATCTTGGACTTCTGATACGATTTGACAAAACACATTTTACTCTTGTGATAAGCTGCGGATATTGAATCACAGCCTGTGAATGCATGTAAGAATGACAAATGGGCATTGTCTTTCATTTTCAACTCCTGCTGCAGCTGTTGTGAGGAATACACAGTAGTCGTGACCTTTCCTCTTCCAGGTTTTACCAGCAGAATGTCACGATCTGATGGGGTTTGGGTTTTTACTAAGAGAACAGCCAAGTCGACGTCCTCTCCCATAACAGCTACCGAGCAATTTTGCGATCTGTTGATAGCTGTCTTCACAATATCAACGTCAGCATTACCGGAAGCTTGGAGCGTATTTATCTATGCATCATCACCAGGTTTATCAACTGACTGAATGTTTGAAAGGAAATCATCGTGTTTGACTTTAATTTCACTTTCCAAGCTGATATTGATGTCCACTCCTGAGCCGATATCGTCGACTCTGTTTCGCTGCTTTTGTGCTCTCTGATCTGTCAGTGTACCCATCTAAAACCACTGTACAATCTCTCCCATTATAATGGGTCCTCAAAAATTTTAAGTAACCATCACAAATGGTTGATGCACTTGTCTATTTTGCCAAACAACTATAGGCGTGTTTTTTTTTATACTGCGGTGCAGGTTAATTGGGGGCTATCCGGGTTAACTTACACACATTACACAAACAACATACCCTAGTTGTTTGTGTAATGTGTGTAAGTTAACCCGGATATCCACCGCCGTACAAAAAAAAACACGCCTTTTGTGGACTAGGAAACTACCATCAACAAATTCAATGGTAGCTAAATCAACGTTCTTATCAACTTCGTTAAAAAATGTATATATAGGTAGTGTTGACTTTGTTCACTTCCTCATTCCATATTCGTTAAATAATGCCAAGGGGTAGGGAGCCAATTCAAATTGCATATAATTTTTCAAATCTACAACGCACGAACGTTTGAAAACTGAACACCGTCCCGTCAACTGTACAGACGTTTTAATAATATTATTTGATAATTAACTTACTCAAAAATTATCGATTTTCATTACTTACCTATATATACCTCGAAAACCGTTGGGAGTTCCAGAGTTACATATGTATGTGAGACCGCGCACACAGCAAACTAAACTATTTAATAATCGCTGTGTGCGCGGTCTCATAAAACACCGTGTGTTCTATTTTTCTGACTAAACTATTTAGTTTTTCTGCGTACTGAAAAGTTTGCTGTGGGCACGAGCACTTAGCGCCATAGAAAACAGCTGTGCAGTAATTATTGTGTTTTTACAATAGATATGGAGTTTTCTTTATATTTTGACTAAAATAATTACATAAGAAAGCTGTGTTGATCGACACTTTTGGCCCGACCCATGCAAATATATTGTCATTATACCCTTCACGAATGTGATACGGTATATTAACTTTGTCATGAAGTTTGCAACGCACAGAAGGAAGCATCTCCGACCATATAATATATAATATATATTCTTGGTCAGTATGATGAGTCGAGTCGATTAAGCTTTGTCCGTCTGTCCGTCTGTTTCTATGCAAACTAGTCCCTCAGTTTTAAAGCTATCGAGCTGAAATTTTGTAGAGAGCCTTCTTTCTATTGCAGGCAGTATATATGTCGGAACCAATGGAATCGGACCACTACGTCATATAGCTGCCATAGGAACGACCGGTCCAAAAATTCGTCTTTGGGAGAAAAACTTTTTTATTTCTGAAGATATCGTTTTTAGATTTCACAGTAGTGAATGTTATCTTTAACTAAATCACATTTCTGAATTTGGTTGAAATCGGACCACTATGTCATATAGCTGCCATAGGAACGACCTGTCCAAAATTCGTCTTTGTGAGAAAAACTTTTTTATTTCTAAAGGTATTGTTTTCAAATTTCACACTAATCAATAGTATCTTAAGCAAAATCATATTTCCGAATTTGGCTGAAAGCAGACTACTCGATCATATAGCTGTCATAGGAACGACCGTCCCAAAAGCAAGTTTTTGTCAGGAAAACTTTTTTTATTTCTGAAGGTATCTTCCCGAAATTGCATATTATTCAATCGTATTGACTGCTAAGCCACGTTCCTAAATTTAGTTGAAATTGGCCCACTATTTGATATACCTCTTATAGGAACAGTGAAATCGGAACAAGTTTTACTACTAATCTCAAAAAGTCAAATGAACCACAAAACACAACGAAGGTATGATACACGCGAAGCGTGTAGGGTATCATACCTTCGGCAAGCTAGTCGAAGGCTAGCTTGTTTCGATTTGCTTTCAACTTTCCTATGAGTTGCTTTCAAAAATGTTGTCATTGTCCCCAAACAACTAATTCTTCAGGTGCGCATTCTTGTATAAATTTGCCTTTGGCATGACTTTGAGTTGCATTCGACGACATTATGTCTTTCGGTTCTTGACGTCCGTAAAGTCTTTGATATCCTAAAAGTCTCTTACGTCCAGAGGATTGGTATCATCGCCCCGATTCTGAAAGTAACGATATTTGTTTGGTTTTGTTTCTGTTTCAATTCATGCCCAAGAAGGTGCAGTTTCATGACCAAAGAGCTTCAAATGTTATCAACAGTACATTTACCTTAATATATCCCCCAGTCATATGATACCCATTTTGCTACATATCACTTCCTTACCAAGAATCTCCTGAAACGTCACCAGAAAATGCTTAGAATCACCCAACGAAGTTGTGTGTCAAATTTGGTTGAAATCGGACCTCGAGAAATGCATGGAGAAAGGAACTTAGAAACCGAGAAATCGAGAAACACCCCAGTATACCTGACGGATTCCACTTCGGTGTTACTTTGGACAAAAAACTCTGGTCAGAACACCTGAGGATTATCTTAGAAAAAGCCACAAAAGTTCTATGGATCTGTAGGCAGTTTGTAGGAAAGACTTAGAGAACAAGCCCTCGTATAGTCCTATGGATCTAATAGACAATTGTAAGACCCATAATTGAATATGGGACTGTCATCTGGTGCAAGAAAGCAAGTATGGCTTCATTAGGAAAGAATCGGAGACTGGCTTGTCTCACATTCACGGGGGTTATCCGTAGCTGCCCTACAGCCGCACTTGAGGCATTTCGCGATCTTCCGCCGCTTCACGTTCATATAAAGGCAGAGGCGACATCAACAGTAGCCAGGCTGAAAGTAAATCTGGTTAAACATAAATTTAATTCGAACAGGAACGCAGGCTCCCAGAGGATAATGAGCTAAGCTTGTTGTCAGACCACTTTACCAAGTAACTCTGCTTCAATCAACTCTTCTTTACGTCTATCTGCGGTCAAGGTACTAAGCAAATTTTACTTTTTATCAAAACTGTTGCTGGACTGCTAGGAAGCTTTGAAGAGAGTCCGTATATAGCTACCATCTACTCAGTCACTGGACATGTCGGCATTTTCGGTAATGAAATTGCCGACGAGCTGGCTAGGAATGTTTCTGCAAGCCCATTCACCTGACCCGAACCTTTCTGTGGTATTCCTTTATGTAGGGTGAAACTATACATAAGGGAGCAGGAACATTCAGAAACCGCTAAACAATGGGTGAATCTCCCTGGCCTGAGACAATCGAAATTGTTTATTTCAGGTCATTTTCGAAAGCGTACCTTGGAATTGCTGCGCTTCGACAGAAGCGAGGTCAGAATCATCTTCTGGCTCCTCAGGGCACTCGATCCTAAGGAGTCACTTGCACAGAATAGGTATCGCCTCTGATCCCGCTTGCTGTTTTGCGAGTGCAATAATGAGACCTTTCAACACATTTTCAATGAGTGTGAGGCACTCGCTCGCCGCCGCTTGGAGAGTTTCGGTGTAGCTTTTCCTGAAGCAGAGGTAATTCCCTCATTCAGTATATTCCAGCTAAACAGAGTTGTGAGCATGTTGAATCTCGACCGTATACCCTAGAGCTTTTGGGCTATAGCGTAATAGACACTATGGTCGCAGTGCTTGTCGGTTTTCGGCTCACCGTTACTATCTTAATATCTATCTAACCCTGATTTGAACACAACAGAATATACCGTTAATGCAGCCGGTAACCGGAATTGCTGCCACCGGGCCGTACTTAGAGTCACCCAGAAGAGGTTCATACCAAATTTGGTTAAGATCAGACCATCGGTAACTACCCGGACGAACGGGCGAAAGGTCTAGGGTATAATATACTACTTTATTGTCTAATTTATTATATTTCATTCTGTGGGTAATTTTACCTGCTTTAATTTAATTCATAGAACTCATAAATTTTGAAATATTCAAGGAAAACTGGAAAAAAGATACAGCTCTGGACCCCCTATCAACAGAGACTTTCGAGCATATATGTATTCAGGAGACTGCCTGTATTAGTTTTGCAGAATTTCATAACTACACAAATTTTTTTATTCCCATTTTGACACGTACACGTCTTTTAGCAGGGGGTCTGAGTAAGTTTTGTGTAACATAATGCAACGCGTAACGTATCTTAACGAGCGTCACGCTTCAGAAGCCAGTAACGCTAAAGTCTGAAGCGCATGACTGAGTCTTTAACTAAAACACTTATTAGGGCATTTAATGTATTTTAACATTTGTCCTCAGAAAAATAAAACTTAGAAAAGTAGTCCGATGGTACCGGATTTTTAGCGACTACTTTTACACCACCTGTAACAAAGAAAACGGAGGCTCAACACCTTACTACCTACTTCCCAAGCTGTGTAAACCAAGACCCCCTCGTAACACGGCCGAAAATATCCAATGGCGCTTCGAAACGAAACAATCGGCTGCACATGTGTAAGATGGGCGATAATTTATTCGAAGAATTATACTTGCAATGTTGCAAAAACGCATAGAATCTGCAACACCTTTGGTTTTTGCTATTCCTTTAGGATGTCTCCGACTAGGCTATGTATTTCAGGCATGGACGGAGTCTAGAGTAGTATTCATCCCCTAATCAGGTAAGAGTAGCCACGTTATTTCAACTCAATCGGAGTAAAAGCCGCTAAACCAAAGGCACAATGCACCCAATTCGGGTCTAAGTGTGCTGTGCCAGCCAGCCTATATAACCTAACCTATATATGTTCCCTAAACATCATTTAGAAAATAAAGTCTGAACTATTGTAATCACTTCCAACACGAGCCCTGTTTGAGCGTAGTTTAACAGGGGTAAAATCCCCGGCGTACAAAAACAATGGAATCAGGGATATATTTTTGGGTCGAAAAATGTGCTGACAAATATTGGCAACTCGAAGCTTATAGGTTGATATTATGAGGAGTAGCTACAACTATTTATACAATGTATATACACAGTTAAAAATCCTGGTCTATTATCAATGCTAATTGGGGTTACATATATGACGACACCAAAATTGTATTAGATTTTAATAAATTGAAAGTATTACAATTGCTTCCGTAAACTTCACTGGTTTAAATATTAAACTTTTCTGGCATTATTGTTTTAATCAAATTGTTGGTTTAAAATTTAATCTACAGATATTATAATCTATGAAAAAATATTAATTTTACTGCGTTTTTTTAACTCCTCTAAGTTTTTTCTCCATTATTTTTTTTTTCAATTTTCTAAACTTCCAAATCCTTTATTAAACCCATCGCAGGTTAGCCAGCTAATCTTTAACTTTTTTCGCCATGGCGCAGCATCGAACCTGTGAACTCCGTGTTGAAGAGTTGCGACCTAGACCACTCGGCCACGCAGCATAATATTTTCAGCTGACTGCGAGTAGTTATAGTGAGACTTGAGACTCAAAAAATATACTTTGTGGGGTTTACCTTTTAATTAAACTTAGATTAGAAACTAATGCGAGAACAAAAAGAACACAAAAAGGTTTGAATTGTATTAGAATTTATTACAAATTGGTTTAAAATAGAAGTAAACTTTGAATTGTATTAGAATTTATTACAAATTTGGTTTAAAATAGAAGTAAACTTTGAAAGGGTTTAGATTATAGAATTAAATTTATTAAAAATGGTGGTAGTCCAAGACCAGGTTTAAAAAAAATACCGAGATTTTTAACTGTGTATGTATGTGTCGTGTATATTACTTAATATTAATTATGTATATTTAAATTTCGTAATGTTTTAATTCAGGATTTATAATTTTTACTCGATCTCTATTTTTAGGACGATTTGAGCCCAAACAACTTAACATATCAGCTCCAAAAAGGTCAACTTTTCAGCGTCGCACAAAAGGATTTCAGCAAGCTGTATGTATCGTCAAAGTGATGCATATTAAAAGTATTATTTTTTACACCAGTTTTGTTTTTGCATAGGAAACTGGCATTGCATGCTGCCGTGAAGAGCGACTTCGTTGGTTTCGAAAAAGTCGCCGAATACCATTTTGAACGCCTCTCTCCGGTTTCGTCCTATGCCGGACGGCTCCGACACCTCACCGAAAGTTTCGATGTCATAAATTTGATGCCATGGTGGCATACGCTAAAATCGATAACATGGAGGCAACTTTTTGAAATTGTCGATAAATATGCAATGGAGAGTCCAATTGATGTCTATATGGGAACCTCGGGCGTTGTTCAGTATCCTGCCAATGATGGGTGTTATGAAATGAAAAATTTCACTTACCAGGTATGCGAACTCGAATCAATTAATTCATCACAAAAAAAGTAATAATAATTACATTTTAAATCTACCTTCAGGTTGATACGGCTGAGTCTGAAACTGTTCCAAGCCAAATTTGGGGTTATTTCAAGCCAAGAATGTCGAACATGATTGCGACAGTTGCTGTGGGTGTTAATTCGCCATTCTTGGAGGTATGTTTACCCTAGTTCATTGGTAGACTCACAAGTTTTCAACTGTTCTATTATCACTTTCAGTTTACTTCTAAGGATGATGCTTTGTTTGGAACTAACATATGCAAGGATGTGCCATGGCTAGAACCTATAACGCAAATTCGACAAATGCCAGCTTTGGGTTATCTTTTCTGCACCTCACAACAGCAAGCGGTGCAAAACTTGAAAGGATTTCCAAAGTTTTCTTAGAGATTTTATTTCTTATGATTTTGATTTGTGATAATAAACCATTAAATTGTTAAATTTAAATCCAAATATATTTTATAATTTAAAGATGAGTGAACTACAGACGAAGGTCTTTGTATAAACAGGTTAGATAAAATTCTAGTCATAGTATATCTTTGTCGTCTCGTTAGATATGAGATGACATACCACAATAAAGGCTGGTACTAATCTCTTCGTTCGAAAATGTTGCACTTATCTTTCCCACGACAAAGTGACAGTGTAGCACATTACCGCGGCACTCTACACGATACGTGAACTTCCCTTCTACACAAAGACCGGTTTTCAAGCGATATAAAGTGCAACTTAATTGTGTTCATGGGGAAAGTGCTCATAGTGATGTGGAGACTTTTTTCTTGGAATGAATTATGTCAGTACTGGGGCAGCGAAATTTTTTAGGAAGAACGCAACTTTTAACAGTTTTTGTATGAGATTTCGCACGAAAAGCTGATGTTAGTACCTAGCTTAATAGGAAAAAAATTGTCATGCAAGGTCCAGCAGAAACTATAATAACTCAATATTTTGAATGGCAATAAAAAGAGATTGAAACCTGGATATCTTAGAACTGTGTAGACCTAGCGGTGATAATAAAACCACAAATTTGCAACGGTGATATTGAATTTACAAACTGACCTTATACTATAGAAAATACATGTGGTCTATTTGTACAGGAACTACGTATAGTGGAGGCGCTAAGCGATAAATATGCAACCTGCAAAATATGAGAGACAACTTCGCCGAAGCCTGTCCCAAGCCAGCGTTGTGAGAGGAGGAGGGATGGATAGCTGTAACCTGACTGGCTGAGTTACACCTAAGCGTGTTGGGTCATTAGGGTGGATAAATTGTATAGTCAGACCTGCAACATAGTTGTGTAAACTCCGGCACGTTATGAACCACCTGACGCAACTATACCCGAGGCTAGTCCCTGAGTAGGGTTAAACAATGGGCTGAAAACCCATCGTCGTAAAAACCACCCCATGTCAGGAAATCTGAAAAAAAAAAAACGCCTCGTATTGGACGGATCAACAGCGACGATCACGCAAACATATATTGGACTGTTTTTTCGGACCCTGGAATGTACGCTCCCTGTAAAAACCAGGGGCTATGAAGGCCCTACTGGAACAGGTGGAACATTACAAGCTGAGCATTACTGCAGTCTAGGAAACAAAATGGATTGGTATAACCAAATTAACGACATGAAATCGCACACAATCTTCCAAAGTGGAAATCCGTCTGGAAATGGAGAAATTGGAGTCGTCAACAAACAACTGAAACTGCACGTTATAGACTTCAAACCCATAAACGAAAGGATGTGTGTGATTCGCATCAAAACTTTATTTTATAATCTCTGGCTCATCAACGTGGATGCTTCCACCAAAGTTGAAGAAGAAGCCGTAAAAGATGAATTCTATAACCGCCTAGATACACTGTTTGAATCACTGCCTCCGAAAGACGTCAAGATATTGTTGGGAGACTTCAATGCGAAAGTGGGAAATGAGTCTTGGCACTGTGGAACCACTGGCGGACAGAGCCTCCATGATGAGAGCAATGACAATGGCCAGCGATTAATAAATTTTGCTCACAGTCGGAACCTGGTCGTAACCTCGACATGCTTTCCACACTGAGATATACACGAGCAAACATGGAGATCACGCACTGTCAATCAGATCGATCATGTGCTCGTATGTAAGAGATGGGCGTCAAGTTTGAAGGCCGTTCGTTCTCATCGAGGGGCGAACTGTGACTCAGACCAACACTTGGTAAAATCACCTACCGATGTAGAATCTCCTCAGTGTACCACTCAAAAGTCGACCCCCCGAAGATCATAGCGGTTGAAAACCTGCTGAGCGATACTACGGCGCAGGAATATACCTAGTCTAGCCATAAATATTGTTACAAGGTTTGGCAACCCTGCAGAAAGGAACCGTTATATTGCATTTCTTAAAAATTGAGCTAATCGCTATAGTACGCTTGTGCTTCATACATTTGTCATCATTTGAGTTTAATTTTTAGTGTAGTGAACATGGATTGGGGTGACAAAGAAAATAGAATTGCTGTGATTGCACTTCATAAAGTAGGAATGCAACCAAGTGATATTTTTAAGACTCTGCATACCCTTGGTATAAGCCGAATGTTTGTATATCGGGCTATTGAAAGATTTAATGATACGTCTGGAGTAAGTGACCGTGAAAGAAGTGGCCGTCCGCGAACTACTCGAACACCTCAAGCGGTTAAAGCCGTGCGCGAGAGAATTCGCCGTAATCCTCTTCGGAAACAAAAAATTTTATCGCGTGAGATGAAAATACCCCAAAGAACAATTTCACGTATCATCAAAAGTGACTTGGGGTTGGGTGCTTATCGTAGATCTACCGGGCATTTACTAATAGATTCGTTAAAAAAAAATAGAGTGGAAAAATCAAAACGATTACTTTGCCGGTACGCAAACCAAGAACACCGTAAAATTTTGTTTACGGACGAAAAAATTTTTACTGTCGAAGAAACATTTAATAAACAAAACGATAGGGTTTATGCTCGCAGTGCCAGAGAAGCTTCTCAAGTTGCCCAAAAGGTTCAAAGAGGTCATTATCCAGCCTCAGTAATGGTTTGGTGGGGTGTTGCAACCGAGAGGCTCGCGCTCCCCGTGTGAAAGCTGCAGTGTAGCCTTTGCATTTCAGTCTTACGCGCCTCGCTCTCACTCGCGAGCGAGAGCCGTGCGGATCTTCGTGTGAAAGTGCACTAAGGCTTGCTGGCCAAACGGTGGAGAACGTGGTGTGGTGTTAGAGTTTCCAAGTCCCAAGAAGGCCCAAACTTTATGAACGATGGAGAAGAAAGAAATAAAACGGGTAGGGATATCTACCTAATTGTCGGTAGCAGGCAAGGCTGCGACTACCGGCGAGGGCTCGGGAGGTGTTCGCACCTCCTTAGTCGTCAGCGGCCTTTCCAAAACAGTCGAGGCAGCGTCGAAACCAAGCGGCTCGGACGGTCATGCTACTGATTCAAAACCTAAAACCAAACTGCAAACTACTATTGCAGTCAACGGCCTCGTTGCTGAGCTTGACTTGGATCGCTCGGAACAGGGGCTCAACATTACACCAACAGAAAAAAAAACTCCTCCTCCAAAGACTGGGATGTTTGGGAATCACAGGAGCGATGAGAATCACGTCCATAAATTCCCTAAACACCCTTACGAACTCACCCCCACTGGACCTGTTTCCAATGAACGCAGCGTCCAAATGTGCATTAAGACTTAGGGAAACGGGGCAATTTAGCATGAGGCCTTATGACCATCGAAACATCAAATTGCCTTTAGAGAATACAGACCTCATCAAACGGGTAATTGACTCCAAGAGAAACTTCCGGGTAATCATACCAGAAAGGGTATTATACTCCACAGGCGAGAACAGATCTAAGAAATCCCTAAACCTCTATACGGATGGCTCTAAGACGGAAACAGGTGTTGGAGCGGCGGTTCATTCGCCGGAGCTACTATACAATCTATCGCTCCGACTGCCGAACGAGTGCAGCATCTTCCAGGCGGAGGTGGTAGCGATACAAAAAGCTCCGGAGCTAGTCTAAACAACACGCAGGATGGCCAACATCTACATTCACTAAGACTGTCAGGCTGCGTTGAAACCGCTGCAGTCAGACACTGTCAGATCAGGGACGGTGTTTAACTGCCTCTCATTTCTTCGGAGATTGGGCACCTTAAGGAAGCTGGAACACCGATGGATACCAGGCCAGGCGGATGGACTCGCAAAGCAGGGAGCTGCACTGAATGTCACAATGGCAATAGCAACTCCTATTCCAATACAAACACTAAGAACAAAAATGGACTCTAAGATGATGAACTGGCCAACCAAAATTGGAATAGAACCATCAACACCAGACTAACGAGAGAACTCTGGAGCTCATACAGCACTAAGAAAACCGATGTACTCTTGGGGCTCTCTAGGGGTAATGCTAGTGAGCTTATTAACGGGTCACTGCCTAATAGGTGAGCATGCACTCAGACTGGGACTGATCACAGACAGCGGCTGCAGGAATTGAGAGCTGCTAAATACCAAAGAAACTTTGGAGCATCTCCTGTGCGAATGCCCGGCACTCGCAAAGACAAGACATATATATCTTGGAGCCTACTTTCCCCGCAGCCTTAAAGCGATTGCAAACCTTAACATAATGAATCTTCTAAGTTTCGCATTGCGCGACGAAACCTTCGGTTTCAACAAGGACTTGTTGATTACGACTGATACCAACACCTTAAGATCTCGGTTGTTTTCTTTATGGCATCGCTATGGACCCAAGTGGTCTATGCAGGGCCGTGAGGCCACCACCTAACCTAACAGTATAAGAAGTTGATCTCGCTATAAAAACGCAACCAGGGTTGTACTCGGTGAGAGCAGTTCTGTACTCTTCCTACCTATTGGAGCGCTTGGCTTTGTTAAAGAACCTCCTAACCTTGGCTCGCTTCCAGGCCAAATCCTCGTACCAGAAGGATACTTTACGCCCCGATTCCACCTATCTCTGTAGGAGGAACTTAAAATTTCATTGAGCTCATCAGCTGCCAGCTCAATTTCCCCTGTAGTGCTGATGAGACTGACCAGTAGTTCCACTTTGGAGCTAACTAGTTCACGGAATTAAATCCAGCTAGTTTCCCTCGGACAAAAAGTATCCGAGCGAATATCAGATTGTCCTATGATGTCGAATCTGATATATCTATGATCTGAAAGGGACACCTCGTCCGACACGTGCCAGTTCACAATGATCCTGGATACGAAATCGCTAGCAAGGGTGATGTCGAGTACTCCTGCCCTTGCCGCCGTGACAAAGGTAGGTTTGCACCCCCTGTTCAGGATATTTACATATTTGCACATAAAATAGTCAAGAAGGCGCATACCTGTAAGTACATAATGCTACACATGCAAAATTTTGATTGTTATCCAATTATTTATACAAATAATACACCTTACATTACACTTCTGTCTGAATCTAAATAAATTAATTCTATTTCTGCATTATCAGTGGTAAATAACCGAAATATTGACGCGGCTATTCAAAAGAACAGCGCTTGAAAACACAATTTTGTCACAGGTTGGCAATTCATCTTGCAAACATGTGACAAAATAGTTATTACAATAGCATGCGAGATAAGGCTTATGTTTCGTATCTTCCTCGTATAATTTTACATCAATAGATGTCAAAATCCTTATAGATAGTGTATTCATGTTTTATCTTCAATTTGAAAAAAAAAGATATTTAACAGCGTACGGAAATCAATAAATTGAATGGAAAACTTGCCGTGCCGTCATACTTCAAGATGTGGTGGTCAGTGTTTCTAGTTGTGATCGTGGCCTCTTGGAGCTGTGTAGTCGCAAGTATTTATTCTTTCTAATAATTTGAAAGATTTGTTTATACTGTCGTAAATCAATAACCGCAGGTGATTGTGTATTAAGATATAACTACCAAGCACCGGGAATTTTCTTACAACAAAACAACGATCAGTTCACTATAATTGCGTCAGGAAATGGAAAAATTCCTGTACCGGACGGAGGCAACATTCAAGGATTCTGTAGTACCAAATTTACGTAAGATAACCAACAATTTTGAGTGTTATGAAATAGTTTTCAGAAAACCGGAAATTACCCAATAAATAGAGATGAAATAAGGAGGGTTAGCGTGCAAAAAGTACGGTAGTTCTGAATTTTTGATATGTTATATACTCGTAGGTAGATAGGGTATTAAAAAATCCAAGTTTATATCACACCACCCCCTGCGCTCCCGCCGCCATCTTGGAAAACCTCCACTTTTATCAGTTTTTCGCCTATAACTCCGTTCCAGTTTATTGTAACGCAAAATATGCAAAGTTCATTTCGTAGAGAACAAAATTACCTATAAATTTCATTACAGTTTTTATACCCTTCACGAATGTGATAGGGTATATTAACTTTGTCATGAAGTTTGCAACGCACAGAAGGAAGCATCTCCAACCATATAAACTATACTATATATTCTTGGTCAGTGTGATGAGACGAGTCGATTAAGCTTTGTCCGTCTGTCTATCTGTCCGTCTGTCCGTCTGGTTCTATGCAAACTAGTCCCTCAGTTTTAGAGCTATCGACTTGAAATTTTGTACAAACCCTTCTTTCTATTGCACGCTGTAAATATGTCGGAACCAACGGAATCGGACTGCTACGTCATATAGCTGCCATAGGAACGACTGGTCCAAAAACTCGTCTTTGTGAGAAAAACTTTTTTATTTCTAAAGATATCTTTCTCAAAATTTGCACAAAGCCTTTTTTTTATAATCAATAGCAATGAGGCCATGATACTATCAAGAAAAGCAAAAATTAAGGACGTTACAATTTTTTTTTTCGTTTTTACATGAGAATAACTGTGTAATGCTTCGTTATAGAAAAAAGGTCCTCACGATAGGTCTTATAGACAATTAAATTGCCTACAAAATGCACTATAAATTTTGTCTGTACAATAAGCAGAAAGATAAAAAAAATCGAAGTTACTTTTTTCAAGTTTTCGGCTACATGTGTGTGTGCTGTGCTGTGCTCCTTCTGTTTTAAACACTACGCGTTGTGCTCACTGGAACTGCATCCACGGTCAAGAACGTGTACTTTAAAAAATCGTTGCGAGGCAAATTATCGGAAGTTGCGTACAGCGCATCGTCTTTCAAGTATGGTTCACAGGAGAGTGTTCAGCTTCTTCACGCAATAAATGGTTCGGTTTCGGAAAACTCAAGTGTTGCCGGTTGTTAAAAAATATCCATTATTACTTGAAGAAGCCGAGAAATTTCGCGATCCTGACAACTGTACAAATTTTATACGCAGAAGAACGGATTTTGGCAGCCTTGCACACTTTACTTTCGGTACAATCACTCAACTCTCGGTGCAATAAATTTATTTCCAGCAGTACCAAACTCAGGCAAATCTACCACCAACGCTGGTAGCCGGAAAATTTGATATATCGCATGACATGGCTAGGAGTGAAAAAAGAGCCACTTGAATGGGGTTAGAAGAGAGGAAGTTGTTATCTAGAACCCATCACTACCGAAAGGCATACTGCTCCTCTAAAACTTTTAAGAATCATTTCCTGCAAAAGCGCCACAGCATGCATTGAAGATGCATGCGGCTGCAAGAAATCGGGCTTAAACTGTTATATTTTATGCAAGATGTGTGGCAGCCAGCAGAACCGACCAAAATTGGATCTTGACAACGGGGAAGAAGATATCGGCCCACTTTCCCCTTTGCCAGAAGAATCAATAATTGAATCGACCCCTTAATCAATAAATTTATATTCGGCGAATGTTTGTTCGTCAGCACTCATTAATATGATCGATACATGATTTTTTTATGTATTTTACATAAATACATACATATGCAATTGTAGTGTACGCCAACGAAATGTCAACTGGGAAAACGTGGAACAGTTGACGCGCTCTGCTATAAGGCGTTAGGGCAATTGAGTTTAGGGAAGACGTCGATTGCCTTCAAACAATTTGTAGGTTCATTGTGTATATCTTAACAAATTGTCATTGTTTTAAAATTTTGTTTTGCCGATTTCTTTGTAACTATTTATGCTACGTCCCAGATAACTCAAATTAAAGTTAATCGAATTACCTACAAAATGATCTAATGAGTTTTCTCGAGAGATGTATACTTTGTATAAATACGAGTAAAGGACAAAACTGAAAATCTTAAATTTTTAAGGGAATATTTTTCATTTTTGAAGAGCTAATTCTCGGAATTCACGTACTAGCTTTTGTACTAAGGAAATTTAAAGCTTTTTTCAAGTTTCCTACGTCACTTTTAAGTAGGGTGCCTAATTCGATTAGATTAGATTGTAGGGTGGACGTTGAACCGCTAAGGGCTCAGAGCACAGAGGCCTTGTGGCCCATTGTGCTGAAGCCCTGAGTCTGGTAACAGGCCTAAGCCTGTCGATCAAGTTTGATCGAGCTAATAAATTTGCTCAAGAGGAATAATGAAGCTGATGCGATATCATCAGCCTCCGGGTAGACTGCTCCGAAGCAGTCTCTACGTCGCCGAGCTAAGGCGTCGCAATCGCATAAAATAGAAGGCAAAGTCTCGTCTTCATCACCGCAAAAGCGACTGCTCGAGTCAGGAACAAAAAAAGGAGACCACATATGATTCTAAACTTGTTCCGGTTTAACTTTAACAATTCAGTCGATCTGCTACGCGAGTAGCCCGAGATGAAAAGCTTTACCTGCCTCAACCCTGGTTGACTATCAAAATAGGCGATAGCTTCATTCCGTTCCCAGTATCTGATGAGATTCAGGATTGTACAGGATGGATTGCCGCAAAAGGATTCCGGTCCGTAGAAGGGAGTGGCCGAACCTGTTCTGGTCATTTCGTCGGCTTTCCCATTACCACTGATACCAGCATGGCCAGGGACCCAGAATAGTGTTACTTTGTTCCGAGAACCAACTTTATGTAGTGCGTTCAGGCAACTAAATCGGATCCTAGATGTTACTGTACTTTTTGACAGCGCTTTGATGGCTGCCTGGCTGTCAGAGAATATAGTCACGACCTTGTTGTCGTAGCCGACCTTCATGCATAACTCGGCACATGTCTCGATGGCGTGCACCTCTGCCTGGAAGACAGTTGCAAACTTGCCTATGGGTATGAAAGTCCGATGGTTGGGACCCACAATGCCCGCCCAGTACTTTCATTGATTTTCGAGCCATCCGCGAACCACATGATAGTGTGAGGGGGGAGATTGGCATATTTCTCCTGCCAGTGTTCTCTGTCCCATATAACGGCGGTGAACCGTTTCTTGCATGATCTTTCCCTCACAAGATGATCAGATGGCATACTTGTGACAATACTTTCATTAAGCCAGCTAGTTTGTTCTGGACTTAGCTTTACATTCGCGTCACATGCTACATGTCTCGCGGTTGCCATTTTGGCTTGTGCTTTTATGTGGATGTGTATCGGCTGTAGGTCGAGCGGTACATCAAGAGCACTAGATGGGCAAGAGCGAATAGCCCCCGTCACCATTAGGCATGCAAGTGTCTGCACCTTGCCTAAGGTGATCTTACCAGTAACAGTGAATGCTTTTTTCCACCAGACTACTGCAGCTTATTCTAATATAGGTCTAACGATAGCCTTGTAAATCTAGAGGGCTATTGAGGGTTTTATTCCCCAAGTTTTACCTACATAATGCCTAACTTCCCGCAAAGCCTTAGTGGCCTTATCCGCTACTACTCTGAGGTGTTCTTGCCAGAGTAGTTTACCATCGAGGATGATACGCAGGTATTTGGTGTGATTTTCCATGGGAAGTGGTGAGTCGTACATCAAAGGGCGTCTGATGCGACTGAGGTTTCTTTTTCTAGAAAATGGAATGACAACTGCCTTGGATGGGATGACTCGAAGTCCGTTGTCCTCCGTTCTTGTCCGTTGTCTGTTGCACGATTCTTCTACAATGGTAAGAGCTGCTTCAAGGATGTCGATTAGAACCCCCTCGAACTTTCCTTTAATCAAAATAACTAACAGGGAACACTAGGGAAGTGTCCCCCTCCGATTTCGATGAAACTCATATGTGTTGTAGAGGACTCGAAACTAAGCTGCTGTTTCGAGTAGCAAAAAATGCCCGATGCGTTACCGAGCTAAGCTACAGACGCATACTAAGTTGGTGTGCAGAGTATTTCTTCGTTTTCAGAATCGGGGGTTGGAGGGTTAAATCAAATCTCGCTGATCCCACATTGGGCGCCAAATATTTTCGGCGGTTTCTACTGTAGATTTTCAATAACGTATGATTAAGAAAAGCATTAATGCTGCCATAGACCGATCGATCGCTTTGTCTGTGGTGGGTCTAAAATATCATAAGATAAAAATTGATAGTCCGTTCAGTGAAATGACCAACGATAGTCACATACACTGTGCGATCTATCTGACGATCACAATATCGTTCGATTGATCTGACGACGGATCGCGTAGTCTTTGATAGTCACGTAGCCATACATGCTTCGATGTATCGGGCCAACAGAAAAGCATCATTTCTGTTTTTGTTTTTAATGTTTTTGAGTTTTAAGTTAAAAACAATAATTCGCCAATTTTAGTTATTATTTTTTGGTTTCAACAACACAAAGACTGGTAAATTTCTAGTTTTCTTGAAAAGTCTATTTTTTCGTAAGTTTTTTGTTGTGACAGATGGTTGTGGTTGCGTCAAGATAAATGGCCAATTTTGCACGGTGAACTAAGGATCGATTTTAAGAAGCAGAGATATTACGAAGAGAAATATCCTGTATATGTCTAATATGTAAATTTCCTATTAGTTGAATATGACGCTAAAATAATTTTAGCCGGAAATTCTTAGAAGAGTAATAATTTCAAGATGATTGTCCCATGAGCATAATCGACCCGACGAGGCTTTTACACATTTTGTGATTCTGTTTATCGTTTCTATTTCTATGTGTGTTTTGTATTGAAATCATTATGAGTTCATTTAATTTTATCAGGATTTTAGACGGTTTTTTTTTCAGATTCGAGCTAGGTACAACATAGAAGTAATTGTATAAGAACTTATCAGGGGGAGATTGCTCCCCCTTACTATATTGAAACCATAAATTATCGACCACAATTTTTGAATTTGCTAAATACTAATAAGAAGTGGCCAATTTACCAAACTTTTTTTAGTCCCTTCGTATTTGTGTTCCTCCGAGTAGCAATCAGCGTAGTTGTGTCAAATGATGTGTATTTTTTTTACTTAACGAAATTTTGATATTGTATTGTAATTGTCACCCGTTTCTTTTAGGGTATTGGGAGAACAGGCCTACGATGGAATGTTTGCCAATATAACATTTACATGTTCAAACGGAAAGTTGACATATCAGCCAGCAGCCAATTATGCACCTGTACAATTGGATAGTAGTGAAATGCACTGTCAAGGGGAAGCACTGTTCTACGAAGACGCTGTTCCATATTGTCAGAGTACTGGACTTCAGTACGGATTTCAAATAGCCAATACACCAATCTCTCTGGCCGAATTATGTTACAATAGTGACACAGCCGTGCCGATCTTTGTACATTTCGTTCTGGGCGAACGTTCTGAACTTTTGGCGACTCAGGTACTACAATTTTCAGGAATGGTTTATGGAATCGTTAAAAATTTCGTTATTTCAGACACAATTAAATCCTTCCAAGTTATCCACAATTGTAACACAAAAAACATTCAGTTTTGATAACACTCGGGAATCGCAGTAAGTACGCTATTCGAATTTTGCTTGTTGTATTATTGTTCCGAACAAGTACATTTTAAGGACTTTTAGGCGAAACAATCCGATTCCGATTCGGTTAAGATTTCCCTCTGATCTTAATGCGATTTGCTTTGAATCCGATATCGTTTCAGATTCCCTTCGACTGAAAAAAACGAACCCACAGAAACAATACCAGATCGAAATCGGATCGGACACAAATTGCAAGTATATCTGAAGGAAATCTGAAACTCATCGAACGCTCTTCGGAATTGGATTGGTTGCAAGTCCCATACAAATCGGAGGGGAATCTGAAACGATATTGCATCAGAATCGGATCGTATCGTCTAAAAACACCTTAATAGTTCTCGAAGACATCGACCGACGCAACGACGGTGAGCAAAAACCGACCGACGATAATTGCATGGGCTTAAAGACATCATTTCTTTTATTACGCCAGCCATATTGTACATACAACATTGCAAAAACTCTCACAGGCATTTTTTTGATCGCGCCGAGATTTGATCTCCGAGCTCCAGCTCGTAGAGTGGTGACCGAACGATCACGGCCACCGAGCGCGAAATTGCAAAAATTAGGGTAATCTCAATTTTTTTCTATATTATGTAATGAACCATATTATGGTCTGATAGTGCTGCTTCCACCGGCAGATCTATGCTAGCACCTGATGAGTAAGGATCTGTCTGTAGTACGAAACCAGAGGCCGAGGATCCCACTACGCCTGGACCCCTATGCGAGCGCGAGAGAATCTGCGCCGTCCGCCAACCATTCCATCCTTATCGCCTCATTTTTTTATCATACCCCATTTTTGCCTCCCATGTTTGTTTTGTCTACCCCAGGCCTATAAATTGTTATTAATACGTAAAGGACAGGGGCAAAGAACAGCGAAAACCCCGCCCACTTCTCCCGAACTGAGCTATAGCAAGCCTAGGCCGCTGCTTAGCTCGTTGAGGGGCCTTTTTCTTTGCCAGATGGCACGGCCCGACCCTCACGGTCACTATGCTACCTAGGCTTCGTCCGCACGGGCATCTTCGGATGCCCGCCAAACCGTCCGCTACAGTTGTTAGGGCCTAACTAGATACTATAAGTCCAAATTTGCAACCCTGAAAAAGTTGTGAGAGTGGAAATATAGCCCGAAAACCGCAAAATTTTCCCACATTTTCCTTTTTTGTAAAAAAAAATCACTAAAGAGACATTCTGATAAAATAAGTGAATAGTAGCTTTTTAAAGTAGATAAAATCTCCTACAATTTGAGCTATATTGAAGCGGTCTCGCTTAAGCAGTTAATGAGATACGGCTCTTTAAAATTGTGTTATTGCTTCTGCAAATTGCAAATTTTAGCTTTAATCTCTTATTTTCAAGTGATTTTTGGCAACTCGTCAGATAAGAAGTTTTAATACATCTAAATACCTATACATTCAATTTAAGATGTGCTCCTACATATAATAAGTACTTTAAAAATGATCAAAAACCAAAAAAAAAAGGCAAAATCCAGTTTGAGGACAATAAACGTTAAATGTCCCCTAGATGTACCATATTTGGGTGAAATATTCACTCACACCCACTCCTTATAATTACCTATTTTCTATAACATTAAATCTAAATTTTATGCGTACCTACATTAATAATGAAATTCAGTTGAGCTCAGTTTTTGCCAACTTTGAGGGCCATAGCTCATTTAAATCCTCTTCATCTGATTCGATTTATGTGGCCTTCAAAAATAGTTCAGCCATTGGGTGATTTGGGGAAACAAATTGTGGTGGGTAATTTTTTTCTTAAATTTTTTTTATATTTTTTTGGGGTGCTGAACACGAATCCGGGGCTTCTCACGAATTTTTTTTTGCGAATCATGGTCAAAATTCCAAAAAACCTCGAAATTTCGGTACTTTTTGATTATAACTTGAAAATCGTGGATCCTAGCCAAAAAAAAAATAAATAAAATTTAAGAGCATAAAATTCTGCGTTGAATCAGCTACCCAAATGTCCAATTTGGTCCAGTAGCCGCAATCGATAGTCGAAAATCGTCGATTTTTCCCAACTTTTCAAAAACCCTGTTATGGTCGCATTTTAACGTCTGCAACTTGAAAATGAATTCTTCGTTCAGAAAGTACCTAATCTTTTCAATTCTATCAAACGAAAAATTCAGATATTCGAAATAACTAAAATTACGTTTTTAAACGAGTGTTCCCTTATAAAACATTTTCATACTTTTTTTTAGTAGGTGCTGGTAGTTCATCAACAATTTCAATATTGAAGGTTATATTTATATGTAGAAGAAGTTGAATAAAAAGTACACTACAGGTTAACAGCCTTAGTTTTTTTGGAAGTTTGTGGGAACGGTGGTCTTCAGACAGTCGACAGACTCTTCCAACATCTCTTCGAGGTCCTCGTCGTCGTCCATGGCTGCAGAGACGTCCCCATTCTCAGACTTGCCCTCACAATTGGCACAAAGCAGGAGCAATGTAGACCTGCCTTTTTGCAGCCACAGTGTCCTACACATGCCTTCTTGCATTTACAAGAAATTATGCGCAGTAGGGCTTCGGATGGACATTCCTCGTGGTTGCTACAGGCATGAGTCCACTTTTGGTAATTTTCCACCCCCATTCTTCGGGCCTTTTGACAAAGCCAAGCCACTTCTGCACTTGGTGGTATACCCTCACTGAATGCTGCTGAGCTGTGTTCTCAGTTGGTAGAAGTGAGGCGATGTTGAATCGCCCCTTAAAGGAGGACATCACGTAGCTTTTGCTTCTCAGCAGATTTGATGTGGTGGGGTCTATTTGGCCGCACAGCGCCTTGAAGAAGTTGTTTTACTCGCAAAGACCAATCAGAATGACCAAAAGATTAACGTCTTTTACCACCACTGTGTTGGGGCCAAGGACAGAGCTGTCGTGATTCTATCTGCGGGTATCTGCGTCTTTCTTGCTCGCACTTCATCTAGAACTCTGTGTATTTCTCCATGAGAATCGGGATCAGGCTCCTTTTTTTAGAACGGTTGGTCAAGAAAATTTTTGGCAATTGTGGGCACCATTAGTTCAGTGAACTTCTACAGATTGCTTCTTGGTTGGTCTTCTCAGATGTTCCATGTGCTCCGTACTTCGTACTGGTGTCAGCAACTTCGTTAGTTCAGTTTTAGAAATATAAAGAGCCTAGTGTCTTCTTGTGGAAAGGGCTTTTATACCCCCGACTCAAACAAAACCTAAGCATCGACAAAAACCACGGAAACACAAACCTAACCCAATTTTATTGGTTCAGTACAGCATCGTAAGCGGAGCTAAGAGCTGGTCCAATCAACTAATTCGATATGTTTACATCGTGGTGAGTTTGTTGGGATTAGTTAATACTGAAACATACAATAGTTCTACGGCACAAACGTGGCCAATGCAAGAGGCTTCACTCGATAAGCTTTTTTTGAATTTAACTGCCCGAAAATCGACTCCAACTATGCGGTTTATTCCTTGCACGCCCACCACTTTAGCCCAGTGGCAGTCTATTCTTTTATCTCCGAAAATACCAGTACTTATTAGTATGAGGTCTGATGTTTCTGGGGAAGGGGGATGTTCATGAAACCAATCCATAAGCTTTCCTTGATTGTCTCGCTTGAGTCTCAGAAATAAAAGTTGTTCACGTTCCAGAATTTAGAACCGAACTGTAGGTGATCTGACCTTCAGCAGGTAGGGAGGAGATGGCTAGGTTCTGTGTTGAAAAGATGGGATAGAAGGGAGGGGGCCCAAACAAAGCAATAAATGGGTGGAAATCTGGGGAAAGGATAGAATCTCTTGAGCCCTGACCACAAATTGTACAAAACTTTTTCCGAGTTGTTACTCGTGGAACTGCTACCGAAAACGTTCCTGGTAACTTCTGATGTACTGTGACTGCAGTTACTGGAAACGCAATGTTTCTGGCGGTTAGAACGGTGACCTATTAAAAATTGTCCAAAAAATATGTTTTATGGGAACACTCGCTCAAAAAGTGATCTTAACTAATTCGAGTTTCTGAATTTTCTATTGACTGAATTAAAAAGATTGGGTACTGTCTGAACAAAATTTCATGTTCCACAGCTTTTAATTCTTGCATTTTTATGCATTGGTAGCCGATTTCAAGTTACAGACGTTTAAATGTGACCATAACAGGAATTTGCAAGGTTTAGAAAAATCAACGTTTTTCGAATGTCCATTGCTGCTACACCACTGGAACGAATTTAACGTTTAGGTACCTCATTCGACGCAGAATTTTATGCTCTTTAATTTATCCGGAAACTTTTGTTTTTAACTAGGATCCACGGTTTTCAAGTTATAATCAAAAAGTACCGAAATTTCGATTTTTTTTGAGATTTTGATTATGTTTCGGAAAAAAAATTTGGTGAGATGCTCCGGATTTGTGTTCAGCACCCCAAAAAAAACATAAAATAAATGAAAGGAAAAAATTCTCCACTACAATTTGTTTCCACGAAACCCTTCTGAGCTCCTAATGTCTGGATTAAAAGCTACAATTGACTTTTTTCGTCAGAATGTCTCTTTAGTAATTTTTTTGGCAAAAGAAGGAAAAAAAAAATTCGCGGTTTTTGGGCTGGCTCGCACTTTTTCAGGGCTGCTGATTTCATAGTACCTACAATAGTTAGGCCCTAACAACATATAAAAAATTGAAAATTAGGGTAATTTTGCAATGTTGGACCCTTTTTTGTGTCCGATATGACTGACGTACATTACGTCTAGTCATCACATAGTTCGCCTAAAACAAATTGTGGTGTAGCTTTGATTTTTTTTTCTACTTATGTTTTTGTTTGGGGTGCTGATTACGAATCTGAGGTTCTTACCCCAATTTATTTTTTAAAATTTGAGTTATAGTAAAAAACCGTAAAAAAAACCCCTATTTTTTTTAGATATTTTTAAATTTTGCGAAAAACTTTCAACTTTCAACAAAATGAAAGATTTTGATTTCTTCAATAAAAAAGGTTAACACAATTTTTCCCGTATCTCCAATAGTTTTCGAGGTATTAGAAAAACGGCTAAAAGGGGACAAATCTGTGTTTTTCTGATATACTAGTTTCCAAGTGAGTGTATCTCGAAAACTATTGAAGATACGGAAAAAGCGACGTCTTTCATTTTGTTTTAGACAATTTTTCAGTAGCGTTAAATGTTTTGAAAATATTAAAAACAGAAAAACGGAAAAAACAGTAGTTTTTGTTGGTGTTTTTGCCCATAACTAAAATTCTACAAAAAATTCTCCACAACTTATTTTAGAAGAGTTCCTATAAGCACTTAATGTGTAGGCTACTGAGAGTATATAACATCCCAGTCGGACAAGAATCGATACTGGACCGGTCCTGGATCGATGACTGTCTACTAAGGAATCGATGACTTTATCGGAGACACGTCGGAGATATTTGTATGGGCATGGCCGCTTTTGCGATACCGAAAATGAGGACAGGAATCGATCCGGAATCGATGACGGTAGTCGATGGAGAATCGATGACTGGAGTCGACGTGGAATCGATACTGGGGTCGAATTGGGATCGATGACTGTAGTCAACGTGGAATCGAATCCGGATCGATGACTGGAATCGATTCCGGACCGATGACTGTAGCCAACGAGGAATCGACACAGATCGAATTCGGATCGATGGCTGTATAAATGGGTTGAATCTAGCCTGATATACAATTCGTCCAGAAACTAAAAGTGTCGTGATTGATTTCACGGCACTTTTAATTTAACGGCGGATTGTATTCATGGCTTACAAAACATACATATTCCTTTATTCCATATTCCATATATGGCAAAATACGCCGCCAAATGCCAGATACTTTCAAATGAATTCAAATTTCAGGCTAACTCGATACATAATTGAAAACATTTGAATTTGTCCAGCTTCG
This sequence comes from Chloromyia formosa, assembly GCA_964017055.1. Taxonomy (NCBI): domain Eukaryota; kingdom Metazoa; phylum Arthropoda; class Insecta; order Diptera; family Stratiomyidae; genus Chloromyia; species Chloromyia formosa. Next base: position 27,808,806 of record OZ024817.1, read on the forward strand.
GAGACAAACCGATGAATGGAACCGGTAAGGAATCGAAGACTTTGCGATTCCACTGGGATCGGAGACAAATGTCCGACTGGGATATGTTGAAGAGAGGCAATCATCACATATAATCCATAAGTGTTTCGTACACATTTTTTTTCAGAGCCTGCCTTCTTTTTTCCCTCGTTTGTCAAATTAACTGACTGAAGGTTGCAATTTGTGTCGGTTTTTTACAATATTTTCGCTTCATTGCCTACTTTCACAAGATGAAGCTATCTGTCGGTATGTGAAATGCATCGGTCGGTCAGTTCACGTCAGTCAGTTGCTCACCATTAAAAATGGGCTAGTTTTGATCAAGAGAGATGAAGTGTAACATATGGATTTTATGTGATTAGCCTTGTAGTTAGGCAGCTTGCGACGATTTGGTTACGTTACAAGTCCCAATGCTAGAACTTTCATGATCGTTTCTTTTAATGCAGGAATACGGAAAAGAGAAACCTGACAAGCCTCCGAGGGTGGGTTTGGCAGCGGGTTACAGTTTCCAAAAAACGTTTAAATTATATCATTTTAACAAGTTTGCCGCTTTGTATCATGAAACATATTAATAAAATCCAAGATATTTTGTATTTTATATTTCGTAGTCGCGTTCAGAGAAGATTATACCGAAAGTTGGTTTATTCAAAATATTCGAAAACGGTTAATCACAACGAAGCAAGTTCTGCGACCAAATGAAAGATAACAACAACCCCCATAAAAATCTCAAAACAATATTTCTCTCCCTCTGGATCCTGTCAACCCCTTGTGGGGCATAGGGCATTAGCCACGCCGACTTTCCACCTCGTCCTGTTCGCCGCCATCGCCTTCAACTGACTCCACGATTTGCCTAATGACTTACCCTCGACCTCAACTGATCTTCTCCAGGTGTTTCCAGATCGTCCAACGAGGCGGCTTGCATTGGTTCCCTGTGGGTTTCAATCGAGGGCCTATTTAGCATTATTTTCCGGCCCTTTTCGAAGTGTGTGACCTATCCATTGCCACTTTCGTCTTTTTATGGAGGTGTCTATCCTGTCCTGGGTAGTAATGAACAGGAGGTCGTCGTTAGAAATGACCTCTGACCAGCGTATGTGTAGGATGCGCCGTAGACGCTGGTTCACGAAAGTTTGAAATCTAGTTGTTATCGCCCTGATCACCTTCCAAGTTAAACAGCCATAAAGCAGCTCAGATTTTACATTGGTTTCGAAGATCCTGAGTTTGGTACATCTGGAGATGTTGAATTTTTTAAGTATCTTAAATATTTTTCGAGAGGACCTTCGGGAATAAAAAAAAACAACAAGAAATAACTATTTGTGATTGTTTTTGGACAATATTTCGAAAACGGTTAGCCGTATCGAAAAACTGAGACAAAATTGGTGATCATAAATTCATTAAAAAAAGTTTTATAAGCACTTCCCTTTTCTGAAACAGTTTCCGAGATAACATGATTTGCAATCAACAGTTAACTGCCATATAATGTCCTCCGCTCCGCTATTCTCTGGAAATTTTAAGGTTTTTTTTTCAAACTTTAACCCTCTGCAGCCGCCAAATCCACCCGCGAAGGCTTGCCAGACTTTTCATTTTAGTACACCTTCATTACAAAGAAACGATCATGGAAGTTGCTCCCTAGCTATTGCTACCGCTCTCCCAGATTGGTGTCGCTTGATAAAAATTCAATCGATCGATACATATCGGGGAAGAATAAAGTGAACGCTACTTAAAAACGAAGATCTTATTTCATTTTTCTCCAGAGAAACATCCTTACGAAGCCGAATAGATGCATTTGCTCCACTCTTATCAGCCGATATCGAATACCAATTCGACGGACTAGCTCCCTTAAATCTTTTATCGGACATGTTCATCCAATACACCTCGAACTTTAACAATTCGAATCTTATTCCTTGGTGGAAACCATTGAAAAATGGCAATTGGAGAGCTGTAACGGCTGCATTGGAAAATTTGCAAGCTACCGGGATTTTTGACATTTATATGGGAACTTCAGGCAGCGTCATATACCCCAACAGTCCATTTGATGAAATTATTCAGCCTTTAACATATCAGGTAGGAGTTTGATGTCCATTCAGTAATCGGCGGCCTTTATTTATTACTATTTATACAAAACTTGAACCAGAATGGAAACATCATGGAAACGGTTCCCTCATGCATTTGGACTTACGTGAAGCAGCGAAACAGTCAGGATAAGGGTGTTGTCATAATTGCAGTTAATACTCCGTTTTTCGATGTAAGTATCATATCTTGAATCTGCTTTTCTTTTCAGTATAATTAAAATTATGGCTATTTCATTCGTGCAGGAAAATGCCAAAAATGCGTTTTTGTGTAATGACGTATGTCACAACTCGGAATGGCTTTCGTCGATACTGCTGACATCACACATGCCGGCCTTAGGATATGTTTATTGCTGTCATCCGGATGATGTTATGTTTTTGAATGGATTTCCACAAATTCAAGGCTAAAGGGAGGAAAACACAGATAAAAGACACAACACAAAACACACATAAACGCAAAATACAGTTCATTTAAAACAAAAAAGTTGTAATATTTTTATTTTGATATAAACTACAGACTCTTTCATTAAATGGACGCCTTGACTCTATATTATGTAATAAATGATGATACAAGCCCCGGGCCCCTATGGTTTTGTGTTGCTTGAAAATTTCCGAGGTGTCCGCCTCCGATTTAATTGCGGTTGTAATATGTTAATCCCTCGTACGATCAAGGTAGGACTCACCCAGGGGTGCATATTCTAAACCCGTCTCCCCACGGGGTTAATAAACAGTGTTCATAATTAATTAATTATGGTAATTTATGAATTTAAACAAATAAAACAAAGACATTGATATTGGTGATAACATACTTTATGGTTAAGAAAAAAATCCAAAATTTTGAAAAATTGAAAAAAAAAAAAAAACAACGTATCTACGCTTTGAGCTTTTTTTTCTGTTGATTGAGCTACCCTACAAAAGTTAAGTACCGGGCCTGGATTTTCTCTCGACGGCCCTGTTTGACAATGTGGGAAGTTTCAGTAGTCTGAATAAACACTTTGGTGGCAGAACAAGCTACTTCCGTAGGGAATTTTCCGAAATCTTCCGGTTCCAGATAAGTATTTTCAGTGTGTTCTTCTTCGTTAGTCTGGTCGCTAAGTAGCGGTAGCGCAATGTGTTGAGGCATCAGTCTCATGTTTGACTACCGGCGTTTCGGGTTCGAATCCTGTCCACAACGACATTCGTGGCCATGGATGTGCAGGAAGTGCACGCTGGCAACTGCATTCTCTGAAACCAGTTTATGCCAACGAAACGTCAACTGGGCCACATGGAACAGGGTGTTTCTAGTTTGTCGTTGAACCAAAAAACGGAAGGTGAAATGCGTTCCATATACCACCGTGTGTTCATCTTCTCATTGCGTTTTTTGCGGGAGAAGTCTTCCCGCTGTGGTTGGACTTGCTGCTGCAAAACGATTCCTGCAAACTGCAGCATTGTCGTTGCGCATAAGTGTAATGCGTTCCATTTAAATGTACACGTTCGCCTTCTTGGACGACAATGCGTTTTTTTGCGGGATTGCTCTTCCTGCAGAAAAACGCAAAGTGTAATGTCACGCTTAGGCGAAATTCACACACACGACACCGCGCTGCACGACTGCTTGAAATTTCAGTCGAGATACACAGCATCAAATGGGCGGATTCACACTCATCGCTCAGCATGCGATACGATCGACTATGCTTGGCTATTGTGCGTGGCTACGTCAGAGCTGAAAATGTAGCTAATCTGAATATCGCCTTAAGCTGTGTTTTGCTAGGCTGCGACTGGGCGATTTGCGATTGCGACTCGAGAACAATTGACTCATTATTCAATGTCGGGTTTTGTATGAAAATATGTAATTCTAGTATGTTGCGCAGGTTGTCTATGCTATCAAGGATTTTTATATGTACGTGAGGAGAATGTATGGAAAGAGACGAATGCACTGTAGATGTAGAGTCCTTCGGTGGCAGCAAGGACATTCGAAAAAGGATATTTTTGGCATGGAAGCGAAAAATGGGCAACATGGGTGTCATATGAATTGGGGTGAAAAGGCGAATATCCAGGAGTAGTGTAGGTGGCATTTCGAGTCTTTCGATAGCGAAAAGGACATTCACGAAAGTCAAGTGAAAAATGGGCAATATGGGTGTCAAATGAACCCGATTGAAAAGGCGAATGTCCATGGGTACTGTAAATGGCATTCCGGATCCTCGAAATGCCATTTACACTACTCCTGGACATTCGTCTTTTCACCCCGATTCTTTTGACACCCATATTCCCCATATTTTGCTTCACTGCCAAAAATATCCTTTTCCGAACGTCCTTGTCGCCACCATTATTCCAGATATTTTGGAGCGGGCTGTATGAAATTCACGGGCGACGGAATCTGTTAACATGGTCTCGTGGTAAGCCGGTGATAAAAAAGGATACAAGTTTCACCCGATACCATGTTTGGAATCGAAAAAAAAAAAAAATATGTAAAGCCTAAAGGGAACATTTGCAGTAAAAACCAGATCGTTGTAAACGGTTTCAACTGTATATACTATTCTTGGTCAGTATGACGAGATGAGTCAATTAAGCTTTGTCCGTCCGTCTGACTGTGTGTCTGTATGTTTCTATGCAAACTAGTCTCTCAGTTCTCAAGCTATTGAGCTGAAATGTACACAGCCTTCTTTCTATTGCACGTTGATATATGTTGGAACCAACGGAATCGAAAGACTGTGTCATGTAGCTGCCATAGGAACGACCGGTCCAAAAGTAAGTTTTTGTTAGCAATTTTTTTTATTTCTTAGGATATTTCTACAAAATTTCCCACTACTTGATTATAATTACCGTCAAACCACATTCCTAAATTTGGGTGAAATCTGCATTCTATTTCATACACATTTCATAGGAACATTGGAATCGGAACAAGTTTCACTACTAATTTCAAAGTGATAAATGAAGAATGGATAAAATTAATGGGAACATAGACTATTGAACGTATGATACATACGTTCCAAGTACACGCACACATGAGAGACTATTGTGAATCAACAGTTTTTTTTGTGGGCTCCTCTCGCTACGCGCTTAAGTGATCGATCCTGACCCGCAGGAAATAGACCTAGAATGCTCGTTCTCCAGTAAAATTTCGAGTTAGTCCATAGTACTGAAGCGGAAATTTACCTCGATAGGACCGTACTACTAAAGCGGGAGCAACATAATGTCAATTGACGTGATTTCTTTTCAAAAGCAAAATAAAATCGATTGACGTTGTCGCTTTTGAGATGGATTATTACACCTCACGATTAAATTCATTTTAAATTAGTCGAGATTATCAAGACCCTTTTCTGTCGTTATTTTCATCAGTCTAGATATTTTGTAATCTAGATTTTCTCAAGTCGAGATTTTGAAATGTTTTTCAATAAAAAATAAACTCGACTTTGGTAATCGAGGTTTCAAAAGTTGACGATTCGTACTGCTCCTGAAAAAAAAATTTTAAATTAAATTGCCACTGAAGCTCTTTGGAGGATTATATTGTGACATGTACGAACGGTCGGAGCAGATGAGCGACGTGCGGTCGGGGAGTCGAGCGAACAGGCGAAAAGCGAGAGACGTGTTGAGTGAGTCGAATTGGGCAAGCGCATTGACGAGGAGAGGTTGTGTCAGAGCCGAGTGCGATAGTTGGTGAATAAAGCGATTAAACATAAGAGCTTCGCGTTTTTATTTTGAAATCCAGGATTCCTTGTGTCCCCCCCCCCCCCCGTATGTCACACTGGTGTCAGAAGTGGGATCCTGGTGGAATCGCGAAGAAAATCGAGCGACGAAAATGGTGAAATTGTCAGACAGAGTGGTGCGGTGCGCGAAGAAACGGACTGGTTGTGGGAGCAGTACGGCGCGCGGTGAAACGAATTGGACAGAGTAGTGCGGTGCGCGAAGAAACGATCTAGTCTTGGGAGCAGTACGGTGCGCGGTGAAACGAATTGGACAGATAGAGTGGCGCGGTACGCGGAGAAACGAACTTGTCGTCGGAGAAGTACGGTGCGCGATGAAGTGAATTGGACAGCTAGAGTTGGGCAGTGTGCGGAGAAGTGAACTTGTTACACTATGCCTACTATTGAGGATCCGAAGGTCGTCCAGATGAAGAAGGAGTTGGAGAGGAGGAGTCTCCTAACAAATGGCAACCGGGTAGCACTAATGGCCCGTCTTGTTGAAACAACTGAAAAGGATGGGCATGATGCAGGCACCTTTCAGTTTGTGGTGGACCATAATGGCGGTCTTGCAAGAAGTTTTATCAAAAATGGACCAGCAACGGCAAGACATTGAGACGTTGGCGGTTACTCTTCGCACTCAAACTGAGAGCCGACTCGAGCAAATGGAAGTCCGAATGAGTGGCAAATTGGAGGAATTGCGACGGGAGATGAATGCCAAAATGGTAGCTATGTCAGCACAAGTCGAACACGCGATGAATGAATCGAAGGTAACGGAAGTGATCGCCGGATCTTCGGCTGCAGTTAGGCGGCTATTACACTATAAAAGTTCTTTTACAAATATCTTTTATGAAAGCTATTTCCAAAGAACTTTTATAGTGTAATAGCCGCCTAAGAAAAGATTTGCGACATGGACGTTGCTTGTTTCAACTACTTTTCAAATATGCTTGTACACCTTCCCCCTTTAGCGGCTAATATCATTCATAAAAGTTCATTTAAAATATAGTTCGTCAAATATATTTGTAAAAGAACTTTTATAGTGTAATAGCCGCCTTATACCTATTGGACCCCGAAGCTTGAAAGCTCCAATATTTGACGGTCAATCACCCTGAGGCATTTATAAGAAGCAGTTTGAAGCGGCCGCCTTAAATAATCAATGGACCGATCAAGAACGTGCGACGGCACTAATACTGAGCCTGAGAGGAGCTGCGGCTGAAGTTCTTTAAAGGGTCTCAACTGAAAACCAATTAAGCTACAACCAACTGGTAAATGCTCTTGACATGCGATATGGTGAGGAGCACACACACACAACTGCGGAATAGGTTCCAGAAAGCAGGCGAATCCCTTCAACAACTGGCGCAAGACATCGAAAGATTAATGCTCTTGTCGTATCCAACATTACATCCAGAACATGGAGATTAGACGGCGCTGGAAACTTTCATCCGCATTAAGGGATCACGATCTTCATCAGTCACTGCTATTAGCTGACAAAAGAACGCTTAAAGATGCTTTGGCGTATGGGCTGACTTTCAAATCAGCCAAATATGCTTCGCGTGTTGAAACCAAAGTGCGAGAAGTCATGGACGAATGCATATGCCAACGAGCCAGAGGAGAACCATGCTCAGAGGGAGGCATAACATGCTGAAACTGCGGTAAGAAGGGGCATTTGAGACGTGACTGCCGTCAACCACCACGTGCTCAATATTGCCAAGGATGCGCTGCAAGGAAACGGCAAGAAAATCAGCACAAGGTTAGCTCTTCCTCCACGGCTGAGACGGGAAACGAGTGAAGCCTAACTTCGCCGGGTGGAAGTGGGGTTGTAAATCGAATGCCCCCAGTACTATCATCGATATATTCCAATTACATCGGGGAGGAAACGAATTGTGCTTACGAGGTCAAATTGAAAATCGAAGTTGCTTATTTACCATCGACACCGGAGCGACCAGGTCTATTCTCAGAACGGATATGGCGGAGAATTGGAGACTTACCAACGCTGGCAAGTACGTCCTGCGAACGGCTGCAGGCGGAACAACTCGAGTGCTTGGGGAAATTGGCCGCAAAATACGACTAGGCGAGCTGACTTTCCAACGTGAATTCCTAGTTGCTGAAATTACCGATGAATTCATCTTAGGTATGGATTTCCTAAGCCCTCATGGCTTCCATCTGGACCTGGGAGAACGATTGCTGAAATGGAGAAACGTTGAATTGTTGATGACAACTTCTGCTACTGATGATGTTAAACTGTGGATAGTGATCGACGAAGACGCGAGCATGCCATCAGCTTCGGAGAATGTTATCTGGGCCAGGATCGATGGGGATATCAGTGGACATCGATGTTGCCTCATCGACAAGGCGGAAGCAGCACTCCCATCAAACATTATGCTGGGCCGGAGTTTGGTTAAAATTGAGGACAACCGACGTGTTCCTGTGAGAATATTGAACGTGGCTGATACTGCTATCAAGATGAACAAAGGAGATGAGATCGGTAGTGGCCACCTCATATCGTCCGTGGCATCGTTGGATGAAGTCACCGGGTGTCATAAACTATAAATGGACGAAAGGAACAGCTTGTCCAACGTCTTCTCCGATCAACTGAACTGAGTGAAGCAGAATACCAGCAAGCAGCAGCGGTGATAGAGAGCTTTATTGATGTATTCTCTTTGGACGAGGAAGGTGGTGGGCGAACTAGCTTAGTTACACACAAAATCGAAACGGGAGATACAAGACCTGTTCGCCAATTTCCGCGCCGTCTGCCTTTGGCAAAGCAAACAGAAGTTAACGAAATGATTCAAAAGATGGAACAGCAGGGGGTCATCGAGCCGTCAAATAGTCCCTGGACGTCGCCTGTTGTGCTGGTTCAAAAAAAAGATGGAAGCACCAGATTTTGCGTCGATTATCGACAACTCAACGACGCAACGAAAAAGGATAGTTATCCTTTGCCAAGGATTGATGACATTCTGGATACGTTGGATAAAGCACAGTGGTTCTCAACGCTCGACATAAAAAGCGGTTATTGGCAGGTAGAAATCGAGAAGAGTGACCGTGAAGAAAGCGCTTTCTCAGTAGGTTCGGGGCTTTGGCAGTTCACGGTAATGCCGTTCGGATTATGCAACGCGCCAGCGACTTTCGAAATACTGATGGAATATGTGCTTCGAGGATAAAGTTGGGAAACTTGTTTGATATATTTAGACGACATAGTCGTGATCGGCAAGACGTTCGCTGGCCACCTACAGAACCTCCGAGAAGTTTTCGAAAGGCTACGGGCTGCAAAAATGAAGCTAACCGCGAACAAATGTAACCTATTCAGACAGGAGGTCAAATATCTCGGGCATGTCGTTTCAACGGAAGGCGTCAAGACTGATCCCGATAAGATCGAAGCAGTGAAGAGTTGGCCTACGCCAAAGGACAAACATGAACTAAAGAGCTTTCTGGGACTGGCTACGTATTACCGACGATTCGTCAAAAATTTCGCAAAAATTGCTAAATGCTTGCACCAACTGACGGAGAAAAATAGAATCTTCAAGTGGAACGAATTGTGTGAAGAAGCATTCCAGAAGCTGAAGAAAGAACTGTGTGAGGCGCCTGTGTCGTCGTCGACACGGACGCAAGCAACACCGGTATAGGGGCGGTACTGTCGCAGCAAATAGATGGCGAGGAGAAAGTAATTGCTTACTATAGCCGCGTTCTTCCGAAGCCTGAAGGAAACTACTGTGTAACACGGAAGGAGCTGCTCGCTGTAGTTGAAGCCACCAGATATTTTCAACAAGTATTTATACGGGCAAAGATTTGTACTACGAACGGATCATGCAGCTTTGAGATGGCTGTTGAGCTTCAAAAATCCCGAAGGACAAGTAGCAAGGTGGTTAGAGCGACCTCATGTCTATGATTTCGAGATAATAAAATACATCGAAAGGGGATCACCCACTTGAACGCTGACGCACTCTCTCGTCGTCCATGTCCCCCTGAGTGCAAACATTGTCGTCGGTTAGACGCCCGGAACGAGAACGCTGACGTTAAGCAGATACGGGCAGCCCCAGAGCTGGGATGGTCGCCATTGGCCTTATTAAGTGCTCAGTTGGCCGAAAACGATCTTGCATCGATAATAGCTTGGAAAAAATCGAAGCATCGTCCGGAATGGCAAAGTATTTCACACTGCAGTACTACCCTTAAATGTTACTGGGCCCAATAGGACTCTCTACATTTGGATGGCGGAATGTTGAAGCGGAAATGGGAATCAGCTAACGGGTCTTTCTATCGAATGCAAACTGTATTACCGCGAAGTAAAGTACAGGAGCTGTGACGTGAGATGCACGAAGGAGCATCCGGGGGCCACCTCGGGATGAACAAAACGCTGGCGAAGATACGCGAACGATTTTACTGGGTACGACTTGTGCATCCGTCAAAGGTCCCAAGAAGCGATCTAAGAGAAAGCTAGAGTTGTACAATGTTGGAGCGCCCTTTGAAAGAATAGCCATCGACGTCGCAGGTCCTTTTCCAGAAACAGACTGAAAAAATCGGTATATTCTGGTTATAGCTGACTATTTTAGCAAATGGCCTGAAGTTTACCCTATTTCAAATCAGGAAGCATCGACCGTTGCCGAACAACTCGTATTAAACTGGGTTAGCAGATATGGGGTACTACACAAACTTCATTCGGATCAGGGACGGAACTTTGAGTCTCAAGTATTTGCAGAAATGTGCACAATCCTAGGCATTCAGAAAACAAGGACAACACCTCTTCATCCACAATCCGATGGAATGGTGGAACGCTTCAACAAAACCATTATCGAGCATCTAGCGAAGGTAGTCGGCGATAATCAACGAGACTGGGATCGACACATTCCCCTCTTCTTGCTGGCATACGAGTACAGGGCAGGTAATCACACGACGACTGGAGAGACCCCATCGAGAGTTCTCTTCGGAAGAACAATACGACTTCCAGCTGACCTTTTGTTCGGGTTACTACCAGAAGAATCGCAGTTGGTGACTGACTATGCAGCGGATCTGCGAAAGCGGTTGGACGCAATACACGAGACGGTACGCAGTCGGATGCAGCTTAATACAGATCGAATGAAAACGCGGTACGATAAGAGAGCAAATTCATCGGGATTCCAGTTGAACGATTTGGTGTGGTTATATAACCCCCGTCGTCGCAAGGGGTTGTCCCCGAAATTCCAAGCCAAGTGGGAAGGTCACTACAGAGTCCTGGACCGCCTAAGCGATGTAGTACACCGCATTCAAGAAGATGGAAAACCACGGGTAAAAATGAAAATCGTCCATCTCGATCGTCTTGCTCGATACCATAGTAACGAACGTACTCACGATGAAAATGAGTTATCTGTTCGGGACGAACAGAGCTAAGGAGGGAATAATGTGACATGTACGAACGGTCGGAGCAGACGAGCGACGTGCGGTCGGGGAGTCAAGCGAACAGGCGAAAAGCGAGAGACGTGTTGAGTGAGTCGAGTTGGCCAAGCGCATTGACGAGGAGAGGTTGTGTCAGAGCCGAGTGCGATAGTTGGTGAATAAAGCGATTAAGCATAAGAGCTTCGCGTTTTTATTTTGAAATCCAGGATTCCTTGTGACCCCCCCCCCCCCACGTATGTCACAATATTATAAAAATTATAGTTTCTGGGTTAAATCGTTTATGTATTTCACGCACTCGCTAAAATATAGTCTAAGTAGAATTTAATCAGCATTATGACGATACAATACTGTTGTTTGCATGGAATACCCCACATTTATGACACAGACTGTACTAAGCTCTATCATAGTCTCGAACCATTGATGACAAGTCACAATAATAGAACGAGCAGTAGCACAGTCTCGAACCATTTAAATTGTTCTAGAGTCGGAGATCAGCTGTATAAAGCCAGGGTCACCACGATCATGTCAGTCAGTTGAATGTCAGTCGAAGTTAAGAAGTCAGTCGGAAGTCAAGCGTTATAAAGTTCAGTATCTTCTCGGAAGCGGAAACGGAAAGGAGTACAATTGTTATCGGGATCCGTCGGGAATGAATAGTTAGAGCTAGTTAATGATTGGTTGTTAGTTACGCGTGTTTATAGTTCGTTTATCAAATAAAGTGTGTGTGTTTTTCAATCGAAGTGTTTTCATTATTCAGCATAAGAATATCTAACGAACCCGGCTTCGGTCGAAGCATTACAATACAAATGCAGTACAATATATTTAGGCGTCGAGAAAATACGATGCGACGCATTACCTTACTTCGATGTATGCTTGATCTGAGAGAAACGAGAATAAGATCGCTTACATAATGGTTTCTCTTTAGATAGTCTATATTAAAAGAAAACCGCTGCGTGTTGATTTGTGGCTGAGGAATGTGTAATTTCTAGAGTAACTTGGTGTTGTTTAAACTATTTATTTTTCAGTAATCGTATAGCCTAAATCAACCTAATATAAAATATATCTGAATATCTTTATTTACATTAAATGTAATATTCCTAGTAAATAATCACAGGGACCGACATTTTCTTTATATTTCTTTATTTTTTTATTGTATATTGTTAATTTTGTATTTATTTTCACCTCAAGTTCTCTCTATATAAATTTATTAATATTTTATAATACTGTATCCGATTTTGCATATCGTAAATGAATTACAAATTGCAAAAGTAAGGCATACTCGTAAATGATAAAATTCCATTCCACCCAATTAACCCATAGTTTACTTGGGTACTTGAAAGCTGGTATGGTGAAATTCAGTCAAGGTTCTGTGGTGAAATTTAACCAAGCTTTGTGGTGTAACCATTATTATTCTGAGGTATGCCTGAAAGATGATTGCCTTCAGGTTGACGTGTGGTGTGGTGAAAAGTAGCCAGAGTCTTGTTGTTTATTTGATGCTGGGCATAATTAATTTGCGCCATTTTTACGTCGTATAATTTAAAGATGGCGCACGGCGTACTAAAATCAAATAAATGTTGTGGTGATGTCATAGTACGGTCGGGTAAACATAACAAAAGTCATTGTATTATTTGAGCTTTGGACGATTTTACGCATTTTCATTGTTGATGATTTTCTTGTAATTGAATCCTGAAGTTTTTTATTGTGCTGGTATCGGTGTAAGTGTGGCAGTCGTAAAGTTTGAACCTGGTATGGTAGTATTCCAGCTAGGCGTGGTGAAATTTGAAGCAGGCGACGTTATATTCCATATAGGCGTTGTGATCGTAGGTAATGGAGTTGTGATATTCCACACTGGGGTTGGTGTAGTTGTTAAATTCCAAACTGGCGTTGTGGTATTCAATGCCGGAATGGTTATATTCCAACTAGGAGTTGTAAAGTTCCATGCTGGGGTGGGTGTAGTTGTGAAATTCCATGCTGGGGTGGGTGTGGTTGTGAAATTCCAAAACGGCGTTGTTGTATTTAAATCAGGAGTAGTGAAATTCCAACTAGGTGTTGTAAAGTTCCACGCTGGCGTTGGTGTAGTTGTGAAATTCCAACTAGGCGTTGTGGCGTTCGAGCCAGGAGTTGTAAAGTTCCATGCTGGGGTGGGTGTAGTTGTGAAATTCCATGCTGGGGTAGGTGTGGTTGTGAAATTCCAAAATGGCGTTGTTGTATTTAAATCAGGAGTGGTGAAATTCAAATTGGGTGTTGTAAAGTTCCACGCTGGCGTTGGTGTGGTAGTGAAATTCCAACTAGGCGTTGTGGCATTCGAGCCAGGAGTTGTAAAGTTCCACGCTGGTGTTGGTGTAGTAGTGAAATTCCAAATGGGTGGCGTAAAGCTAGGGGTTGTGAAATTCCACGATGGTGTTGTAAAATTCCATATGGGAGTCGTGAAGTTCCAATTGGGCGTTGTAAAATTCCAACTAGGCGTTGTAAAGTTCCAGCTAGGCGTTGTGAAGTTCCATGATGGTGTTGATGGAGTTGTAAAGTTCCAGTTGGGTGTTGTAAAATTCCAGCTAGGAGTTGTGAAATTCCAGCTAGGAGTTGTGAAGTTCCAATTGGGTGTCGTAAAATTCCAACTAGGAGTTGTGAAGTTCCAACTAGGTGTTGTGAAGTTCCACGATGGAGTTGTGAAGTTCCAGCTAGGAGTTGTAAAGTTCCAACTAGGAGTTGTAAAGTTCCAGATCGGTGTTGTGAAGTTCCACGATGGTGTCGTAAAGTTCCAGCTAGGAGTTGTAAAGTTCCAATTGGGCGTTGTGAAATTCCAACTGGGTGTTGTGAAGTTCCAGGTAGGCATTGTAAAGTTCCAATTTGGCGTCGTCCAGTTCCAAATGGGAGTTGTAAAGTTCCAAATAGGTGTTGTGAAGTTCCACGATGGCGTTGTAAAGTTCCATCCTGGCGTAGGTGTTGTAGTGAAGTTTAAACTAGGCGTCGTGTAGTTCCAACTTGGTGTTGGCGTTGTAGTATAATTAAAAATCGGTGTAGTGTAATTCCAGCTCGGCGTTGTCGAATTATACGCAGGAGTTGTTGTATTATCGCCACAATTAAGATTAGGCAAGTTGGGCAGAAGATATCGAACGGAGTTAGGTGCACAGCAGAAAACGTATCCTTTGTCTGGTTTCTTCAACGAGTTCGTAATTGATTTGCTCCATTGGTATTTATGGCAAATATCATCGCAAAGATGATAGTTTCCATTAAAACCGTCCAATGACTGTTGAAAAATTTAGTTTGGATTTAGTAAATTTTTATTATTCTGAAAAAAAAAATTCTACCTCGGCAAACGGCGAATTAACCCCAATAACGACAACTTCCGAGTCGGCGTCATTTCGATCAACGATATAATTCCAGATATACAGAGGAACTGATTTTGTAGTATTGTAAACCTGTTGAAAATGTGGTAAATTTGTATATCAAAAATGCTAAAATGATAACATCGGGATCAATGGAAGTTGTAGACTACCTGATATGTTATATTCCCTGCTACTTGTCCACTACTATCCGGATATTGAACGACGCCACTTGTTCCGGCGTACACGTCGAACACTCCGTACTTGTGTATTTTTTTCAGGGCGCCAGTCAACTCCTTCCAGTTGCCTTTACGTAGAGTTTTCCATATAGGTATAGAGTTTACGTTTTCAAATGGATCGGTGTAATCACTGAAAACTCCGAACATATCGTCCATGGGTATTAAAGAATGAATTTCGTAGTCCACCTTATTCTTTCCGGAGGAAAAGTTTGCTTTTATTGAAGCCTTAAGTGCCTTCTCTCTGAAATAAGATTAGTGGTCAAAATACGCAATGCTTAAACTTTTTCGTAAATGGCCTTACTCGACTTTTAGAAAATTTGTGTCGAATTCTACTCTATTCGTTAGTGAATAATTTGCGTTGAATGTGGACTGAAAATAAATAAAAATAATTATTTTAAACAGTTCCATGACATCTGGTAATAAAACCTCATGACCTACCTCTGCAATCAACGACGAACCTGGGATCGTCGAAGCATAGTGAATCAGTTTTGTAGACTTCGAACTGAAATCATAGCAAACTTCCGCAAGTACGACTGGTGACCGGCTGAATGAATCGGTGAATCCGAAAACAAGTCCGGTTTGATTGCAACAAGGAATGGAATGTTGATAAAATGAAATTGCTTCCGAACAGGCAAGTGACTTGTCCGTGGGACCTCGTACCAAATTCCCATCCTTGGTGGTGAAAAACAATGTCTTGGAGATACATGAGAAAGTAACGTTCGTGTAATCGCTTTGATATCCGTTAATATCCAAATTTCTGAAATTAATAAATTGTACTATGTAATTTTCAAAATTAAATTTCATTTGCATTAGGGACTACGGGAAGTTATTAATTTTTATGTATAAGAGTACGGTAAAAATAAACCACTGAAATAATGTCATAAAATCTACAAAAGCGGGTTAATAGTTTGATTTTAGTTTTGATTATTCAGAATGTTTCAGCAAAAAAGTGCATCAAAATCTAAGCGTACTCGTTTTTTTGGCTCGTCATTGAAGAGCCTGCGAGGCTATATATTTTTCTCTGTACACAAGTTAACTCGTACACAAATTGTATATCCGCGATACACGTTAAAAATCCTACAGCTACTTGAACTATAGATAGGTTAATATTAATGTCCCTAGATAAGCGCCTAGAATTAACCTTCTTCCATTTGCTAATATCGAGCATGCAGGTTCCGCAGGAAACATCTTGGGGGCGAATGTCTAACCAACTTGTATGCACCAGTAACATATGATGAGGAGTAGTGAATATACCTTCGAGAATTAGAGATCCCGGGCTCCCTAGTTTCCGAAGGTTTTTTATTAAGCTGAGCGGCTAGTGAACTGGGGATTATTTATTTATTTATTTATTTATTTCATTTATTAACTGAACAGGATAGGATCCCAATAATACAGTATTATATAATAAGAAGAAGTAAAGAATATGAAAAAAAGATTTAAAACAGAGAAGGAGAAAAAAAAAAATAGAAGAAATCTTAACAGAAGTTTCAAAGGTATAATAAAGGAAAACATAAATTTAAAATATTCAATGCTAATTCAGTCAGTTAATTAAAAAAAAAAAGAAAAAATGAAAAATAAAAACTAGATAAAATATTAACAGAAGTATTAAAGAAAAAGAAAAATATAAATCACAAATAGTTAATTTTAGGCTAATTCAGTCATTTAATTCATGTGATGATTCTTTAAGCAACAGTAAGCGTTTAAAAGTATAAAATGAATTAGGTAAAGGACCAAGACCTAGTCTATCATAATTACGCATGGTCCTAGGTAATGGAGAGTTCATATAAACAGAAAGTTGGGCATTGGGAGGTTCGAAGATGGCTACCGATCGTGTGTCATAAGAAGGGAGATGGAAATTGATGTCTTCAGAAAGCGATGAAAGTAAAAGGCCCTGGCAAATCTTAAAGAGAAAGCATTCGTCGAGATAAATTCTCCTTTTACGCAAAGACAACATTTCGAGTAAGCTCAAGCGATCAGGATATGGACGGTATGGTAACTTAAATTTAAACAATAAGGATCTGGTGAACTTACGTTGAACGGTTTCTAAGGCTTCAGTTGATACTGAGGTATCGTTTAGATCCCCAAACCTACTCAAGAGTACGAGCCCCTAACATAAGGGTTAAGCCTAGCTCCGTCCTTCGCCCAAATTCAGGTCGCCTTCTATTTGTACTTCGAAAAGTTACTCGGAGTTTTAAAATAGTGAGCAGGACGGGGACAAGCATATAGCCCTATTATCGAACTAAGATGCTTGCATCTACATTCCCATGTTAAAGCTGGTCATTGGTTTCACCATTCGAAAAGTTCACCATACTTCTTCTTCCTTGCCCTTTCATACCACTCTGCGGCTTCGCGTTGCTCTGCCTGTGGTGTTGGAACTTCGCTCATTCTGGCGGAATTGATTCAGCTTCCTTCTGCAGTCAGGTTGGTCTAGGATCGAGATTAATGCGTTGTTCTTGCTTCTTTATCTGATCGATCCACGTGTGTTTCCGTTTGCCTCGGGGTTTGGGTCCAGCAAATGGAACATTCACTGATAGTGCCTTCATGACAGAGCTCTCAGGTGGACGCCTTAGAACATGGCAATACCAATTCATACGACGATCTTCGAGCTTTTAAGTGATCGGTTGCTCAACGAACAAGCTGCCTCGGATGTAGGTACTTTCGATACGATCCTTTTTGGTCACACTGGCTAACATCCGTAGCATTTTCATCTCAGTCGTAGTCATTTTACTTTTGTATGTCTTGTACATAGTCCAGCATTCAGACGCATAAATGAGTATGGGACGTATGACCGTTTTGTACAACTTGCCCTTAAGCTTTCGTGGCATCTTCTTGTCGCACAAAACTCCAGAGTTTTCTCGCCACTTCATCCAACCGACACTGATGCGATGTTTGATGTGATCATCGCAGGTTGCTAGATATCTGGTATCGCTCTCTCTCTGGAACTGAGAAAGAACAGCAAAGCTACTCTGTCTTTGGTATGCTAATCCTCAGTCCATGATCCTTCAGTATCTTACACCACTTGGTCAGTGCAGCCTGCAAAACGAAACGATGTCTTTGCTACCCAAGACAACGTCATCGGCGAAGAGAAGAGATATTACCAGACCGTCAGAAATTAGTGTTAATAAATAGAGTATGATGATGTTGAAGAGCACGGGACTCAATACATAGTCTTGGTGAACTCTGACTATAACTGAAAATTCTTCAGACTCACCAGCTGTTAATTTAACTTTAGTGGTTGTCCCATCATACATGTTTTGTATCATCTTGACATATGCCTCGGGGACCTTAAGTGCTCTTAAGGCCACCCATATCAGATCACGAAGAGTTGTGTCGAAGGTTTCTCCAAATCGATGAACACAAAGTGCAAGTCCGTCCGTGCATCACGATGCTTTTCCATCGTAACACGCATGCACTGAATCAAATGTGGACCGACCCTTCACAAAGCCGCATTGATTGCCATCCAATCGTACAATCTCTTTCAATCGATTGCAAAGGCAAACAACTCGCTGGTAAAGCCGAACATACACCATCCGGAATTCCTGTCCGGAAAAACTGACAAGACCCGGCCTTGAGGAATTTCGGATCGTGTATGGTCGTTTCAGGCCGCCTTCAGGAAGGAAAATCGTTCCCACCAGCCCTCCACCACACACGTTCCGGAATTTTTCTCCGGAATAACTGATCAGGCCGGCCTTGAGGGATTCCCGATCGTCTATGGCATGTGCAGGCCGCCTTGAGCCGGGTGGATAATTGGAAATCGATCTTATCACCATAGAATGAAAGTATCTATCTATTGGATTGAATTGTAGGGCATTTTACTATCCAAAGCCAAGCTTCAGATACATTCGTCTATTGAAATAAACTCCAGTGAAAATTCATTCTACTCATGCGGCCGGACAGTTCGCCTTGAGGCGGCCTGTCCGGCCGCGTGTTTCAGATGTTAGGTGTACAACGCCGTTTTCCGACACAGCCGTCTGTCGGAAAACGGCGGAAGCAAAGTTGAACACTGAAAATTCATTCTACTCACGTGACTAGACAGTTCGCTTTGAGGCGGCCGGGTGACTAGAACGAATTTTCACTGGAGTTTTTTCCAATAGACGAAAGTATCTGAAGCTTGGCTATGAAAAATAAAATGCCGTACAATTCAATGCAATATATAGATACTTTCATTCTACGGCGATAAGATCGATTCCCAATTATCCATCCGACCGCCTCAAAGGCCTTTCCGGCGGCCTGTCTGGCCACCTCAAGGCGGCCCGAAGCAGCCATACACGATTCGAAATTCCTCAAAGCCTGGCCTGATCAGTTTTTCCGGAAGGAGTTCCGGATGGTGTGTAGTGTATTCTATATTCAGGCAAACCAGAATGCCGGGCTTGATCAGTTTTTCCGGACAGGAATTCCGGATGGTGTATGTTCGGCTTAAGTCTTCAATGTGTGAAATGTTAGCTTGAATGCCCTATAGTTGTTGGGCTTGCGTGAGTCACACTTGTTCCCATAAAACGGGAGAAGGAAGCTTTTTCTGAAAGCATCAAGCATCGGTTGCCCTCTTTTAATTCTGTTGAAAAGAACAGTGAGCCATCTAAGCCCGACATGATTCATCTTCAACCAAAATTCCAAGGGTACTTTGTTCGGTCCGACTGCCTTTCCGCGTTTCATCTGCATCATTGCCTTCATCACCTCCTCCACTGAAAAATCGGTGATATCAGTGGTGTTGGCTCCACAGCTTCAAAAGCTTCTCGCGGAAATTCTTCATTCAGAAGTTCGTCAAAGTACTCACGCATTCTGCTACAGATTGCAGTGTCTTCAACAAATAGCACTCCTTGTGAGTCTTCAACGTACTTTGGCGCCTGGATCTCTCGAGCGTTTTTTCTCCTTTGGGCTGCGACCTTATAAATCCTGGCACTGTCTTTAGGTTTCTCTTGCAAAGACGATCTATTATCCGCAGTCAGATCTTCTAGTTCCTGATAGAACTTCTCGGCCGCAATCGCCTTTGCTTGAGCCACATTTCGCTTTACTTCCTTCCGGCATTTATCACATTTCTCCCGAAGTTGAACCTTCTCGGCTTCAGTGCCTGTGTTGCATGTTGTCCAAGCCTTGAATGCGTTCGACTTGGCCTGCACTGCTTCTTTAGTTTCGTTATTCCACCACCACCTCTCCTTGTTCGTGTGGAGTGGGCCTTTTGAAACTCCCAGTGTCTTTTCAGCCTCACCTACTAACACTTCATCCAAAGCATTCCACATTTGTGTTGGACTTTGCTCGTCACAGTTGGTGTTGTATTGAAGCCACTCCTCCACTTTAACAATGAATGGAGTTACAAAAGATTCAAAGCGTTCGTTGTTGAGATTATGACACTTGATTTTCTTGACTGGTTTGGGGATTGCTTGCGGTCTTGTTCCTCCTTTCAAAATAGATTCTGTCAGGAGCAACCGGTGCTGGGTGACCGCAGATTCACCCAAGATCACTTTGCAGTCTTTCACCCAACGTCTCATGAAATTTATACACAGATGATAGTCTATCTACGTCGCATGAGCTCCACTGCTATGTGATCAGGTGCCTTTGGTTCTTCATGAACCGTGCGTTGAGGATCACCAGACCATGTGATCTCCACATAGTCAGAATAGCCTCACCTTCATCATTTCTGGCTGTTGATTGGCTACCGTTCCCACCATGGCAATCCTCATAATAATAGTTCGATTCTCCCACATGGCCATTGAAATCCCCTCCGACAAAAACCAGCTCGGTTTTTGGTATACTTTGAAGCAGTGTGTCAACGTCGCTCAAAAACGCCTCTTTTTCACTTTGCTGCAGTATACCAAAAACTTGGGGAGCGTAGGCACTTATGACGCTCCACACTCTTTCGCAGATAACCAATTTGATACTCATCAAGGGGTCGCTTATCTTCGAGATACTCAGAATAACAGAATCACGCCAACCCCGTTTCGATCATTCGAGTTTCCATAATAGTACAATTTGTAATTTTTGGAATTCGTCAAAAAACCAGCTCGGCCGACCTGGTCATTTCGCCACTTGGCCCCCTGCACGCACATAATGTCTATCCTTCTCCGTTTCATGACGTTTCATCATTATCTTCAATTTAACTTAAGATGCAATACGGTCGAAGACTGCAGATTGTATGATATGTAGGTCAACTGAGACTGAAACTGACAGAAGTTCACAGTTTAAACTCATCGACGACATTGTTTCAAGATCAAATTGGCGACACACTTACAGTTCGACTGCAGTCCACTACATTGACATAACTTGTAGTTTTACATAACAGGCCTGAATATTTAGCTAAACTGTAGACCAGATCCCTATTGTGGTCTGGATTGAGCATCTAGCAGGAGGCATGAATGGTATGCTAACAAAAATCTACAATACTGAAATGACTTGGGAGAACTGTATCAATCCAAGAAATTATTCAATTCAGTTCAGTTCAGTTTCAACGATTTCATCCACTTGATACAAATTGTAAGGGATCTTTCGGGGTATCCGTGGGTGAGATATCACCTCGAAAAAATTAGGTTGTCCAACGATACAGACGGAGTGTCAACAATAATTAGACTTCGTCAAGCCTATTGACAACTTCTCTGTGAGTGACCAGCGGTTGCTCGGTCTAGATGAACGACCCTTTTGCACGTCATCGATAAGTCCGCTGTCATTAAGGTGACTATTTATTATTATTATTATTAAATGTCGTGTATTTTTTGGAACACCCTGTACAATAAGTGAGTGAAAGTGCAGCAGTCGGATTCCAATAAAACAATTTATGCTTGTTGTCTTGGCCAATAGACACTTCGTTATTATTATCTTATCCTATAATCAACATTCAATTTGACTGAATTAATAGTACATATACATTACAATTGAAACCTAAACTGTATTATCTTAAGCTTATCTCAGCGATAATTATGGACGAACTTTAGCAGGTGACAATCTGATAGTAAATTTCATACGTCGTGAATTTACAGTTATATCAATCACTGATATACGAATACATAGTTCAAGTAAGTTTTTTGATAGTTTTTAATGATAATTTAATGAATGCTTGCTAATTTCCGTTCTATGCGATCAATCTATAAGTAATCATCAATTTGAGGCTTGATAAAGGCGATTTTTTTAAACCCTTTTTTTTAATCTTAATTTTTTTTATTCCCTAGACTTATAGTATAGGGTATATTGTTTTTGTCACGACGAAAATATGTAACACTTTAAAGGAGGCTTCGGAGGTATAGCAATGTATCACAGCAAATCTTTTTGCCAGCAAAGTTGAACCAAAGAAAATCTAGTGAAAATTTCCTACTGATAAATGTCGTATACCCATAAATCTAGTGAAAATACCTAGAAGTACAGTTCGTGCCCAAAAATCGAGTGAAAATAACTAGAAGTACAGTTCGTCTTGCCAATTCGACTGCTTTTCTAGTGCTCTACCACTTTGTTTCTAGGAAAAAAGTTTTGCACCTAGAAAACTAGATAAATTCACTGTTAAAGCGGTGACGAAGCAAGCTAGGCATCATTATTGTTGTCTTTGCGTTTGGAGGCAAAAGTTCATAAGGTGAAAAGTGAACTGTTTGTTTTCTCACAACACGCCATCCTATTCGCGCTCGGTGGCGGTGTTCGTTCGGTCACCGCCCTACGATCTAGAGAATGGAGGTTCGATCCTCGACATGAACAAAATTGCCTGTGGGTACTAATAGAACTCCCACTGTGCACCAAGCTTGTCAGTATAAAAACATGCTAGCAACAGCACGTTCGAAAAGTAGATATGCTATCGAAACGACAGCAACAACATGTTGACGCGCCCATAACCCTGGAGGGGTCAAGACAATTAATAACATTTTGAAAGCAACCTATCAAAATTACCCAAAAAACTTGACTTCGAAAAAAATGTTAGTTGTGGCCTTTCTGCATTAGAGCGACAACATATATGTATGTTACATAAGGTACCACTGCCTACTCAGTTGCGTTTACTAGATTACCAGTGTATTTTGTCAAAACAACTGAAATACTAGTAAATAGAACTAGATTCTCAACGAGCTTCTGATAGAAAATCACTAAAAGATTTCCTGATATTCTAGTGGTTACTTAATCACTAGATTTTTACTAGAATATCTAGGAGCTAAATTCTAGTTGTGTTTAACTAGAATCTAGTTGAAAAAGTTTGCTGTGTATATAAACCTCCTGATTCGATTTAGCCATGTCTGTCTGTCTGTCCGTTTGTATGTCAATCTGTCTGTCCGTCTGTCCGTTCGCACGATAACTTTAGAATGAAGCTGGAGCCTTGAAATTTTGGTCAAATGTTGGCAGTATGATCTAGTTGGTTGGTATTGAAAATGAGCATGATCAGACCAAGAGAACGCCTACCTCCCCTACATATGTAAAAAACATAAATGTATCTATAACTGCCGATTAAATAAACACGAAAAGCTCTAGCTTTGGTAGATTGCTCGTGAGGGTAATCGTATACTTTTCTGGAAAAATAAAATTGATCAGTTGAATACTAACGGTAATTTTCTTACAAAGAGCCCCGTACTACCCTACTTTTCAGGTTTTTAAAGTGTAACTTTTATAGCGACGACGCATCGATGGGTAGTGAATCGGAAAAATATACTTATTTGTTCTGCCACCCAAATCAGAGAAGCTCTCGCATCGCTGTGATACAAGCTCATATATTTGTATTGTACATCATTTTTATTGTATATTCGTTTTTTTTTGGCCATAACTTCTAAACTATAAGGAATTTCGGATTTTTGACGAAATTTTTACCCCCCCCCCCCCAAACAGTAGCCCCCCCCCCCCCCCCCAACAGTAGACACCCCCATGCCCGTGGGCCTAGGAGCATCGATCCCCACTATTTTTATACTCCTCAGTCTACTTTTTTTGTTTTTATACCCTAGTTTTTTTTAAAATTCGGTTTCTTGGCCATAACTTCTAAACTATAAGGAATTTCGAATTTTTGACGAAATGAGTGACAGGGAGGGGATGAAAAGCTAAATCCTTAATTACAAAATCCAGTATGCAACCTTAACAAGATTTTTAAAAGTTACACTTATGACGCGCGGTAATCTTAGCACGCATTTAATTTTTGTCTATAACTCTTGAACCAATTGACGTAGATACCTGATTTTTGGCATGCAACCCTGAGGTGAGAAGCTGCTTGAGTTTTAGTCAAAAGTGATCCAAATGTTTAAAGAAATGGTAATCTGTTGCCGGGAGGTCTGGTGAATATGGCGGGTGAGGAAGAGTCTCATAGCGCAACTCGTTCTATTTTTGGATCGTTGTTCTCCATACATGAGGTCGTGAGTTGTCTGAAGCAGTATAACGCCATCCCTGTTAACTAGCGTAGGGCGTTCAACTGTTAACTTCTGATGCATTTCGTCCAGATGAGCGCAGTATTTCTCAGCATTGATGGTTTCGCCAGGTTGCATGAACGAATAGTGGATACATCCAGCTACAGACCATCAAAAAGTCACCATTGTTTTCTTCGGATGAAGGCTTGGTTTCGGCAGATGTCTTGGAGCATCATCGTCATCTAGCCATTGAGCCGATCGGCGACGATTATCGCATAGTATCCACTTTTCATCGCAGGTCACAATTTGGTTCAAGAACCGCTGAGTGGTTTGTTCGTTAACGGTACTCGTATCAGGTCAAAATGCCCTGTTGATATTCCTCATTACTTCCGTTGCGTTGTGCTCTAGATTAAATTCGTAAAGGAAAAGTAGCCGTTTTGACTCACTTCTATTTTCTTTTTCTTTTTTTTCCCCGATCACTATGAAGTGCAAAACCAAAATGACTCCATAAGCCAAAGTAGCAGTATTTATACTTCAATATGTTATATCACTAGCGCCGCCTGGTGGCGGTTTGATACATAAAAATCGCAGCCAACTTCATGTCACTGGAAAGTCCGACATTTCATCTGCACCAACCTAATAGTAATGTATTAGATATTATGTTCAACCGCCTTCTGAATAAGTATCTTGAATCGATTCGCAGTCCTACTGTTTAGCGAAGCTTGTCATCTTAATACTGCCTTGATACTATTATAAATTTCAGTGAGCATTCGGTAACATTTACTTGGGTATATTCTACTAAAGATTTTCCATAATAGAATCTATTTATCTAGTAGCGGTTAATGGTCCTTGGACTGTTAAATGCACAGTGTCGCGAATGGACAAATAGACTAAAATCACTATCTTGAGAACGATTAAACTGAATGTGCTGCTATTGATGCGCTCGGTAGTCATGATATTTCGGTCGCCACTCTACGATGCTTGAGTCTCAGAGGTTCATTTCCCCAGCACGTTAAAAAAAACTATTTAGGGGTACTATAAAAACTTCCACGACGTTCCAAGCTTGTCAGTAAAAGACGGCTATATTTATGCTAGGAACTGTACGATCAGAAAGTTATTTCCTAATAAAACGTCAGCAAGGTATTGCTAGAGATGTTAATTCCCACTGAAAAGGTTCAGCCAATTAGTAGTAGTAATGGTTATCAATTAAGGGAAATCAGCTTTAACCAGTCCGAAGCGTATATACCCTAAATTTGTGCAGACCTGGTGGTGATACTAAAAGTACCAATTGGCAACGACCATTTGCTTTAGAAGTGAGTTTCCTACTTGATCAGTTTATAGGCGAGGTTGGCACTCATTCAGGAGGATGTTGACCATTCTCACAATCAATTAACTAACCCATTCTACAAATATTTGCCGAATTTTCTAAGTTCCAAGCTTCACTCTATCTTAGGTTATTGCTTATTTGAAGTTTCACTTGTAGGGGAGGCAGGAGTTCCTCGGGCCAGATCTTGTCCATCATTGCCACCAACCAATTAGATCATGCTATGAATTTAAGCAAAATTTCAAATCTCTAGATTCATTCTATCGAAAGTTACGCTTATTTGAAGTTTCATTTATAGGGGAAGCAGAGGTTCCTTGGGTCGGATCCGGCCTTTCTTTAATACCAACTAACTCAATCTTACTTTAAACATTTGACTAAAATTTCAAGTTGCTGGCTTCATTCTATCAAAAGTTATCGCTTATTTGATGTTTCATTTGTAGGGGATGTAGGGGTTCCTTGGGTCGGATCTTGCTAATTTTTAACACCAACCAAGTAGATGTTACTAACAACATTCTACAACTTGCTAGTGTGATTCTATCGAAAGTTATCGTAATTAAAGAAATATTTAATTTTCTTAAATTTGCAGGGGAGGTAGGCGTTCCTTCGATCTGATTACGCCCAACTTACAAGAACGGAAGCAGCTTCTCAACTCAGGGTTACATGCCAAAAATCAGGTGTCTACGTCAATTAGTTCAAGAGTTATACACAAAAAACCTGAAAAGTAGGGTAGTACGGAACTCTTTGTAAGAAAATTACCGTTAGTTTTCAACTGATTGATTTTGTTTTTCCGGGAGAGTATGAGACTACCCTCACGAGCAATTTACCAAAATTAAAGCTCTTCACGTTTATTTAATCCGGAGTTATAAATACATATACATAAGTATTTTACATATGTAGGGGAGGTAGGCGTTCTCTTGGCCTGATCATGCCCATTTTCAATACCAACCAACTAGATTATACTGTCAACATTTGACCAAAATTCAACGCTCTAGCTTCATTCTATTGAAAGTTATCGTGCGAACGGACAGACATAGCTAAAAACGAATCAGGAGATGACCCTGATCATTTATATACCTATATATACATTGCTATACCTCCGGAGCCTCCTTTAAGGTGTTACATATTTCCGTCGTGACAAAAACAATATACCCTATACTAAAAGTCTAGGGTATAAAAACGACTAGATAGAGATACTCTAGAAGAGCGATCTGTAGGTTGCTAATATTTTACTGTTAATCGCTGATTTTGGTCAAAACAAATAAATAACTTCATGATACGGTAATCCTATTTTCCGAGAAAAGTATATTCCCGTGGGGAGGTGTTTTTTTTAGATAAAAATGGATTAAAATCGTAATATTTCGGGAAAGAAGCAGTATAATTATCTTAAACTCTCTCTTTGCTGATGGCAACACCTCCACTAAGAAATACTATTGAACGCGTGAATAGAAAAACTATAATAAAATCAGAATTTACGCATAGGATAAGTCTAACACTAACACAATGATAACAAGCTATAACAACTTTTGCAAATATCAATTTTGGCACCTAAAATGTATGTAAGTTAGGTAACTAAAACTGCTTCCCAAATCACTCACCTAAAACCAGTCGCACAATATCCTGATATGGTCACGGAATTCTTGAACTTGATACTTCCATTTCCGTCCTCTATCACTGTTCGTTTATTTCCGGAATTTTCGACAAAAAGTCCTGGTTTCTTTTTGTCATATTGAAGTTTACACTCATCTGCTTACAATGAAAACATAAATTTGATGTTTTAATAAATTTTTTTAAATTAAAACTTTTCTCACTCAAAACACTCAAAAAACTTTCACTTACCGGCTGCTAGAACGAAGCTGGCGCACAAAAATATCGAAAGGCACCATTCGAACTTCATTTTGCAGAAAGTCCGGTAACACCACTACAGGTGATAAGAGCCGGTAGCCGCTTATTTATACGAAACAAATCTGACAATAGTATCGTTACAATCTGAGATAAGTTACCAATTTCCTGAGCAGATATTGTACGAATAGAAAAAATAAACAGACAGCTATCACTGATTTGATATACAAACAATAAGCCGTTGGTGTTGCTGAATCAGTAGGTGAGTCATTTATTAATTGCTGATATTAAAATATTTGATTATTTGATGTTTTAGAGACAACTAAAACTTGTAGAAGTCACCATACAGTCTGTTGTGGAAATGTTGGTATTCATATCTGCAGTATTTTAGACTAGAATAGTATTCTTGAGTTGAAAGATCACACTGACTTGACTAGGTGGATTAACAACGATAAGCTGCGTTATATAGTACAATGTAGTCACAGTAACGTGAACAGAATGAGACCGGGGCAATTCATGTTTGCGACTGTTCACTCTTATGAGAGCTAAAAATTAATAAATTGTCTTGTTTTTTTTGTCTTTACATGTGTAGGTTAATTAATGGATGTATCTATTTTAGAAGGAATACCTAAGGAAAGAAAATTAAAAAAAAAAAGTGTGCACTTTTGAACTTTATATAATCACTTGAACGTTATTATTTTCAAAATTTTAGTGTCTGACGTCCTAAATATAAGTGGGATGTACATTTCTTAGCTAATGTTATTTAAAGAAGGCAGAAATTTTGGTTTGTTGTTTTTTAATTTCCTGGACCTTCATTATAGCTCGATCTCTTAGTTTTCGTAGCATATTGTTACGACCTAGAAACACCCATGGTACCAGCCGGCGACAGTGATCACGGCTAGTGTCAAAACCACATTATGCGTGACTCGCCGAGTCACGAGCTAAGTGGATAACACATTGTGCACACCTAAGCACCGTGCCTTTCTTCCGTTCAGCGATTCATCGGGTAAACAAAATACTCCACGAGTGCTTGCTTGGCATTCGTTGCATTGGATGAATTTCGTTCACTCGTATGTGCTTGGATGTGAACAACATGTTATCCACTTGGCTCGTGATTTGGCGAGTCCCGCATAATGCCGGGGACACACCTATCCGATCGTAATCCGATCATACAGTCGGACGAGTATATGAGAGGGAAATTATATGGGATTTCGGACGCGTTGTGGCCCGGGCTTTAGTTCACACTTTTCTGATACGCGTCCAATCATACTCCGTTCGAAACCCAATACCATTTCCTTCTCATACACTAGTTCGACTGCATGATCGGAGTATGATCGGAGTATGATCGGATAGGTGTGGCCCGGGCTTAATGTGGGGCAGGCATAACATGAATAACACAGAGTTCGTGTGTACAACAAGCGGCGGATAGACGCACGGCGACTGCGTGGCGGGCGACTAATAGAAATATCTGTGTGTATCTAATAATTCTGTATGGGTGAATTTGTATCGGCGACGGGCGATACGGGCGATTACAGGTGTAATAAATCCACTGTTTCAAAGAAAGTGGTGTTTGATTTGCTAGCTTGCGAAATTTATCGTAACAATATCTTTTTCCGACCACTCAATGGCTTTATTAAAACCTGCCACAGATTCAGTTGGGCTGACACTCTGTTGTTACTTTTCTGCTTCCAAGCTATACTCCTCCACTTCGGCGTTTTCGGAAATGTTTTCTCTGCTCTGGGCATCATTAACATTCCCGTCCCATTTTTCGATGTCGCGAATAGTAAACGATTCCTGAAAATAGTCAATCATATAAATTTTACTCCTGAACATAATACGCAGGTTCATACGTTTGGGTTTATTGCTTCCAAAAGTTCAATAGTTTCCGTAGCAGGAATCTGCAACTCATTTTGTTCGGCCAGCCAATGATCTCTTAGTGGATGTTCACACTGCGTGCGATGCCGAGCCGAGCCGGGTCGAGCGATGCAATGCGATTGCAAGCTTTTAAAGCAAGAAAATGGAAAGTCTTCAATTTTAAATGGAATCACGCTTTGAGTGTACACACTGCGCGCGATGCAATGATGAGCCGAGCGATGGCCCGATGTTTTCACAAACTTCTTTGCTTTTTCGTGCGAGTACCGGCTGCTGATTTTTTGCGATGGAATTTAATGGGCTTTGCGATGGAGTTTATGGGCTTTGCGATGCTTTGCGATGTGAAGCTTTTTGGAGCCAGTATGGTGCAAGTACGAGCTGTAAAGTAATATTTGATGTAAGATCACACTGAAAAAAATGCATGTATGTCTGCTTTTATACCCTAGACTCTTAGGCGCGGCGGTGTGGCAGTGTATACATGGAAATTATGAGGGTCATCTCCTGATTCGATTTAGCCATATCTGTCTGTCTGTCTGTTCGTTTGCACGATAACTTTCGATAGAATGAAGTTAGAAACTTGAAATTTTGGTCAAATGTTTGTAGCATGATCTAGTTGGTTGGTATTGAAAATGGGCAAGATCCGACCGAAGGAACCCCTACAGATGAAATTTCAAATGAGCGATAACTTTCGATACAATGATGCTAGCGACTTGCAAAATGCGACAAATATTTATAGTGTGGGTTGGTTAGTTGATTTTGATAATGGGCATGACCCTATTGAATGAACGGCAACCTTCGCTATAAACGTTAGTTCAAATGTAAATATCCAAAATTCGAATGGATGAACGATGAAACTTTTCATTGGATCCAGCCCAGCTCAAACTGATAGCTATAGCATTTTGCCGCCGCGATAGCTATCTGGGAAGACGTTGGTTTCTGCTTCTATCTGTGTCACTTCACGCGTCCGCATATCAGTTTTTAATAAGCCGGCCCACATACATTCGAACCCGGAACACGGACACGGTCACAATGTGTGATTTGTATGATGTTTCTTAAACCATTCGCTTGAGGATCACTTTTAAGTGCCAATTAATTAATTGTTAATCGTTGATCGTGACTACTACAATTGACAATTAATTTTCAAAAAAAAAAAATTGGTGGGGAGGGAGCTCTCAGCTCGGACGGGGGTTTGTAAGGGGGGTGAAATGCTGTTAAAAATGCGATATTCCTTATATTTTAGAAGTTATGGCCAAAAAAACAGTTTATTTAAAACTAAAAATGACATAAATTGTAAATTCAGGTTCGCTATTATGTGGTCCGGCTTATATAATACACAGTGACGCTGTGTCCTATCGCATCATGTGAATTGAAATGCAGATAGGTATCAAAGAGGGAGGAGCTTAAGTGACGAGGCGTACGGCGCCATTTGGACGTCCATGTGTGCCGGCTCTTACACGAATTCAAATGCAAACTCGCCGCTCCACAAACCGCGGCGGTGGCCGCAACGGCGAGTCGAGCGATTTATACATTCATCGTCCTAAAGCCGCCGCGGGCTGCCGCCTTTTGCGTTTATACACAGCGGTGCGCCGCTGCTCAATCCGCTTGTGGAACCTCTCGTCTGAGGTCGCGGAAGAGATGATGAAATTCACCAACACTGGGCCTTTCTTCATTAATGGGATGCACCCAATGGCGACGCCCTTCCATTTTTAGAGCACTGTTTTCAAACAGAAATAAATTTACTGGGTCAAGCACAAACGACATGATGTCGAACAGATTCTATTCCTTGAACTAAATTGGTCTCTACTCTCCATCATTGCGTGCAGTGAACATCCCGGATCATCTTTGCATCGCAAGCCATCGCTCGGATCATCTTTGCATCGCAAGCCATCGTTCGGCTCGGCATCGCACGGCGTGCAATGTGAACACCCACCGCATCGCATCGCTCGACCCGGCTCGGCTCGGCTCGGCATCGCACGCAGTGTGAACATCCACTAAGTGGATGTACACACTGCGTGCGATGCCGAGCCGAGCCGAGCCGGGTCGGGCGATGCGATGAGGTGGGTGTTCACATTGCACGCCGTGCGATGCCGAGCCGAACGATGGCTTGCGATGCAAAGATGATCCGAGCGATGGCTTGCGATGCAAAGATGATCCGGGATGTTCACTGCACGCAATGATGGAGAGTAGAGACCAATTTAGTTCAAGGAATAGAATCTGTTCGACATCATGTCGTTTGTATGCTTGACCCAGTAAATTTATTTCAAAACAGTGCTCTAAAAATGGAACGGCGTCGCCATTGGGTGCATCCCATTAATGAAGAAAGGCCCAGTGTTGGTGAATTTCATCATCTCTTCCGCGACCTCAGACAAGAGGTTTCACAAGCGGATTGAGCAGCGGCGCACCGCTGTGTATAAACGCTAAAAGCGGCAGCCGCGGCGGCTTTAGGACGATGAATGTATAAACCACTCGACTTGCCGTTGCGGCCACCGCCGCGGTTTGTGCAGCGGCGAGATTGCATTTGAATTCAGTGTAAGAGCCGGTACACATGGACGTCCAAATGACGTCGAACGCCTCGTCACTTAAGCTCCTCCCTCTTTGATACCTATCTGCATTTCAATTCACATGATGCGATAGGACACAGCGTCACTCTGTATTATATAAGCCGGGCCACATAATAGCGAACCTGAATTTACAATTTATGTTATTTTTAGTTTTAAATAAACTGTTTTTTGGCCATAACTTCTAAAATATAAGGAATATCGCATTTTTAACACCATTTTCAGCCCCCTTACCCCCGTCCGAGCTGAGAGCTCCCTACCCACCATTTTTTTTTTCAAAATTAATTGTCAATTGTAGTAGTCACGATCAACGATTAACAATGAATTAATTAGCACTTAAAAGTGATCCTCAAGCGAATGGCTTAAGAAACATCATACAAATCAGACATTGTGACCGTGTCCGTGTTCCGGGTTCGAATGTATGTGGGCCGGCTTATTAAAAATTGATATGCGGACGCGTGAAATGTCGCAGATAGGAGCAGAAACCAGCGTCAGGCGTCATTTGGACGTCCATGTGCACCGGCACTAAATATGTAAGCCGCCGGTTCTGATCTATGCCTTTATACGCAGCCGTGTCCCGCTGCTCAAACCGCTTGTGAAACCACGCCTTCTAAATGGACCTTATTACGGTGGTAATAACCTTTCATTTGAGCCATACTGAATCAAAACCGGAGTCCAAAGCGTATATACCCTAGACTTGTACAGACCTAGTTGTGATACCAAAACTTCCAACTGGCAACGGCCATTGCATTAAAAGTGAATTTTCCATATGGTCAGTTTGAGCTGTGGGCGTGGATCCAATAAAAAGTTTCATCGTTCATCCATTCAAATTTTGGATATTTACATTTGAACTAACGTTTATAGCGAAGGTTGTCGTTCATTCAATAGGGTCATGCCCATTCTCAAAATCAACTAACCCACCCACACTATAAACATTTGTCGCATTTTGCAAGTCGCTAGCATCATTGTATCGAAAGTTATCGCTCATTTGAAGTTTCATTTGTAGGGGACATAGGGGTTGCTTGGGACGGAGCTTGGCCATTTCCAATACCAACCAACTAAATCTAAATCCAAATATTTGAACCAAATTTCAGTCGCTAGCTTCATTCAATCGAAAGTTATCGCTCATTTGAAATTTCATCTGTAGGGGTTCCTTCGGTCGGATCTTGCCCATATTCAATACCAACCAACTAGATTATGCTATAAACATTTGGCCAAAATTTCGAGTTTCTAACTTCATTCTATCGAAAGTTATCGTGCAAACGGACAGACAGACAGACAGATATGGCTAAATCGAATCAGGAGATGACCCTCATAATTTCCATGTATACACTGCCACACCGCCGCGCCTAAAAGTCTAGGGTATAAAAGCAGACATACATGCATTTTTTTCAGTGTGATCTTACATCAAATATTACTTTACAGCTCGTACTTGCACCATACTGGCTCCAAAAAGCTTCACATCGCAAAGCATCGCAAAGCCCATAAACTCCATCGCAAAGCCCATTAAATTCCATCGCAAAAAATCAGCAGCCTGTACTCGCACGAAAAAGCAAAGAAGTTTGTGAAAACATCGGGCCATCGCTCGGCTCATCATTGCATCGCGCGCAGTGTGTACACTCAAAGCGTGATTCCATTTAAAATTGAAGACTTTCCATTTTCTTGCTTTAAAAGCTTGCAATCGCATTGCATCGCTCGACCCGGCTCGGCTCGGCATCGCACGCAGTGTGAACATCCACTAAGTGGACGTTCACACTGCGTGCGATGCCGAGCCGAGCCGAGCCGGGTCGAGCGATGCGATGTGGTGGGTGTTCACATTGCACGCCGTGCGATGCCGAGCCGAACGATGGCTTGCGATGCAAAGATGATCCGAGCGATGGCTTGCGATGCAAAGATGATCCGAGATGTTCACTGCACGCAATGATGGAGTGTAGAGACCAATTTAGTTCAAGGAATAGAATCTGTTCGACATCATGTCGTTTGTGCTTGACCCAGTAAATTTATTTCTGTTTCAAAACAGTGCTCTAAAAATGGAAGGGTGTCGTCATTGGGTGCATCCCATTAATGAAGAAAGGCCCAATGTTGCTGAATTTCATCATCTCTTCCGCGACCTCAGACGAGAGGTTTCACAAGCGGATTGAGCAGCGGCGCACCGCTGTGTATAAACGCAAAAATCGGCAGCCGCAGCGGCTTTAGGACGATGAATGTATAAACCGCTCGACTCGCCGTTGAGGCCACCGCCGCAGTTTGTGGAGCGGCGAGATTGCATTTGAATTCAGTGTAAGAGCTGGTACACATGGACGTCCAAATGACGCCGGACGCCTCGTCACTTAAGCTCCTCCCTCTTTGATACCTATCTGCAACCTGAATTTGCAATTTATGTTATTTTTAGTTTTAAATAAACTGTTTTTTGGCCATAACTTCTAAAATATAAGGAATATCGCATTTTTAACACCATTTCCACCCCCCTTACGAACCCCCGTCCGAGCTGAGAGCTCCCTCCCCACCATTTTTTTTTCTCCAAATTAATTGTTAATTGTAGTAGTCACGATCAACAATTAACAATTAATTAATTGGCACTTAAAAGTGATCCTCAAGCGAATGGTTTAAGAAACATCATACAAATCAAACATTGTGACCGTGTGCGTGTTCCGGGTTCGAATTTATGTGGGCCGGCTTATTAAAAATTGATATGCGGACGCGTGAAATGACGCAGATAGGAACAGAAACCAGCGTCATCCCAGATAGCTATCGCGGCGGCAAAATGATGCCGATGCGCCGATAGTTATCGGATAGCTATCTGCGGCCATGTGCATCGCTTCATTGCCCGTAATGTATTTCTTCCTATCCGATTGAAAGTGACGCAGCGTCAGACGGCATTTCGACGTCCATGTGCACCGGCACTAAATATGTAAACCGCCGCTTCTGCTCTATGCCTTTATACGCAGCGGTGTCCGCTGCTCAAACTGCTTGTGAAACCACGCGACCTTATTACGGTGGTAATAACCTTTCATTTGAGCCATGCTGAATCAAAACCGGAGTCCAAAGCGTATATACCCTAGACTTGTACAGACCTAGTTGTGATACCAAAACTTCCAACTGACAACGGCCATTGCATTAAAAGTGAATTTCCTATATGGTCAGTTTGAGCTGTGGGCGTGGATCCAACGAAAAGTTTCATCGTTCATCCATTCGAATTTTGGATATTTACATTTGAACTAACGTTTATAGGGAAGGTTGCCGTTCATTCAATAGGATCTTGCGCATTCTCAAAATCAACTAACAACCTACACTATAAATATTTGTCGCATTTTGCAAGTCGCTAGCATTATTGTATCGAAAGTTATCGCTCATTTGAAGTTTCGTTTGTAGGGGACGTAGAGGTTGCTTGGGACGGAGCTTGGCCATTTCCAATACCAACCAACTAAATCTAAATCCAAATATTTGAACCAAATTTCAAGTCGCTAGCTTAATTCTATCGAAAGTTATCGCTCATTTGAAATTTCAACTGTAGGGGTTCCTTCGGTCGGATCTTGCCCATTTTCAATACCAACCAACTAGATCATGCTACAAACATTTGACCAAAATTTCAAGTTTCTAACTTCATTCTATCGAAAGTTATCGTGCAAACGAACAGACAGACAGGCAGATATGGCTAAATCGAATCAGGAGATGACCCTCATAATTTCCATGTATACACTGCCACACCGCCGCGCCTAAAAGTCTAGGGTATAAAAGCAGACATACATGCATTTTTTTCAGTGTGATCTTACATCAAATATTACTTTACAGCTCGTACTTGCACCATACTGGCTCCAAAAAGCTTCACATCGCAAAGCATCGCAAAGCCCATAAACTCCATCGCAAAGCCCATTAAATTCCATCGCAAAAAATCAGCAGCCGGTACTCGCACGAAAAAGCAAAGAAGTTTGTGAAAACATCGGGCCATCGCTCGGCTCATCATTGCATCGCGCGCAGTGTGTACACTCAAAGCGTGATTCCATTTAAAATTGAAGACTTTCCATTTTCTTGCTTTAAAAGCTTGTAATCGCATTGCATCGCTCGACCCGGCTCGGCTCGGCATCGCACAAACTTCTTTGCTTTTTCGTGCGAGTACCGGCTGCTGATTTTTGGCGATGGAATTTAATGGGCTTTGCGATGGAGTTTATGGGCCTTGCGATGCTTTGCGATGTGAAGCTTTTTGAAGCCAGTATGGTGCAAGTACGAGCTGTAAAGTAGTATTTGATGTAAGATCACACTGAAAAAATGCATGTATGTCTGCTTTTATACCCTAGACTTTTAGGCGCGGCGGTGTGGCAGTGTATACATGGAAATTATGAGGGTCATCTTCTGATTCGATTCAGCCATATCTGTCTGTCTGTCTGTCCGTTTGCACGATAACTTTCGATAGAATGAAGTTAGAAACTTGAAATTTTGGTCAAATGTTTGTAGAATGATCTTGTTGGTTGGTATTGAAAATGGGCAAGATCCAACCGAAGGAACCCCTACAGATGAAATTTCAAAATGAGCGATAACTTTCGATACAATGATGCTAGCGACTTGCAAAATGCGACAAATATTTATAGTGTGGGTTGTTTAGTTGATTTTGGGAATGGGCAAGATCCTATTGAATGAACGGCAACCTTTACTGTAAACGTTAGTTCAAATGTAAATATCCAAAATTCGAATGGATGAACGATGAAACTTTTCATTGGATCCACGCCCACAGCTCAAACTGACCATATGGGAAATTCACTTTTAATGCAATGGCCGTTGTCAGTTGGAAGTTTTGGTATCACAACTAGGTCTGTACAAGTCTAGGGTATATACGCTTTGGACTCCGGTTTTGATTCAGTATGGCTCAAATGAAAGGTTATTACCACCGTAATAAGGCCGCGTGGTTTCACAAGCGGTTTGAGCAGCGGACACCGCTGCGTATAAAGGCATAGAGAAGAAGCGGCCGTTTACATATTTAGTGCCGATGCACATGGACGTCGAAATGCCGTCTGACGCTGCGTCACTTTCAATCGGATAGGAAGAAATACATTACGGGCAATGAAGCGATGCACATGGCCGCAGATAGCTATCCGATAACTATCGGCGCATCGACATCATTTTGCCGCCGCGATAGCTATCTGGGATGACGCTGGTTTTTGTTCCTATCTGCGTCATTTCACGCGTCCGCATATCAATTTTTAATAAGCCGGCCCACATAAATTCGAACCCGGAACACGGACACGGTCACAATGTTTGATTTGTATGATGTTTCTTAAACCATTCGCTTGAGGATCACTTTTAAGTGCCAATTAATTAATTGTTAATCGTTGATCGTGACTACTACAATTGACAATTAATTTGGAGAAAAAAAAATGGTGGGGAGGGAGCTCTCAGCTCGGACGGGGGTTCGTAAGGGGGGTGAAAATGGTGTTAAAGATGCGAAATTCCTTATATTTTAAAAGTTATGGCCAAAAAACAGTTTATTTAAAACTAAAAATAACATAAATTGTAAATTCAGGTTGCAGATAGGTATCAAAGAGGGAGGAGCTTAAGCGACGAGGCGTCCGGCGCCATTTGGACGTCCATGTGTACCGTTTCTTACACTGAATTCAAATGCAATCTCGCCGCTCCACAAACTGCGGCGGTGGCCTCAACGGCGAGTCGAGCGGTTTATACATTTATCGTCCTAAAGCCGCTGCGGCTGCCGATTTTTGCGTTTATACACAGCGGTGCGCCGCTGGTCAATCTGCTTGTGAAACCTCTCGTTTGAGGTCGCGGAAGAGATAATGAAATTCAGCAACACTGGGCCTTTCTTCATTAATGGGATGCACCCAATGACGACGCCCTTCCATTTTTAGAGCACTGTTTTCAAACAGAAATAAATTTACTGGGTCAAGCATACAAACGACATGATGTCGAACAGATTCTATTCCTTGAACTAAATTGGTCTCTATACTCTCCATCACTGCGTGCAGTGAACATCCCGGATCATCTTTGCATCGCAAGCCATCGTTCGGCTCGGCATCGCACGCAGTGTGAACATCCACTTAAGACACTTATAGGTAAGTCATCATCATCATCCTGTAAAACTTTTTCCAAGTCAGGAAGTGGACGCCAACACTTTTCGATAACTGCCTTTTCGACTTGGTTCCATGCGCGATGCAGATTGTTAACAGCATGTTTCAAACTTAACTGCTTGATAGCTTCCCCAAAAGAACATTCCTTCGCGATGATTTGTGCCAATATACATACTTTTACGATAAAACATTTTAGTTAATCTTATTGCGTTTTGGTCTATCGGTTGAACAAGCGAAGTTACATTTGGAGGTAGGTATTTTGTAATAATTTTACCATCTTCCGTTTTCAATTCATTTTCTGGTGAATGTGTTGGAGCATTGTCCAGCAGTAAAACAGCTTTTTCAGGAAGAGTACCTTCCCTTTTTTGAAAACGTTGTACCTATAAGAAAATCACTTAAACATTATGTATGTACACACGGTTAGAAATTTTGGTATAAAATGAATACGATTTAGCATTCATATAAATCCTTCCGAAAATTCTTATTAGTTGTATACTATCGGAGCGGATAAGTTTGCTTAATATGAATTCATATAAAATCAATAAGAAAATAATATAAAATTATTTTATATGATTTTGGCATACATTTTATACGAAGATAGTTTTATGCATGTATATGATAACCGGATAAAATTTAGAATATATTCGGATAGATGGAAATATCGGAGATCGTATTCAATACATCCCATTTGAGTATACCTATAGAAAGTGGCCTAGTGCCATGGGTTATAGGCCTAAGTTACACCCAACACAAGGAGCATTTATTAGAACTCCGCTATATTAAAGTATTAAATAAAAAAACCTTTTATCGTTTTAATATGTTTAATTGTCATTTTATCATATTGCAAACCAAATATATTTTAATTTCCTATCTGCAATGCACTATTTTCTTAGAAGATTCACAAACGATTGGAACAAAAAGACCGGAATTCATATTCACTTTTATCACGGACAACACTTCACAGCACAAAACTCTAACAGCGACTGCAAAATTATGCGTCGCTCTTAGAAAATCGTAATGAAAACAAAACACAGGCAAACATGTGCCATAAACTCAACGCTGGGATAAAGTTTATCCCAATTTCCTATAAGTTGA
Source organism: Chloromyia formosa (assembly GCA_964017055.1). NCBI lineage: Eukaryota > Metazoa > Arthropoda > Insecta > Diptera > Stratiomyidae > Chloromyia > Chloromyia formosa. The sequence continues at coordinate 27,847,518 of OZ024817.1, forward strand.
ATACTGTATCAGATAAGTTTGATATTTCTTGTAGATAGATATGTTTATACTTTTCTGAAAAATAAAATTTTATACGAACTTATGATAAAAAGTTATACGTATAAGATAAATTTTAAACTAATTTTCTGAGATTGGATTATGAATCTGAATTTCGAATAAGGTTTATACAATTTCCTATAATGAACCTTTATACATTGGAATATATCGGGGTTTATATTGAAAATCGCATACATAATTCTATAAATTGGAAAGTATAGAAAATACACCAAGATTTCTAACCGTGCAGTAATTATAAGAATGAAGCAGATATACCTCTGGAACAAAGTCCTTAAAGAACCAATTCTTGGACATTGCTGCAGTCATCCATGCTGCTTTTGAACTCGGGTAGGTTACTGGGCGTACGAAATTCTTAAAAGTGCGAGGATTTTTTACATGTCCTATAACCAGTGTTCCACCCATGTTATGTTGGCCGGCCTATATAAGGCGAAACAACATCAGCCTGGTCGTTCCCGGTCGCGCCTCTCACACTGACACGAGATACGAGGTGATGGCACCTGATGAGACATATCTCGTGTCAGCGTTCGAAACCAGTGCACTTTTTTTGGGTCCCCGTTGTTGGAATTTATCCTCTCAAGAGGTTGATCGCATTCGATCGGTAAGGGCGGCGCCATGCGAAGATCCATATAAGTTGTATGGAATCGATGGCTGTCGCCCGAATAAAGTTTGACCAGTAGCTTTATTTTATGAGATCCTGTACCATTGGCGCACACAAAGAATGTAATTCGCTGCTTCTCTAATTTCCTTCCAAATGCAGTTTTCTCCGTTGCAGACACAAATGTTTTTTTTTTCGGAAGAAGCTTCTAATAAAGTGCAGATTCATCTGCATTATATAATTGTTCCGGAGAAATTTCCAGCTCTCTCATTTTTTCTTCTAATGCCATTTGAAAAGGACGCATAAGATCCGGGCTTGCTAATAACTTTTTACCAAATATTTTAAAGAGGCGTATTCCGTATCTGGTTTTAAACCTTTGCAGTCACTCTTCACTTGCATTGAAAGCTGCACTTTCTTTTAAGATTCCGTGAATCTGCTTTGCTTTTTGTTTTAAAAATTCTCTCTCTCTCTCTCTCTTATTGGGCAATTTCGGTTTCTTCGCCGAAGAAACCACTCATAAAGTTTCTTTTCCATTTTCTGTAATTCGGCTTTTTATTAGTGTTTTTCTTTAACCTGGTCCGCGAAATGTAGTTTTAACAGTTTTCAAGATTTGCTTTTCTTTCGTTTTTACTGAGCACACTGTGGACTTTGCTATTCCATATTTTCAAGTATAAATGTAACCGTCGATCCTTTAGGAAGTTCTTAACAGTAGATTTTTCTTCTCTGTAAGAGTTAAACACTTGGCACGCATCTTGAATCACACGAAATTTAACACACATAATAAACTTACGAAAAACACGATTCACAAAATTTTTTGTACTGTGACAACACAAGCTGAAACGATCCGTTTTGCTATCGCTAGTTTTTTTTTAGAAATTGCAGTTTCCTTCGAAATAACGGTATAGAACAAACGACAAAGAAATAAAGACAATAGTCCATCTGTCCACTGAGGAGTTGTTCACGTTAGTGGGTGTTCTCGTGTTCATGTTGCAAGGAAGTCAATTACTTAAAAATTGTGTTCACACTAGCGCAGTGTTCATGTTACTGCGACTACACTGTATATACATCATTAGAAAATAGCGCAAAGTTGCAGGGTGGACATGTTTTAATGGATGTCACTGTGTTTTCACTGTGATCATTTGAAAGTTATGAATGACTTTGTGTAAAGTAAGTGCCGATGCATGGTAAAGTACCAGAATCCAGCTGGGTGTATATCAAATTGAAGACAATCATAAAAGAGCGTTAGAAATGATAATCGACTTCTGATAATATTGTGAGCAACTTTTGTTTATTATGTCAATGTACATACCTATACTTATCTTTTTATCTTTGCGTGTGTATATTCGTAATTGAATTACGGTGTTATCCGTTTGTATCCGGTATGCATTGAAAATTTTCCATGAGAAACAATTTACATTTTGTGGGTTAGCAACCTGCTGTAAGACCATAACAAAATATGGTCAGGAAAAAATTACAAAATATTTTTTTTTCTATGATGGCAATTTTCATTTTGTAAGGAGACTGGATCGTGTGCGCGCTGATGGTGAGGTGACTCGAGCCTGTAAACATATTAAAAATACAACCAATAAGTGCCAATTCTAACATCTAGTGCTACTACTCGTTACTGACCATTTGTTTCTCAATTCTCTTTTCATTCATACTGACTGACTATCGTGAACTGTAAATTTTTGGATCTGACAATAGTACACTCCCACCCCCTCTGATACGTATTCTGTTTCCAAAATTGACAGTTGACTGCACATATTATACCGTAGAAGAAAACATATGGAGGAGAAATCGAAAAAATGATTCGGCTTTCAGAACCGCAACCAATGAAGCCATTGTCAAGGGCACATCCTCACGAGACGATAGTATCGCTGGCCACACAATTTAATTACGTTAACAACTCAAATGAATACCGAGTAGTTTCACTTAATAACTGTACCCTAGAAAAAAAACTGTCGTAACTGCAAAAATTTAGATTTTTGGGTTATTGATTTCTACTGTGTACAAATATAACCCGGAATTTTGTGTAATTTTTGAGATCCTTATTTATTCTTAAAAATCTATTTCATCGCTTTCAAAGTAATCCGCCTCGGCTGCAATGCACAACGAATTTTCCACTCATCAAAACACTTTGAAAAGTCCTGTTTCGGTATGGCACTTTCAGCACTTTCTTCGATTCGGCTTGAATTTCTTCTATCGTGTCAAAACGGTGTCCCCGGAGCGGTCTTTTCATTTTGCTGAATAGCCAGAAGTCACATGAAGCTAAATCAGGCAAATACGGCGATTGCGGAACAATATGGGTGGAATTTTTGGCGAAATGGTCACGAACAACGAGCGACGCTGTTTTTCCAAAAAATTGAGGGTTTTTGGAACCAAACGAGATTTGACTTTTTTGAGGCACAAAACTTCCTTCAAAATGGTGTTGACTGATCCACTTGAAATGCCAACGATATCAGGAAACTCTCCAGTCGTCAATCGACGATTTTGGAGCACCAATTCCTTAATTTTCGCGACGTGCTGTTCGTCAATTGATGATCCTGGTCGTCTTTGATGTGGTTCGTCTTCAACGCCTTCACGACCCTCTATGAACATTTTATGCCATTCGTATATTTGTGTTTTTATACCCTAGTTTTTATTATTATTATTTTTATTTTTTTTTTACATTCAATTACAATATACAATTGAACCATAAAATTCAAGATTAAAAAAAATATAAATCATCTAACGTGCTATTGGCCTACACGCTCGAGTTGTGAGACGGATGGACTAACAAATTCAACATAGTATTCAATTATTCCAATTTTATCATTATTATGAGTGTACAACATGGAATTTGCATATAATGAAGTAATAACATTTTAGGCCAATCAAATTAAATAACTAGGGAAAGATCTGGAAATTCGGTTGAGTAGCGTAGTCAAAATCGATAGTCAAAAAATGACAATTATCGAAGCTCCCGAGAAAAATCACACTTTTTCACTTTTCAAGCTCACAGATCTTTGCAACGGATCCTTCAAATGGAAAAGCTTGTCGTAAAAGTTTGGGAAAGTTTGATTGTGAGCCTACCGTGGCCAATATTTTTCAATTCGGGCCATTTTTAGAGTAGCTATGAGCAAAAATTCAAAAATGAATGCTCATCGATTTATGCCTTAAAAGCTCTATCTCGGTAAGTGTAGCAGCTAGAAGTTTTATTTTAGTCTCAAATTGTAGATAAATTACTCCAGTTAAATAAAGTTTTACAAAATTTTTTGTGAGACCAATTTAGGAGATACTGAAAAGAAACAGGACAAGCCAAACAATTAGGCACATTTGCAACATGGTGGCGGTGTCGGTGGTGTTAGGGGGGAAATAGAAAACTCGAATTTTTAACCAATGTGCCAACTCTAACAATGTATCAAAAATTGAAACTACCCTAATTAAAGCAACCAGTGTTATAACATTTTGACTGACCAAAGTATTTTAACCTTTGCAGAATCACCGACTTTTTTTTAATAAAAACGCAATTACTCAAAAACTATACCCACTAGTATATTTTAGTAAAGACTGAATCGCAGGTAATATCCTACGCTAAAAATAGAAAATAGCCTGTAGAAATTAGATAAACTGTTAATTGGATTATGACCTTGGAAAATAAAATGAGAAAAGTGTGAACAAATTATTTTTTTTTATTTAAGGGCTGTAAATAACTCGAAATTTAAAAATTAGTATTATATAATGTTAAAACAAATTGTTCACAACAAAACAGGAAGTTTTTATTTTTGATAAAATTAGTGTAATATATAGGTGAAAACTCGAGAAAAATAAGATAAAACAGCAAAATGTTGATAGTGGGCTACATATTCTTCTTATTTTTCGAGCCATATCTAATAAACAGTTTATCTGATTTCTACAGGCTATTTTCTGTTTTTAGGGTAAGATATTACCTGCGATTCACTTTTCACTAGAATATGCTAGCGGGAATAGTTTTTGAGTAATTGCGTTTTTATTAAAAAAAAGTCGGTGATTATACAAAGGTTAAAATACTTTGGTCAGTCAAAATGTTATAACACTGGTTGCTTTAATTAGGGCAGTTTCAATTTTTGATATATTGTTTGAATCAAATTGTCCCCAACTTTTACAGACAAGCTTTTCCATTTGGAGGATCCGTTGCAAAGATCTGTGAGCTTGAAAAGTGAAAAAGTGTGATTTTTCTCGGGAGCCTCGAAAATTGTCATTTTTTGACTATCAATTTTGACTACGCTACTGAACCGAATTTCAACTTTGAGCAGTGCATTGAACGCAGAATTCAACGGTCTTTAATTTACTCATGCAAGGTTTTTCGATCCGAGGCACCGTTTAGGATTTATAATGATAATATTAAAAAAGGGCTCAAATTTCTCGGATTTTCGCCCTCCAAAAGTTAAGCTCACCTTCTACGACCGTGCAAACTCAGTTTCCATGTATTCAGTATCTATAGAAGGGATTAAAATTATTTTCAGATATTTCCCTCATTATTATTAAAAAGCCCCAAAATTGGCTTAATTTGACTGGCCTATTTGATTTTAATTGCCTGATTTAAAACAAGAAGGTTGACTTAGAAATTGCAGTAGGAGTACAGTAAATTTAAAAGCTACCAGCCCAAAAGCTACAAATAATGTATTCTCAGCTCGTTAAACATTCTTGGCGCAATATAAAAAGCATGTCCTGCTGCAGTTGCTGTATAGCATCTTGGCTCATGTGTTGTTCCACGATATTGCCTACGCGTCGTATAACCGATATCAGTTGCAGTTGGGAAAATCTGACGATGGCTATACAAGAATTTCAAAATTTTAATTTTATATAGTATCGGGATAGTCATTACACCAAATTCACGGTATATTTGAGACGTGCTATAGCGGATGTGTTTCTTTAGACATATATTTAACTGATTTTTGAAGAAAAAAATAGTTATTCGACCCTCCTTCAATAACGAGTTTCGACCCCGGAGTTGGGTTTCTTTACGTTTCATGACCCCAGGAATCGATTGGCATCATTATGAGACACATCCTGCAGCTGAAGGCAAACATTTTGAACATTTGTTGTACCTAAATTGAAGTTCTAACGTTTAATTGTAAATTGATTTTCACCTCAATTAAGAAATAATATAGGAAGTGTCGTACCATTTTGGAATCTGGACAAAATGCGTCATCTTTTACAGTTACTTGCCAAAACCGCGTGGTATATTTTTTTTTAACAGTGCAGTCAGTTGAAGTTGGGATAAGTGATAATTTTGAGTACAAAATTGGGGAAAAAAAGTTATATTTTATTTAAAACCAATACAGTAATTTTTTACTTTTAGATTGTGATTTATAGAACAATTAGTCAGGGTTGCTTCATAAAAAAAAAAATTAAAATTTTTAATAACAGTACTTAAAAAGTCATCACAGGGTATGAATTTTTCCAATTCTTTTTTGAATGTCTATAAGTCAAAAAATAATTTACGGAGACTTTTTTTTAATACTTTTCTGATAACTGCCACCACTTTCCGAGTTGACGTTCGAGTTTGGGACACCCTGTATATTTATATTTTCAAAGTGTTGTGGACACGATAACAGTCGAACGGAAGTTATAAGCGAGATGAAACTTTTCCAGTTAATAGATGTCAGTGGGGAGCCGGCTGCTATTGAAATCCAGTACTATCGAAAAAGCGGTTAAAAAGTTACAACTATATAATGGCAAAAGTATCTGAGCCTAATAACTTCATAACGGAAGAGGCTAGCTAAACCAAACGTGCCCAGTAAGTAGACGTCGACAAGGACTAGCCTATTATTGAGTTTCAGCAAAAATGCATCAAGCGGTTAAAAGGCTACAGCTATATAACTATATATAATTTTATAAACAAAATAACTATTTTACATAACGGAAGAAGTTAGCTCGACGAAACTTAGCCAGTTGGTGGATGTTAAGGAGGACTCGACTCTTATATGATTTCGGAAAAATGCATCAAACGGTTCAAAAGTTACAGCTATATAACCGCAAAATTTTTTAAGCAAAATAACTCTATAAGGCAAGAAGCTAGTTGAGTGAAACTTTTTTAATTTGTGGGCAATCGTCAAGACTGGGTTCCTATTTAATTCCAGCAAAATCAATGAGTCAGTTTCAGAATTACAGCTATATAACCGCAAAATTTTGAGAACTCAATTAATTTATAACGGAAAAAGCTAGTTGAGTGAAACTTGTCTTATTGATGAAAATTAGTGAGGAATAGCTTCCGGTGCAGTTTCAGGAAAATCCACAGTACAGTGGAAAGGTTACAGTAATACAACAGCAAAAAGTAATAAGCAAGGATTTACCTACACCATAGGCGGATCCACGGGGGGGTTTCGGGTTCAGACCCCCCCCCCCCCCACCCTCTTGAATTTTTTTTATTTTTTTTATTTTTTTCTTTGCATAATATGCAAATTAAACAGATAAAATTTAAAAATTTCGATTCATTTTATTTTGAAAATTCTAAGAATATACACCGATATATTTTAATATAAGAACATACTATACATATTTAAAGTTTAAAACGTGTTAGTTTTCTTTAAATTTTCGAGGTTTCTTAAAGAATTCTTCTAGGACTTCATCTTCTGTTAATTTAATTCCAGGCTGAATATTTAACGAAGCAAGACCATTAAGACGCTCCTGTCCCATAGAGTTCCTCAAATATGTTTTGATTCTTCTCAGCGTGGAGAATGTCCTTTCTGGAGTAGCTGTTGTTACTGGTAATACTGCCAAAACTCTTAAGATCGTGGTAACGTTTTGAAATGACTTTTCATGTGTTATCTGGAAATCTGACTTGACTTGACTTTTTTACAAATTGACCTTTTCTTTACATTTGTTGCTCTCAGTGATAAATTTAGAAACCAATTGAATAAGGCTGTAAGGGTCCATTAATGGGAGTGTCAAGGAAATTTGATTTGATAACAGTTTGATGGATTTGTTACTTGAGTGGAAGAGTCGTTTTCCATGAAATTTTTATGACCGCACACTTAGATTTTTTCTTCATATTGTCACAATTGGGACCTTACGCATATAATATTTACCCTATAAGTAAAGGGATTGCTCCCTAGTAAACAATGCGTGCAAACGATTTTTAAATTTGTTCATAAATAAATCCCTCCCATTAAGTGTTTAATCGACAGAATTTTGAAAACCCCCCCTTGTCAAAATTTTGGATCCGCCACTGACCTACACGAAAGGCATTTAGTTGATGAAACTTAAAATGAAACTGGAGATAAATTGTAGTAAAATCAATCGAACAGTTAAAAAGTTTCATCATCTGAAAATATCTCCGCAAATATCGAAATACCAAATTCTGCAGCTGCACCTGGTACTAATAACTGCAGTTAAGTATCCCACCCATATCTTAATTTTACATAAACTCATAAATGATCCCGAATTAGCCCATATCAAAAATCAGTTCCTCTGGCTTCACTGCGCCAGGTGTCTTTTTATATATAGGAAGATAGATTTCTTTTAACAAATTGGTAATCAAATATACAACACACGCCCGCATAAGCATTTAGTGATTTATGAATCCATATATTAAATTTATATATTGGGAGTACAAATTTAGTTCGGTCCGTTTTCAAAAGATGGCTCTGGCTGCTACGAATATTTAATAGTAACAGCTGATGTTGGTAGTTTCAGAGAGGTTAGACATCTGTCAATAATATTCAGTTCATATCGCTTCGAGTTTCATAAAAAAAACCTTGTTTTTCACTGTGTTAAATATGTCCAATTTTGTGTTAACTAAGCAGCATTTGCGGGAGGTTTTAGTTTTTTGTTTTAATTGAAAGAAAAGTGCAGCTGAAGTACATCGAATGCTTGTGGAAGTTAATGCTGACAATGCTCCAACTGATAAATCATGTCGGGAATGGTTTCGACGTTTCAAGAATGGAGATTCAGCGTTGAAGGCAAGCCTCGCTTTGGACAGCCAAAAAATTCGAAGACAAAGACTTGGAGGCATTACTCGATGAAGATCCGAGTCAAACGCAAACGCAAATCCATGCGAATGATTCAAAAGCAAGGCGATTGGGTGCCTTATGAACTGAAACCGAGAGACATTGAAAGGCGATTTTTCACTTGAGAGCAGCTGATTCAAAGGCAACAAAGAAAGGGTTTTTTGCATAGAATTGCTACTGGGGATGAAAAATGGATAATCTATGACAACCCCATGAAGAAAAAATACTACGCTATGCCCGGTCGATCGTTGCCATCGACCTCAACATCAACATCAAAGCCGAATATTTATTGTTCGAAGGTCATGTTGTGTATCTGGTGGGACCAAAAGGGTGTTGTGTACTATGAGCTGCTACAATCTGGCGATACGATAACTGGCGATCGGTATAGACTGCAATTGATTCGTTTGAGCCGTGTATTACGAAAAAAACGACCGGAATACAAGCAAAGACATGACAAAGTTATTTTTCTGCATGACTCGGCCTCATGTCGCAAAAGTCGTGAAAAAATATCTGGAAACGCTCAAGTGGGATATTTTGCCGCACCCGCTATACTCTCCGGACATTGCTCCTTCTGATTTCTGGTTGTTCCGACAGATGCAACACGATCAGGCAGGTCATCGGTTCACTTCTTTCGCAGAAATCGAAAATTGGCTTCTAACTTGGATCACCTCAAAAGACGAGACATTTTTTCGAGATGGAATTCGAAAACTGCCTGAGAGGTGGGAAAATTGTTTGTTTTTATTTTGTTCCCTTCCTATACCTTTCCCTTCATACATCTCGCCTACAAAAACCGGTTTTGTGCCGGAACAATTGTGCCTGGTGTAGACACCCTCATTGACCAGAACCAACCCCGTCCACACTATTGACAGCTGAGCTAGTGCCGAGCACGCGTCACTCTCAGTCAATTCTGAGGAGATATTGGCACTTAGGTGTCATGGCGAGTCTGCACGACCAGTCTTGAGCTCCATCCTCGGTTGAGAGTCACCTCAATTAACATATTCGTTTCAATGAATTTAATATGTCCTTCAAGCAGCCTGCCAGTGCCACATGTTTGTTGTTTTGCGCCTGAAAAGTGCAAATGACGAACCTGAAAAGCTTTAAATTCAGGAAGAATGTGAAAATCTGATTAATAAGGCCAAAAAGTGGTATGGTTTAAAAAAATTGAACAAAGAAATGTCCAAACAAGGCTCAAAAAGGTCACAATAATGATTGATCTTCGAAAATGCCTCCCTGCGCCATTTTTAAAAAATTCATAGGCTTTTTACTAACGGCAATTGTGGCCCTAAACCTGACCATCTTAAATGTTTCAAACGAAAAAAGCCACTGCGCAATGTGGGCGTTCGTGGCGGCAAAGAAATACCTTCCAGCGTTTTAAAATGTACGCTTCAAAATATATGTAGGTGCAGAAGTAGTGGAACTGACAATCGGGTCAGATAATTGCGCTGGTCATAATCGTAACTTTACGATGTTTTCAGCCTACATTTGGATACTAAGAATAATTCCCACACTAAAACTGATTACTCACAAATTTTTATTGAAAGGGCACACCCACATGGAAGTTGAAGCAGTGCATTCCGTCATTGAGAGGGCCAAAAAGAAGATTGCTCAAACACAAATCATACCGTGGGACTGGCGACAGTATGTCCACACAGGTGTACAATATGCCCCTTAATGATTTCAGAAACATCTGGTCGCTTTACGACGAAAAAGCTTCAACTTGCGCAAAAAACAGCTGAGTTAACTAGTCACCCAGAAAGTCACATAAATGAAAAGTGGGATGCTGTAAAAAAAGGCTTACATTGACAGCGCAGAACAAACAAACCCTGATTGCCGATAAGCCCTGGATGTCAGACGCTTCATGGCAGCGGATTGTTGAAAGAAAGGGCTGAAGGTTCGTTTGGCTGCAGCATCAGACGACAATTGAAGCAGCATCGAACTCCTTTACCGTCAGAAAGCTCGAGATGTTCAGCGTAATGTGCGACACGATAAAAGAGTTTATGCGAATTCTCTTTTAGCCTCAACAGAAGAAGCCGCAAGAAATTACAACGTCATCATCAAAGAGTTTACAGGTGATCCATGCATGCATACAAGCAAGGTGTCGGGGGATTTTGAAATTCGAAGTGGAGTTCGGCAGGGGTGCATTCTCTCACCGATCCTTTTCTTTATAGTGATCGGCGATGTTTAGCATGCAGCCCTATCCGGACTAGACAGAAAAATTCAATGGACTTTAACATCTTATCTGCAACAACTTGTCTTGGCTACGCTGACAAATGCACCTGTCAGGTCTGATTCTTTTGATCTGTAGTGATTGATCCTTCATCAATCTTATCGTACTCGAAGTTCGCGATGGGGTGATCATTAAATACATACATGCATAATGTATCTCTATAGAAATTCATCGTAAATGCGCACATCCCTCAACTGGAATAATTCTAATCACATAATGATTGATTTAAGCCTGTTGCCTCGAAACATTTTCATTGACCTTAACATTGATAACTAGAAATGTCTTTAAAAAACAATTTCCGGTGATTGTTTTCTCCGATAAGTAAATGATATGGCACGATACCAGGTTTGTAAACATTGGACTTAATCTAAAAAAAATTATATAATGAAATTTCAATACGCAAATTACACAAACAATAAATTATAAGAACACCACGCTCCTGTAACTGAATTGGGGCACTCAGTTTGCTCAAGTTGAAGAAATTATGCATGAGTTGGGTTACGTGGCCTTATAGACGATAAGTTTAAATAAGAGTATTAAAAGAAAATTTGAGTGAAGGGAATGTATTTACAGAGGTATTATTGGCGACAGACAAAAATCGAAATAGCGTGGAGCTCCTTTACCGTGAAGTTGAACGTAGTTTGCGACGTGATAAAAGAGGATATACGAATTCCTTACTAGCCTCGGCAGGAGAAGCTGACAGAGTAACAACTTAAACGCCGCAGACAGCGTCATCAAGGAGTTTAAGGTTGTTGTAACTCAAACTAAAATTGTCCGGGAAAGGCCTAGGGAGCGTTAGAAACACAGTTGTTGAAGAGCAGGCCGGCTTTTGATCCGGATTCTCCTGCGTCGATCACATTAACACCTTGCGAATCACCATCGAGCAATGCACCGAGTACGATTCTCCGCTTCACTTCCTTTTCATTGATTTCGAGAAGGCTTTCGACAGTGTGAACCGGGACTATATATGGGCGGCTTTGCACACGAAAATTATTCCTGAGAAGATTGTGGCTATTATGAAGGCAACCTACGATGGCGCAAAATGTCGCGTTTTGTATAAAGTTAAGGTGTCGCTTTGAGATCCGGGTGGAATTCGGCATGGGTGCATCTTCTCACCGATCCTATGGCGATGTGTTGCGTGCGGCTCTGTCCAGGCCCAACAGGGTCTTCAGTGGACGGTGGACCTTAACATATTATTTACAACATCTTACCTACGCTGACGATATATGCCTAGTCTTCCCCCACAAAATCAAGGATCTGTCCGGAATGGCGTTAGATATCGCAAGGAAGGCGAGCACGTTTGGGCTAAAGATTAGCACCAACAAGACACAATTTCATAGCCCGCCGCGGCATTGCGGAAAAGAAGAAATTCCACTCGTCCCATTGCCATTATTATCAATGCGCAGCTTGTGGAAAAGGTGGACGAATTCGTCTACCTAGAAAGCATTTTTGCTGAAAATGCTGGTACCGAGCAGCACATCGCTGGTCGCATCAACCAGGACAAATGCGCATTCGGGATGCTGTCCAAAATCTAGAAATGCAGTTATTCTCGTATAAAGACCAAGCTGGGTTTGTTTCGCTCCCTGCTGTTGTATGGGAGCAGCACATGAAAAGTTTCCGTAAAGGTCACCAGAAAGCTGCAAATTTTCGTAAACTCATATCCTTGTTGAATTTTTTTGCTGATTCGAAACAATATCAAATAATAAGCTAAGACAGCCAACAGATAGTCAGACAGACAGACAGACAGTCAGATGCCAATCGATGAATTGATACGAAGGCGAAAGTGGAAGTGGATACGTCATACACTGCATCTAGCACTGCATTGCTGGATATGCTATGAAGTGGGAACCCAATCCTAATGACAGTCGACGAATGGAGTGTCCTAAAATCTCATGGCAGCGAACTGTGACGAAAGATTGGGGGGTACTGGGTAAGTCGTAGGAGCAATTGCGTCGCATTGCCCAGAATCGAGTATGATGACGCGCAGGAGTAGTTGATGCGATATGCCGCAATAGACCCATTATTTGCGGTATAAAAAATGAAACATAACTTTAGACTCATAGTGAATCGCTCATATGGTGCGGATCGGATTGACAGATATATATCAAATGAAAGTGCAATGCCTGTTCTACCTAAACAGTATCGTCAAAGTTTGAGAAAAAAAAATAGTGGTATCACAACGGACCCATATATGTGCTCTAAGTGTGCTGTGTCATTCATGGGAGCCCTTCTAACCTAACCTAACCTACTCTGACATAAGTTGTTTTGGTATATTCCCATTTCACCGACACATTGAGTGCGTTCCATAACGTAACTACCTATATAGTCAACTATCACTGACTATTGCCGTTCCATAGCTCCGATACTCAGCTATTGTAGTTGACTATCGTCGTTCCATAACACACAATATTCAGCTCTGTAGTCAACTATTTTAGCTCGTGCTTATGAGGGGAAGCTATCGATAGCTATCACACACACACGTATACCCAAAGTGCAAGTGACAGTTCTAAATGGTCGATTTGTTGTTTAGGTTAAGAATTGTGTGTAGTGAAGAGAAATTTGCATTTCTCAGTTTGTATCAGTTTGTATCTTTGAAGAGAGAATCAGAGGAAATGGATTTTTGCATCAGGTTTTTCCCCTTTTTTACGTTTACACTATCAGGGAATTAAATTCACCAAGCAGAGCAATCATTTTGAAAACACCACTTGCACGGTCAATTTCTGGGGTAAAAATTTCCCAAGTGGATGGAAAAAGTCTATTATCCAGCCTTTGGTGTAAAAATGCACCTACAATTTTTTACTGTGATGAACATATTGACGATTGAATCATGGTGACAAATACACAGCCCTGCATCGGTTTTGTCGAATGAATGCGACCAAGTGTTTCCGAAGGGAATTTTTGCGCAAAACAAGAATCCGGAGCTCAAAATATTCCATCACGCCAAGTTCTCGAAAAAGGGGTTGAATCCCCCAAGAATAGCGTTTTTGGCAGTTTTTGAAAAATTATTGTGCTAAAATTGTATGTGTCAGAAACTTCGCTCTTATCCGAAATTAAAGCCTGAAGCCCTTTCAAACGAGCTATAGATGAAATTGATTGCATCAACCCTTTAAGTAGGGGGTGTATTTTTGAAAATACTAACAAAATCCACTACCCAAGTGCAAAACCCTTAGGAATAAGTTTCAAGCAAATCCGATTAATTTTTAATTTGTTCATCCGCCATATTGGATCCGCCATTTTTAATTTTTAAAATCGGACATTATATTTTAAATCAGCAACCCCGAAAACCCCCGAGTAACAAGTTTCGTGTACATCTAAAAAAAATTCTTTCTGAGATACTGATTTCATCCCTTAAAACTTAAAAGGATGTTTTCTACCCTTAAAACTCAAAACAGGCCTATAAAAAAAAGACGTGTGAAATATTTTTGGTTATTTTAGTAGAGTTTTAAGAAAATCGGTGTATTGCGCTTCTGTAGTGTTTTTTGTTGGTATTTTCAAAACACTCTTAGACAAAAACACACCCCCTACTTAAAGGCTTCATGCAATCAATTTCATCTATAGCTCGTTTGAAAAGGCATACTTCAGGCTTTAATTTCTGATAAGAGAGAGGTTTCTGACACATATAGTTTGAGCACAATATTTTTTCAAAAACTGCCAAAAACGCTATTTTTGGGGGTTTCAACCCATTTTTTTCGAAAACTTGACGTGATGGAACATTTTGAACTCCGGATTCTTGTTCTGCGCAAAAATTCCCTTCGGAAACACTTGGTCGCATTCATTCGACAGAGACAAAGTTTAGATTTGCAGGGCTGCGTTAGTCAAGACGGTGTGCATAGGTTCAGGGAAATTCCAAACATTATAGGCTGGAACAAAGTCGTTTATATACTCATTCATCCATTCACCGAATGATTCATTTGCATGTGCAAATTGCATGGGTGTGAATGCTCTCCTTAATTGCATTTACAATTCATGTTTGCCGCCGTTGTCGTAGTCCTTGTCGTTCTCGTCATCTGCACATTATTAAGGGCAAAACATTTCGTAATTTATTCCCAGGTAGGTAAAGGCTTCTCAACTTATTGATTTGTGGCTCAAGCATGTTGTTTATAGCTGATTCAAAGCAACAGGAATGCATGTTCGGATGTTTGGTATGTCCCCAATAACGGACATAGAGGATTACAAAGTAATGGATGCAGGAAAGTTTCTCACAAAGGTTACAAATGCTAATGCAAATCCTTCTTATCAATTAAATAGCTAAGGTAGAAATTGAAGTCTCTGTTAAGATAGTAATAGTCACGTTGGAAGTGAAACCAAGTGGATGCTACTCATGAGAAAGTTAATCGTATTAGTATTAGTCGATAGTCACTGTAATTGGGGATAATATGTATGTAAATAATTTTCCCGATCGAATAATATTATGCAAGAGGCTGTAATGATAGGTTGTAACTGGTAGTGATAACTGGCTCATTTTGATGGGGGAGATCTAGGGACGCGGAAGCGTCCCGCCCGGCCAAAGAAAAACGAAAAAATTGAAAAGTGACCAAGACTATGTTTACGCGACACAACAAGTACGGGTTTTCGGACCTCTGTAGCTCCGGCCCCGGATGCTTGTTCGGGCTCAAATTGGGTATGGTCATTGTCTCCGGTCATCTTACGAAGTGCTGCAAACTTGATTCTGATACAAGGAAAAACACCCGAGATATGATAATTTGAAAATGGCTATTTTTTAAATTTTTCTTGTTCTTGTTGTTCTCGTTGTTCTTTGACAGGGCTACAGCCTCGTAGGGAGCGTATCCAGGCCTGCTTTCTTTTTTCACGGATTGCCTGTGCCCCAAGGGTGTGCATAGGCTATCATTTGCTCTGATCCGTGCAGTAGATAAAAAGATACATCCAAAAATGTGAAAATTGGCACGAACACTGTGCGCGCACAAGAAGTTGTACGGGCACGGGGATCCACTAGCGACGGATCGTGTTCGTGCGGATAAAATTGTGCGCGCACGCAAGCTCCTACTGTATAATTATGAGCTTTCGTGCGCGCACAGCCTTCGTTCGCGCACGGATGCTCATATGTATACGAAGCTTTAGGATGTCCGGAAAGAAAAAACATGCTGTGTGGTCTTTGAAGAGAGAATCAGAGGAAATGAAAAAGAGCGAGAGAAACGAAGTAATTCGGCACAAGTGAGGAAGTAGGAAGGGGGATGGAAATTTGACATCTCTCGTGCTTCTAAATGGACCGGGCGGGTGTTCCGCGGCAGAGAGACAGACTGGAATGTTATTGTTCCAATAGGCGAAGTAGGAGAGGGGATGACATCTCAAGTGCTTCCTGTGCTTTTATATCCCCGCAGGGGACACCCACTAGGTCGAAAGACTTATGGTGTTTTGGGTTAAGCGAATCCACGGACCTGAGCTACGCAAGGAGGTGGTGTATAGGGTAAAGGGGCCTTGGCGCTGATCCCTATGCGTGCCTTTGGGGACTGACGACCCCATGTACTTTAGTTATGAAGTTAAGGTGGCTGATTGACGGTCTCGCTAGTGGTGTCCGTCGTTATGATGCCACCGGTGTTGTGTGATGGTCTCCTGAGTCCGTCGTTATACGACACCTGGCGAGTGGTGCCCCCGCATAACGAACTACGAAAATGGGCTATATAGGCTGAAAAGTATCTTGAATGATTCCTATTGGAGCAATCCTATAGGTGCCATGAAGCGGAAAGGTTGCTGGGGTCCTCCCAGTATTCCGATTCCTAGACTTGATGACGACACGGCTTTGGGGTCTTCTCAAGCTCTGATTCTAACGTAGGTGTGGATTGGTGGAAAGTGAGAGATACTGATTCCTATACTGCTTTGGGGCTAGACAATCCCACGTACCTAGTCAATTGGCTTCCTAGTACCTGAACATGGCGCCGGCCTGTGATGCGAAAGGAAGCACTATCCCCGATGGAGGAGAATGCTTACTAGTGCGCAAAGAACGGAAGCACTTTCAACTCTTTTGGGGATAGTGGGTTTAGCTGACCCCGGGATGCACTCCTTAATCAGCAAGATATTCCGTAAGGATATTGAACGGTGAGATCATTCCGGCTTTTGAGAAGTCAGTAGCAAATAATGAACCACGGGGATGGGTGTGCCCACAGTACCAAACCAAGGTACTGGCCCATCAAAGTGTTGGACTCGTGGTGGCTGTGAGTTATTGTTAAGTCGGCTAAGCTAGGTCGCAGCCTATAATGGTAAGGTTCTGAGGAAAGTGCATGTTCCAAAGTAGTCATCCTTCTGGCTTCGGTCAGAGAAAACGCCATCCCGTATGAGGGGAGGTAAAAGCTTCGAGCTAGGTACTCCTTAAGGCACCGAATGTAGAAGATTCTGGGAATTCCTGTGCTTTTATATAGACTGCGCGGGTGTTGCGCAGTGGAGGGCGTGTGTCTCTCTGTTTACTTTTTACGACTGGAATTGCTTCAAATAGTTTAGTGTTGAGTATATGCGGATTGCTCCTCCATAGTTATTCTCTATGGTTTGTATTTTGAGATATATTGTGCAAAATGACGGCCGCGAATTGTGTAGCAGTTCGTGGAGCTATACATCAATATCGTGCATTAATTTACCAGAGCGAGTCCGCGCAGTGTTGCCAGATTGCGGGATTTATCCCAAAACGAGGGATATTTGGCCAACATGAGGGACAAAGGGATTTTTCCCAATTTTGTGGGACATTTTACGTTTTCGGGGGATTCACACATTTGCTCATAATGACATAAGCATTTATGAAAGCAGACGTTGACATTTCAACAAGAGAGGACCGAGAAAGTTCTTATTCAAATTTCAACGTTGCTTTCATAAATACTTGTGTCATTATAAACAAATGTGTGAATCCCCCGATAACGTGAAATTTTCATAATGACATAATGTATTTACAATATAAAAGCAGACGTTGTCATTCACATCATTTGAACAAGAGAGAATCGACGTCTGCATTCTGAGAATCGAAAAGGTTCTTGTTCGAATTTCATTTCATTTGCTTTTCACTGTACCGAACATTGTGTATGTGTTTTGTTCGTTTGAGAGTGATTAATAATTAGGCGCTCAATTTTTGGCAAGTAAGTTTGGCATACTGCTGGAAATTCGATTTTTTAATTAAGCAATTGCGCGACATTTCCGATGCGGAATTGATGTTATGAAGTAAGGTTTACATTTGCCAGTAGACTGTGTCAGTACGTACATTTTACAGGCATTGCAAGTGCCCTGATACTTGCAGGCAGGTTTCACTTACATATTTGTAAACACCCGTGCTTGTGAACCGTCAGGCGAGTAAACCCGCAAGGCGACTTGCAAGTACATAGCTGGCCCGGGTGGCATTCTAGTAGAAACTTGCGAATATATGTTTTTTGTCATTCGTCTATTTTCTACTGGCATGCCGGTGCACTGGACTGGCAAATATAAACGAGGCCTGAGACACAGGACACTGCTAACATATCTACAGTTGCTCAGAACATCGATTCCGTATCGGAAATATCGCACAATTGCTTAAAAAAAATCGAATTTCCAGCAGTATGCCAACCGCTGTGATTTATGAACCCAGCCATTGACTACAACTTATTGGGGATTTATTTGCTCTTAATTGCTTGTAGAAATGCATGAATAATGTGCTGCAGGCAGTTCGGACGAGAAGAGAAAAGGTGCCACTCAAAAGCAGATTTCATCTGCGCCTGGGACTCCCGAAAGAAAACAAGCACGAGAATTTGCAGCAAAAAGCAAAAGTTTCAAAACAAGCTGGCTTTCTGAGCCTATATTCAAAGGATGGCTGCAAACCGACCCAAAAAGGGACTCTCAATATGGGTATTGTTCTCCTTGCGATAAACGCATTAAGGGGGGGGGGGGGGGGAATCTGAGTTTATAAAACATAGCCAGCGAGATTGCCATTTGCAGAATGTACGTCGGATACAGACCAATAAATCCTTTAAGAACTGCTTTACGAATTCAGAAACAGAGGAAAAAAGGAAGCACATTGACGATGTAAAAACTTTTGAAATCTCTTTGGCGTCTGTGTTTGCGGAACATAATATTCCGGTACATACCTCTGACCATTTAATAACCGTTTCAAAAAGTACTATAACTGACTCTAATATAGTCAAAGATTCGACGCTCGATAGAACGAAGTGTTCAGCAATCGTAAGAAATGTAATTGCAAAAACGGAAATTGAAGAAATTGTCGAAAGTCTTAAAAACTCAAACTTTTCTGTTATAATAGATGAGAGCACAGATATAGCGGCGAAAAAAAACTTGTGCGTTGTTGTTAAATATAGACACCCTAAAACCGGCAACATCAGATTTGACCTACTGGAACTGATTGAGCTTGATGCTAAAGACTGCAGTGCCGATCAGCTTTTTGCTACTTTTCTTAACTGCCTTGAGAATTATGGAGTCCCCGTCACAAATATACTTGCTCTTGCGTGCGACAACGCCTCTATTATGATCGGTGCTAATAACAGTTTCTATTCTCGTTTGAAGGCGCTTTGCCCGTGGCTAATTTTGTTGAATTGCATATGTCATTCGATTCAATTAATTTCCAGCAAGGCATGTGCTAAATTACCCTCCACCGTAAAGAAGCTGTTATCCAGCACTTCGAGCTACAATATATTTCGGGTAGACTGAGTTAGAGGACTTTCAAAAGTTATATGACGAGGAACATGGAAAGCTCTCAAACTCTCCTTTACGCGATGGCTGGTTTTACACCCATGTGCCGTACGCTTCTTAAGCCTATACAGTATATTGAACGAGTATCGCATCGCTTGTTGCGAAGATGAAAAGAATCAAGAGGCTGCGTGGATTTATGCGGAGCTTCCAAACCCCTTTACGAAGGCTTACTTGTGCTTCCTTAAGTACGTCCTGGACTTTTTCCAGAAAATCACTGGGCTTTTCCAGTCAAAAGACACGCTTGTGCACAAACTGCGGAGTTCATGCGAGCAACTTTTAATCAACGTATGTCAAAATTATTTAAAGCCTGAATTCTTGACCAAACTGGCCACTATCCGTACAAACGTCGCCCATCCAAACATTCAGGTATATTCACTTTAAATTTCCTAACGACATACGAGTATCAATTACCGCAGAAAATTTTTATTATCAGTTGGCACTGGACCAGATCTACCTCGGACCTGAGTGCATGCAAGTGCTAGATGCAATCCCAGTTGGAACCTCTCGAGATGGTCAGATGACAAGGCAACAACTTGAGGAAAGGAGAAAACGCGACATTATACAGTTTCAGCAGAGACGTTTAGATTTCTACATCAAAGCTGCACAAGAACTACAATACAAAGGCTTGTTCCATTGAACAAAGCCTTTTATTCATAGATTGAATTCGTTGACCCAAAAAACGTACTTGACCTTGAAATCCGAAGTGGCAGAATAAAAGATCTGGCCAATATTGCCGGTCAATTCCAAGTATGTATAAATAATTCTTTGCCTTGTTTAGGTCAACTTTAGTTATATAGTTTTATCTATTTATTTTTATTTTAACTTTACATTTTAGGAGAAGCTGAACCTCGACTTGTCTACTATAGCGTTAGAATGGCGCACTCTGCTGGGACGTTTTGAAAATGCCGAAAAGGAGAGGCTTTGACAACTTGACCCTGAGGCATTTTGGAAGGAAATTGGTAACATGAAGGATTTCACTGACGAGTCTATATGCAAGCAACTAGCAGTTCTAGCTCAGGCTGTTTTGATTCTTCCCCACGCAAATGCTGACTGTGAGCGCGTCTTCACTGTCGTTACGGATACCAAAACCAAAAAAAAAAGAAACCGAATTGGTAACAACCTCCTCAATTCCATCTGCGTGACAAGAGCTGCTTTTAAAAGCAAGGCTATTGATTGCCGAACATTCGATGTAACAAAACAACATCTGCAAAAACATAATGCTCACATGTATGATTAAGTTGCTCCAATATCTAATTGCAAATAAAATTCATAATTTTGTAAGTATGGACTCTTATTTATTCTAAATACATATTAATATTATATTCTTTGTTTTTTCTGGATATCGAAAATGATCCAAACGAGAAATTCATCCTTAATGCTGTTGTGAGTTTTTATACCCTAGACTTTTAGTATAGGGTATATTGTTTTTGTCACGACGGAAATATGTAACACCTCAAAGGAGGCTCCGGAGGTATAGCAATGTATATATATAAATGATCAGGGTCACCTCCTGATTCGATTTAGCCATGTCTGTCTGTCTGTCTGTCTGTCCGTTCGCACGGTAACTTTCGATAGAATGAAGCTAGAGCCTTGAAATTTTGGTCAGATGTTGGAAGTATGATCTAGTTGGTTGGTATTGAAAATGGGCATGATCAGGCCAAGAGAACGCCTACCTCCCCTACATATGTAAAATACTTAAATGTATACATAACTCCCCATTAAATAAACATGAAAAGCTCTAGCTTTGGTAGATTGCTCGTGAGGGTGATCTTATACTCTCTTGGAAAAATAAAATCGATCAGTTGAAAACTAACGGCAATTTTCTTACAAAGAGCCCCGTACTACCCTACTTTTCAGGTTTTTTGTCCATAACTCTTGAACGAATCGACGTAGACATCTGATTTTTGGTATGTAACCCTGAAGTGAGAAGTTGCTTAAGTTTTAGTAAGTTGGGCATAATCAGATCAAAGGAACGCCTACCTCCCCTACAAAATTTAAAAAATTAAATATTACTTTAATTACGATTACTTTCGATAGAATGACAATAGCGAGTTGAAAATTTGGCAGATCGTTGGTAGTAACATCGTGTTAGTTGGTATTGAAAATGGGCAAGATCTGACCTAAGGAACCCCTACCTCCCCTACAAATGAAACTTCAAATAAGCGATAACTTTTGAGAGAATGAAGCCAGCGACTTGAAATTTTGGTCAAATGTTTGAAGTGAGATTGAGTTAGTTGGCATTAAGGACGGGTTAGATCAGACCTAAGGAACCCCTACCTCCCCTAGAAATAAAATTTTAAATAAGCGATAACTTACGACAAAATAAAGCTAGCGACTTGAAATTTTGGTCAAATATTTGTAGTGGTATCCAGTTGGCTAACACTGAAAATACGGAAAATCTGACCAATGAAACCCCTGCTTCCCCTACAAATGAAACTTCAAATAAGCGATAACTTTCGATAGAGTAAAGCTAGACACCTGACATCTTTTTTTTAATGTTTGTAGGGTGATCTAATTGGTTGGTGGCTATGATGGGCGAGATCCGATCCAAGGAACTTCTACCACCTCTGCAAGTGAGGCTTCAAATAAGCAATAACTTTCGATAGAATGAAGCTAGCCACTTGAAAAATTCGACAAATATTTGCAGAATGGGTTAGTTAATTGATTTTTAGAATGGCCAAGAACCTCATGAATGTATGTCAACCTCCCCTATAAACTGGCCATATAGGAAACTCACTTTTAATGCATATGGTCGTTGCCAATTGGTACTTTTGGTATCACCACTAGGTCTGTACAAGTCTAGGGTATATACGCTTCGGACTATATTATATTATATATATTTGCTTTTTATTTATTTTTGCAATATTATCAACGTTTCCCCTGCAAAATGTTAGAAAAACTAGAGTTGAGGAATTTTTCATGTTATTGTGGGATTTTTGGCCAGCCTGCGAATTACAAACGTCTGAAATCATCTGGCAACACTGAGTCCGCGGCAGACACAGCCCGGTGATAACATTCTTCCAAGATTGCTGATTGAATCTCCTCCCTATGGAACACCCGCACAACAAAGCTTGTTATGAAGAGTGAGCAGGAGGTAATTTTACTATTTCCATTTGCGTAAGGCCTTTTTGTTTCTAAAGAAAGAGCCCAGGGACGCACTTCAGCATGATTTTCTCGTTGGAAGTTGTGCCGTTTGGAAGGTTCATACTGGGTTTTGCGGTAATGCAGTGATACCCCGATGGGTATAGGTCGCCACACATGAACGAGCAACGACCGAACTTCCATCGAACCATCAATTTCATAGTGAAAACAAATTCTCCTCATTTCCACCGTTCTATGAAATTTATGGTACGATAGAAGTTCGGTCGTGGTTGTGCCCGTCCATGTGTGGCGACCTTAAGACAGGCGCTCTAGGCAAAGCCCTGGGTGTGTATGTTGAAAAAACCGGCGCAGTAGTAAACAAACAAAACTGTACACCGAGAGAGTTCCACTCTTTGGTTACAAAGTCTCTCCTCCTTCTGCATTTCAATTAATTTAAATTCGCGAGTTATGTTATAAATGAAACCGGAAAATAGAGGGCTACGCCCGCAATCCGAGGGTTTTGTAGTGTCCCATGCTAATAGGAGATGAACTGTCCTACTCTTGGAGATGCTTAACCATTCATGTTAAGACGGTATTGCAAATTGCAAGCTTGCGTAAAAAATATTGAAAATAAATTGTTTGAATAATTATAGAAAGTAGTGTCAGCGGCCAGCATACCTCTCTCCCCTCCCAGCAATCTTTACCCTTTTGAAAATGGTTAACTCCAATTCGCTCTATGAAAAACAATATGCAAATATGTTGCACTCATAGTACTACGAGTAGTATGTAGTACAAGAGACCTGTTACTTATGTGCATTTCTTGTATTTATGATATCAAAATGGCCAAATCTAAATGAATGTATGTACTACTATTAAATACTCGTATTACGTGATTATTACGAAACTTGGAGACATTATTGCACATGGTGTTGATTAGCGTTGGCTATCAATATTTTCAACCTCGGATGAGCTTGAGAAATGCAGAGGTGTGCTAAATGTAACTACAGAAACACGAGTATACTATTAATAACCTATTTTGAGAAGATATCAAAATTCCATTTTTTTTTCTGTGCTAGCTGAAAGCCACCTTCCTGTATGTTTTCAAATTTCTAAGTGTAACGGTCTCGAAATGGTAAGAGTGGTAAGGGGGGTGGGACAAATTATGATCTCATATTTTCCCCTCTACCTCTTTCCCCTTTCTTCAAATTCTTCAGATGAAAAAAAAATATTGATCTTCATTTCCTTCCTCCTACCTCCCTCCTCCACTCCTATCCCACCAATCTTTACCCTTTCAGAAATGGTTAACTCCAATTCGCATTATGAAAAACAACAAACAATATTCAAGTATGCAGTACTCATAGTACGTAGCAGAGGCCGGTTATGTGCATTTTTTGTATGGATGGTGTCAAAATGTCAAAATTTGAATGAATTTACTATTATTAAGGGGGGACATCACAGTAAAATTTTGGAAAAATCTAAAAAAATTTTTTTGGCGTAAAAGGTGCTTTAGAGTCTTAAAAATAATATACCAAAAGATGGAATGCACCAAAGATGTCTAAATGCCCAAATTTTCCATTCTGCGGCAACGCTCCTCAGTTATGCTCCGAGCAGCTTTTGTGATCCCGGCGCACGCTGTAATTTATGAGTACGGGAGCCGGTATAACGGCAGCCGATGGAGACAGAACTGCCCTCCGAAAAGTTTATAGTATTTAAGAATGTCTATAGGGGTCACTATATATAATATACATTCAAAGAACACCTGTGTGGCGTCAGTAAACCGAATGTCGATCGTTGAAATGGACGCTTTTTCGCTTCGTGTATTCATTTTACAATATTCAAATAATAGTGATAAAAAAGCAGTGATTATTGAAAACTATGAGTGACATAAAGAAGAGCCGTGAAAGGAAAGGTGTAAAAGGTGATAATTCGCACGAAAAAAAACCGAAAATGAAAAACAAACGACCGTTGAATCGCCATGAGATAGAAAAGTCGGAGGATTTGGACGTCAGTGCATCGGCAAAGAAATTAAAACAGCGAGACATTACAGACGTTGAAGTAGATCCTACGTTTGGCTATAATATCGTAAATTTTGTAGCGGTTTTTGCAGTCATTTCCAATGTCGTCGTATGTAAAGTGTGTCATTCTTCAGTGAGTTTCACGGAAAGCAGTAAACGAGGATTAGGATTTAAAATTGTTGTATCCTGTGAGAAATGTAATAAAACAGAAATACCGAGTTGCCCATATATCAACAATGCCTATGAAATTAATCGCAGAATTGTTCTTGCCATGCGATTAGTTGGTGTTGGTTTGCAAGGCATAAGAAAATTTTGTGCATTTATGGAACTGCCCCGCCCGGTCTACCAATCGGTTTATGATACGATCATTCAAACCATTTCCAGTGCAACAGAAATCGTTTCCAAGAGTAGCCTGTCAAATGCAGTGGAAGAAGAAAAGAGAATTTCTGTCGAGAAAGGAGAAAAAACGGAATCACGGTATCGGGCGATGGATCATGGCAAAAACGTGGCTTTTCATCTCTGTATGGTTTCGTTTCACTTATCGGTTGGCACACTGGGAAAATTATCGATGTCTTAGTGAAATCCAAATACTGCAAATCGTGCGAATACTGGGAAAAAAAGAAAGACACCGAAGAATACAGGGAATGGGCAGAAAATCACGCGAACAAATGCAAAGCAAACCACGAAGGATCAGCTGGAAAAATGGAGGTGGATGCAGCTATTGAAATGTTTCAACGCTCTGAAAAATTGCATGATGTGAGGTATGTGAGTTATGTCGGCGATGGAGACTCCAAAACCTTCAAAGGTCTCACAGATGCTAAACCGTACGGAAACGTGACGACAACAAAAAAAGAATGCGTAGATCACGTACAAAAACGCATGGGTACGCACCTCCGTAATTTGAAGAAATGCACAAAAGGCTTGGGAGGAAAAGGGAAACTGACAGGCAAGCTGATTGACGAACTGTCAATATATTTCGGAGTAGCTATTCGTAGAAATTGCGAATCAGTCGAACAAATGAAGAAAGCTGTATGGGCCACATTGCTTCACAAAATATCTACGGATGACCATCCGCAACACGACGATTGCCCGACTGGAGAAAATTCATGGTGCTCGTGGCAAAGGGCGAAATCTTCGGACAATTTGGACACTTATACGCACAAATCACCAATGTCTAATGAAGTTTATGAAGCTATTAAGCCAGTTTATGAACAACTCACTACGGATGATCTTCTCACTCGCTGCATCGGGGGTTTCACTCAAAACAGCAAGGAGAGCTTCAACTCTACAGTGTGGGCGATGGCTCCAAAAACTATGAATTCCGGCAAACCAATCCTCGACATTGCTACAGACATCGCTTCGTCTGTTTTTAATGACGGATTAATATCGATTTTACGTATAATCCAGGTCATGGACATGAAAATTGGCTTCAAAAGTCACCAACTATGCATGGACGTGGATGAGAAACGCATACAGAAGGCGGAACAATCACTGAGTATCGGCGTAAAACAGGCCCGCATCGCTTTGAAAGCAATTCGGAAGGACCGAAAAGAGGAGGAGATAGATTTTGAAGGCCAGTTGTATGGTGCAGGCATCGCAGATTAGAGGTGTGTAAGAATATTATATGATTTTACAGTACTTGAAACTTAAACGCGTTTTTCTCAAAACCACTTTTTTTGAAATGGGCGGACACATAACTCGGGCAAATTTTTACCGATCGATTTGACATTTTGACAGTATATTCCAAAAGCTTTTCCCTATCGAGCCACGTAGGATTTTTTTTTATATTACTTGGTTTTTTTTTTCAACAATTTTATGACGTTTTTTTTTGTAAAATTATCAATTTATTCTTAAAACGTGCACCATTTCGTGAAAAATCAATATATCGAAAAAATCCTACGTGGCTCCATAGCTGTTGATATACAGAAACTAAAAAACTTTGATTATTTGTTCTAGGTCATAAATTACGGAGTCGACATGTCCGCCCACGGACCCCCTTCCAAAAATAGGCGCCTTGGGAAAAGTGCTGTACATCCGCCATTTTGTTTCAAAAAATGTTGAAAAAATTATTTTTTTGTAGTTTTTTAATAGTACTATAAAACCTACTATACAAATTTTCGATTGATCATTTCATTGAGACAAAAAAAAATCCCGAAAATATGCCTCCTTATTCGTGCTCTACTGTGATGTCCCCCCTTAAATATTATGTGATTGTAATGAAACTTAGAGGTATTATTGCCTATGATGTTGGTTATCATTGGCCATCAATATTTTTGACCTCGGGTGCGCTTAAGGGGTGCAGGTGTGCGGTAACTGCAACTATAGAAATGTACTATTATTAACCTTTTCTGATGAGATTTCAAAATTCTATTAAAGGTTTTCTACGCTAGTAAAATGCCGCTTTTCTGTAAATTTTCATATTTCTAAGTATTGCGGTCTCGAAATGCAAGGGGGGGGGGGGGACAAACTCGGATCACATATTTTCCCCTCTCTCTCTTTTCCCGTTTCTTCAAATTTGAAAAAAGTTTCAAAAATGGAATGTACCCGACGGTACCTTTCTTATGATACCCCACTTGCCTGTACCAAACGAAAAAAAATTTTCGACCTTCATTTCCCCTCTATGGGGACCTCCCTTTAAAGTTGACCTATTACGACGATTCGCTTTCTCCGGCGAATTATAGTAATTCTACATATTCCTACAAAATTTCATATATGTAGCTTCAGCCGTTCGTGAGATATTCCATGGACAGACAGACAGACGGACATTTTACCGATTTCATAAGGGTTTTGTTTTTACTACAAAACCCTGAAAACGACAAAAATGTTTAAATGTGTTTAAATGTTTTAAATTTTCAAAAACACCTTATTTACTTTGCTAATTTTTCCAATTTATTATACAATAAATTTAATTATCTCGGACAATTGTCATCCTCAGCGAGTACATTTAAATTTACTCTAAATAATAAATATACTATAATAAATTTGAATTATTACCAAAGTGAATAAGGTGTTAAATTATAAAATATTTGAAATTCGTTACTGAAATTTGCGTTTAAAAATTATGTATTGCAGGGTATGGGGCCATCAGTGAAGGAAGCTTTACAAGCGAGATCAGTGCCCTTGCAGTTGGAAAGCATCTCATTTACTGCACTTTCCTCGTGTACACCGACATCGATGAATGGGAATTTGGCGGACATGAATTAAGCTGTGTTGAATTTATAATAGTGTGACTGGAAGTGAAATATATTTGTATGTCATAAACAGTGCGTTGTTATTGTTACATGCTTGCGGCTCATCATCGGGGTTGAGGGATAGAAAATAGCTACTTCTATTGGGCTCTTTCACAGCGATCTTGTAGTCTGGTAGGGCAATAGAAGATGTGGTTCACGTCGCGAGGTGCTCCATTACAAGAAGGGAATATGTTTCAGATATCGTAGTCAATGCGGGATAAATAGGAATAAGGTCGTGAACACCAGCCTGATCAAAAGTTGGGCGAGTGTCTTCCTCGTTGCTATCGGTAGCCTTTCCTATTCCGGAGATATTGCTAGTGGTATGGTCGAGAGTACTAGATTTGGACCTAAACCCGCGATCGATGAAAGTACCTCCTCCTGATGTATCGCTGCGTCGCTATCAAATGGTACCCTTTTGTATCTCTGGATATTTCTTTCTAAGTTCTTCAAGTCACGCCGGATAGGTTCTTGCTTACGAATAACGAAATATGTAAGTTCTTGAATATAACCGTTTAGGGTTGGAAAAACAGACGATCGAATATTCGATTGTTCGAACAATGTCCGCGGTTAGTCGATTAACCGTCACCGAAATGGAGGTGTCGATCAATTGAGTTAACCGAACAAATTCATCAGTTAATCGATATCTCTTCATAGCCAAATAAATGTGTATGCAAATGCATGTAAACACGAAAAATCAGAAAAATTTTCTGATTACATGCATTCGACTTGCTGAATACTAAACATGTTTAAGATCGTGTGATCGCGTGAACGCGGTCATTTCATTCTTTCATTCGCGACCTTTGAATAGGTAGAATGAAGAAGAAGATATCACTTATTTTTGTATATGGTTGCAACTGTCAAGTGTGGAGTGAAGTGTATGCCGCGAAATGATTCCGAGTCCGGTTTGGGGCTATTATTCCAAGAAAGACGGGGAGGTAAAGTGCAGTAAGTGCATTTGCCGCTCCACGAAGCCCTCCACCTCAACGCTATACTACCACCTAAGCCGTGTTAACTTCATTAACTTGAAAAAGCTGCCACCCAAAGGACGCCCACAAGGGGGGCAACAATGTTAGATCTTCGTTACAAGAAATGGGTTTTTGAGTCGACTCGAGCATCGGCTAACATCATAAACTACCTCGGTAAGGAAAGCAAAATATTACGCGAGTGATCAATTAAA
This sequence comes from Chloromyia formosa, assembly GCA_964017055.1. Taxonomy (NCBI): domain Eukaryota; kingdom Metazoa; phylum Arthropoda; class Insecta; order Diptera; family Stratiomyidae; genus Chloromyia; species Chloromyia formosa. The sequence continues at coordinate 27,876,546 of OZ024817.1, forward strand.
TTAGAGAAACTAAAATTATGTTTTGTTTGAACAGGTGGCCGCATTATGGCGAAGATAAACGCCGCAGGGAGGAATTTTGAGGCGCAAGTCCAGCAGGAGCAGGCAAATGATGGGCAAAAGACGACCGCTGCTACTGGGATTTGGGCTTCGCTTGACAAACGCATTAGAGAACGAAGCGTTGGGATCGCCGACCAAGAGGCCAATGCAGTCATTCCCTCCCAGCTAAGGGCATACCTGTCAACCCCTACGGTCGACAGGGAGAAGCACCCTAACCCATTTGCAACTTGGGAATCCATGCGGGTTGGCTTGGAACATGTCTACGACCTGGCAATGGAGTACTTGCCTGTAATGGCCACCTCCATTGCTTCTGAAAGGTTATTCTCACACGCTGGCCTCATTGCCATTCAAATCAGGTCCCGATTAGCTCCTGAGCATCTGAAGCAGCTCATATTTTTGCGCTCTGTAAATCCTGAACTGTGGTTTTCGTAAATATATTACTTTTCCATTAGTGTACCTATATAAAACGTTCCTGAAATGCGATTTTTTGTTTAAGATGTTGTAACGGTCGGTTTGGTGGGCATCCGAAGATGCCCGTGGGGACGGAGCCTAAGGTAGCATATTACCGTAAAGGTCGGGCCGTGCCATCTGGCGAAGAAAAAGGCCCCTCAACGAGCTAAGTAACGGCCTGCTTGCTGTAGCTCAGTTCGGGAGATGTGGGCGGGGTTTTCGCCGCTCGTTGCCCCTGTCCTTTACGTATTAACAAAAATTCATAGGCCTAGGGAAAAGAACACAAACAGGGGAGTTAAAAATGGGGAATAAAAAAAAATAGTCGATAAGGATGAAATGGTTGACGGACGGAGCAGACGCCCACACGGTCGCACCTGGGTCCGGGTGTAATAGGACCCTCGGCCTCTGGTTTCGTACCACCAACAGATCACTACTCATCAGGTGCTCCTTCGATCTGCCGGTGGGAGCAGCACTACCAGACCATAATATGGTTCGTTACAGGTGGTTCATTACAATGTGTAAAGTTGAAAGACTGAGTAATAATAAATATAATAAGCTCCATCCAATTTTTAGTGTTTCAGTATCCTTCATCACCTTCCAAAAGATCGGTTAACCGATAATCGAATAACCGAACAAATTTCATCACAAGTCGATCATAGTCGAACAAGGGGGTCATTGATTAACGATTATCGATTAACCGAACAAAAAAAAAATGTTTTTCCAACCCTATAACCGTGGATGTATTCGCACATTTCCGTGATGTTGTTCTCTGTGACCAGAATGGAGTAGTCGTCAGCACAGGATATGATATCGTTTGCCTCAGGTAATGTTGGGAGTCTTGATAAAGATTGAACAAAGTGGGAGATAGAACTCCTCCTTGAGGCACACCTTGTTTAATATTCCTAAGCTTCGATTTACTGTTCCGGAATTCGACAACTACATGCGCCGGAATCGATGAACAGTTAATGTTAGGCAGAAGTACTGAATGACTGACAGTGTCGAAGGCTTTCGACAACCCGAGTGCCACTAGAACTGTCATGTGACATAGACGAGATTGGCTGAGGCCTCGTGGATGCGGGATGTAATGGCATCCAAGAATACCCAGTAAGAATACTTACTGTGTATTCTTCGGAAGTCGTGTTAGTGACACGCTAGCTGGATTGAAGCCGTAACAACAGTGTGGATTAGTGCTTCGAGCGTTTTAACCCCTTGTGACCAAGGAGCAGTTCAGAACAGTAGAACAAGCGTAGCAAAGAACGATGTTTAGCACGCACAACAGAATAGCGAAAGAGGAATTCAGGGGTAATGCAGTATTTCCTTGCTTTAGGAGTATCACGGGCTATTTACTCTTCCAATCTCAATTCAAATTTCAAGAGAAAACCTGAACTCTCTTAAATTCTCAAGCTTAATGAGTGGAACATTTCATCTCTTCGTATCTACTGCACGTGCATAGGCAATGAAGAAGGAACCGAGCCGGAAGCGCTCCCCAGTAGTACCGCAACTAGCCGGCTATGCAGTCTGCGCCTGCTAAACGCCACTCTTGTTGTCACACACACTTTAATGATAGTCAAGGAAAAAGAAGAAGAGAAGTGTGAAATATTTTAGTAGAAGTTGCCCGTAGGTCTTTCCGATTAATAGTATTGACATGGATAGACAATTAACAGCGACGTTCCATTCCCGACGGGGAAATGAAGTAATTGTTCAGGATGAATATGGTAACAATAAAAAAAAAATTTAAATTAATCCATTTAATCATGTCTTATTTGTTAATATTTGTAGGAAATTTGCTTAACGTCGAACTGACTGCGGAAATGGCGGAACAGCTGCAAATCCCGTTGGAAACGACTTCTGTGGAGGTTATTCATCCGTCCGTATTGCCGAATGGGGAATCACCCACGCACCCGAATCCTGAAAATCGAGGTTGTTAATAGTTGTTATGCATTTTAAATTATTAAAGAATAATAGCCACTCTCCAGCTTGTAATAAAAGAGGGGTTCACTTTCCCTGTCGTATATGTCATAAACGTTGTATTCGTTGTAAACTTTTGTCATCTCCATAGTATAATGGCAGAAGTTTACAACTTTATTACAAATACGACGTTTACGACGTGAGCATGAATCCCCCTAAAATATTTGTCGACGGCGTTTCGCATAAATAAATATTTTATTACATATATAGCTAGAGAGTGATTTATTATTCTTCATAATTTAAAAAATACCAGTGATCAACTATCAACTTGTTATGCATTTTCTTTATTTACAATCATATTTCTATACCTATATTAGGCACGAAAAGTTGGACGCGTCCGGAAATCCAATGCCTTCTTCGTTTGTTCAACGAAGAAAAAGATAAAATCCAAGGCACCACCTTCAAAAATGACGTCGTGTGGGCCACTATTGCGAGTAAAATGGCGGAATACGGGTATGGCAGTACATGGACTCAGTGTAAGTTTAAATTTAATGCACTGAAAAGATTTTATACTGCCACGAAAGACAACAATAAAAAAAGTGGTGCCGCCAGAATGGATTTTTCATATATGGAGGAATTTGACGAAATGTTCGCGAACGACCATTCAGTCAATCCTCTATTGCGAGCAGAAAGTAGTCGGACGGAGCCAGTTGTTGCTGGACCATCCACTTCTCGCAACCGAAACAGAGACAGTGGAAGTGACGACGATTTGGACGCCAGGCCCGCCAAACGTAGATGTAGAAAAACTGCCACCGAAGTATTGTTGGGCGAGCTTGAAATAAATGCGAAGGAGAAACAAGCACGCCACAATGAACGCAAAGCCGAAAGGCAAGCCGAGCGTGACTTAAGAATTTTGCAGCATAGTCAAGTCTTAAACGCCATTTCGGAAGCTACCCAAGCCTATAAGGAGTCGATGGAAAAATTAATTAATAAATTGTAGACAGTTTTTTTTTTATGTTTAGCAAATTAAAAGCAATTCATATAAATTTTAAATATTGAATTATTCTTATCAGTGAGAAGAATCATGTATTATAAAATCTTCGCAAATAATCACTGTTCCAGCTAGTATTATTTATTCTTTACTATGACGACGTTTCTAAAAAATTAGCATCTCCAAGTCTTATACAATATATTATATATGTATGTGGAAAAGACAATTTAATGTTGAAAATAGCAATAATGTTTATTAAAGTTATTGTAGAGGAAAATAATAAACGATAACACGATATAACGTCTCTGCGTAACCACGGCTGGTTCAAGAGTGCCGTCCGTAGCACTCGCGATGGTTGTCGTTCTTGGTGGGTGTCGTGTCATGGTGGTTATCGTGTCGTCCTACTCCATCCCACACGGCCATCCTACAATTCATCGGACCCCGATGACCATGGTTTCATCAGATCGGCCGCAGTTGTGGTCTTGAGCGACCCTTCGCCTCGTCCTACTCGATGCACTTCGTATCTGTCGTTGTTGAGTACTTTCCCAATCTTATATGGACCAAAAAATTTTGGGCGTAGCTTAAGTCCCGTTCCATACTGAGTTCGTTGTATTGCTACTAACTCGCCTACGTTATACTTTTTCGGCAATTTGTATTTTCGTTTATTTAGCGTATGTTGCTCGCGTTGAATCGTCGTTATGTTTTGTTTCGCTTCGTTTCGTATCGATTCCCTTTCGTCCATAAATATCTTAACTATCTCTGCTTCAAGTTGTTCTTTAATCTTGTCGCTGAGATTGTTTTTCATTCGTTTTCCAAAAAGTATGTGAAACGGTGTATATTGGATTGAACGCTGTAGGGTTGAATTTATACATCTTTGAACATCAGGTACGTGTTTGAACCATTTTTCGGGGTTTTCTAACGATAACTTAGTTAAAACTGGTATTATTATGCCGTGTATTCGCTCCACTTGACCGTTGCCCCTTGGAACTCCGGTTGTTATCAGAATATGTCCAATATTTTCTTGATTGCAATAACCTTGAAATTCGTTTGAGGTGAATGCTGGACCCTTATCGGTAATAATTCGCTCCGGATTACCGAATATCGATTGTTGTTTTCGCAATCTATCGATGACTTCGGTGACGCCTGTTGTTTTGGTTGGGTATATCCATACGAATTTCGAAAAGTCGTCGACAATAACCAGAAGATATTTGTATTGTTTCGTCGTCAGTGACATTGGACCCAGATGATCTATGTGATACGTACATAAGGGAGAATCTCCTTTCGGTATTGGCTTTAGTTGAATCTCTTTCTTTCCTCGTTTCCGTTCGGCAATAATGCAAGGTATGCAGTTGTCTACATGTTGCTGTATTTTTTCGAGCAAATTCGGGATGTAGTAATTTTGACTTATAACTTCGGCAGTTTTCTTGACGCCAAAATGTCCTTGCTCATGCGTTCGGTAAATTACGTCCTTCTGCATTTGATTCGGCAAAACAATAAGTTCTCGTCCGTTAATCTCTTTCATTACAATATCGTTACGAATGCTGTAACCGTCGTACGGCTGAGATTCCAGAACTTGTTTTATCGCCTTGAGGTGTTCGTCTTTAGTTTGTAGTCCTTTTATCGTAGCCGTTAATGTATCCTCCAGAACGATAACAGGATATCTGCTAAGGGCATCGACATGTTTCATTCGTACTGCAGGCCGGTGTTCCATGGTATACTCAAATTCTTCAAGTTGTAAAGCCCACTGTGCGATACGCCTAGGTATTTTCGATTTTTTCATGGTCTGTTGAAAGGCTGGGCAGTCCGTGACAATTCGAAATTTGATACCCAACAGAAAAACTCGAAATTTGTCCAAAGCATGAATTACAGCGAGTACTTCTAATTCGTATGAAGTATATCTACGTTCTGCATCCGACGTCTTTTTGCTGGTATAATAAAATACACTGGGCGGAAAAATTCGTCTTCTCGGTTTCGTTGCATTAGCACTGCTCCATAGCCATCAATGCTCGCATCGGTGTGTACTTCAGTCTCAGCTTCCTGATTATAATTGGTTAAAACTGGAGATTCCGTAAGATACTTCTTTAGCGAGTCAATTGCGCACAACTCAACTTCGTTTAGCGTTATTTTTTTCTCATGTGTATTCCGGGTTAATTCGGTCAGAGGTCGAGCGATCAAAGCATATCCAGGAATAAACTTGCGAAAATATCCGGTCAGTCCAAGAAAACTCATAACATCTTTAACCGTCTTCGGCGTGGGGAAGTTTTTAACGGCTTTGACCTTATCCGCTGATGGCGATATTTGTCCGTCATGTAGCTGATATCCCAAATATTCGACTTTTCGTTGTAATAACGCGCATTTCTTCCAGTTAATGTGTAATCCGTATCCCGAACATACTTTTAGCACTTCCGCAAGTTTCTCTAGCGCTTCATCATCAGAGTTTGCAGGTATAATTAGATCGTCGATGTAAACAAGAACACTCAGTGTTGCCAAAACCTTATCATCAAAACGGCTAAATTTAGCCGGTAAAGCCGGAAATATTTTTCTAAAAACGGCTAAAAACCCGGCCGGAAAAATTTCCTATTTGGAAACGGCTAAAAAACGGCTGGAGAAGTAGCCCCACCGAAAACACCTAATTCCATGTTTTAAAAGTAAAGTTTAAAACCAATAATATTTAAATATAATATATTTCAAAAGAAACAAGCTAGGGTATCATACCTTTGTTGTGTTTTGTGGTGCATTTGCCTTTTTGAAAGTAGTAGTAAAACTTGTTCCGATTTCACTGTTCCTATAAGAGGTATATGAAATAGTGGGCCGATTTCAACAAAATTTAGGAACGTGGCTAAGCAGTCAATACGATTGAATAATATGCAATTTCGTAAAGATATCTTCAGAAATAAAAAAAGTTTTTCTGACAAAAATTTGCTTTTGGGACGGTCGTTCCTATGACAGCCATATGATAGAGTAGTCCGATTTTAACCAAATTCTGAAATATGATTTTACTAAAGATACTATTGATTATTGTGAATTTTGAAAACAATATCTTTAGAAATAAAAAAGTTTTTCTCACAAAGACGAATTTTTGGACGTGTCGTTCCTATGGCAGCTATATGACGTAATGGTTCGATTCCGTTGGTTCCGACATATATACTGCGTGCAAAAGAAAGAAGGCTCTGTACAAAATTTCAGCTCGATAGCTTTAAAACTGAGGGACTAGTTTGCATAGAAACAGACGGACAGACGGACAGACAGACAGACGGACAAAGCTTAATTGACTCGTCTCATTATACTGACCAAGAATATATATAGTTTATATGGTCGGAGATGCTTCCTTCTGTGCGTTGCAGACTTCATGACAAAGTTAATATACCCTATCACATCCGTGAAGGGTATAAAAACGTGAATTGTCCGAACATGCATAAAGAATAACCTTGGGCAGGAAAATCGGCCGTGGAAAATTAAATCCGGCTAAAAATCCGGCTGGCCGGTTTTTGATTTTTGTGCCGGCTAAAAAAAGTGATTTCCGGCTAAATTTAGCCGGAAAACTGCTAAATTGGCAACGCTGAGAACAATTTTCCGTTGAATTAAATCACGAAAAATGTGATTAACGAATCTTATGAATGTGGCTGGCGAATTGCAAAATCCGAATGGCGTTTTTAAAAATTCATATTGATTGTCCGATGTAACGAAGCTCGTATATTTTCTACTTTCAGCTGCGATGGGTACGTGAAAGAATCCATTCTTTAAATCCAATGTGGAAAAAACTTTAGCGTTGCCTATTTCGTTCAATAAATCTTCGATGAGTGGCACTGGATACCGGTCCTTGATCACTTTGCGGTTGAGTGAGCGATAGTCCACGCAAACTCTGAACGTTCCATCCTTCTTTCTGACCATTTGTACTGGACTCGCAAAATCCGATGTCGATTCTTGAATTATTCCGTCTTTTAGCCAGATTTTCAACGGCTTCTCGAGTTCTTGTTTTTCTAACGGTGCTAAACGTCGGGGACGATGATAAATGGGAATTTCGTCCGTGAGACATATGCGGGTTTCGATTGGTGTGTCTCGCACTTTACGAGGATAATTTCGCACCATATCGGTTACTTCCTTATGTTTTGCGCCAATTTTTGGAAGATCGTCATCGAAATTTTCAATTTGCATCGCTACAAACGGATTTTCAACGCCGTTCTGCTCTTGCTGAGTATCGGGTGTAACTGTAGTATGTTAGGCGTAAGCATTATGTTACCGTCTTCCATAACGAATTTCGAATTCTTCATGATATCAGTTCCGATTATAATGTCATTATTGAGTGCGTTATTCGGTAGCACAGATAATTTAGTTTGCACTTTAAAATCGTCAATTTCGATGAATGCGTTCACTGTTCCGAGAATGCGTACGTTCGCTTGTCCAACGCCGGTAACCCAATTATTAATGAAGTCTTTATTTATCGGTAGATTGATTTGGTCGCACTTAGTCTTTGTTATTACCGATATCGTACTACCCGTATTGCACAACGCGTCGCAATTTTCGCCGTTAACACGAATAGTTTTGATTGGCTTAACTCCCACCGATATATAATTGATTTGCATTGTCGACGTTCTAGCCTGTACGCAAGGCGGTTTATTTTTACCATGCACTTTATCACACACTGTGCACCGGGGGCGTTTGGGGGGTTGTGGGCAGTTTCGTGATAAATGACCGATTTGTCCACAATTGAAACAATTCATTTTGTTTCGTGTTGTTGTCTCACTACCACTACTTCCTTTATCATTGTACACAACTTTCGAGTGTTTCATATTTATGTCGAAATTGCGAATGCAAGCCAGAAGGTGTTGTAGACGACATATCGGTGTGGCGAATAGCGATGTTTTGAAACGTTCACTATTCATTCCTCGAATTATGTAATTAATCAGCGCACAATCGGAGATTTCTCCATTCGCTGCAATGCCGCACATTGTGTGAAAGTAGGTTTCACCAGATTCTTTTACGCTTCTAATTGTTTCGCGCAACTGATCGTGTATTTCGATTTCACTTGTTACACTCGGAAAATATTCGGCCAATAAAACACAAAACGTTTGCCATGTAACCTTGGATATGTCTATACGATTAAACCACAACTGAGCGTTTCCTTTTAAACGCGACGGCAATACAAACAACAAAAGTTTATCGTCTATGTCGTACACTTGTTTTAAATTATTGACACGCTCGATCCATTTATGCGAGTTCATTCCTGTTTTATTGTCGGGGTCGTACGTTGGAATTAACTCCTGCAAATCGCGTGGTGTATAGAATGGTTTCTGCCGCGGCGGTGCAGATTCCATTGTGATAGTCGAAATGTTTGGCGTTGATAAGCCAGCTTCTTCCATTTCACTAGCGGTCACTACGTTAGCGTCGTTTCTATTTTTAGACAACCGTGGGTTGCACAATTCACTTCCAACTTGAGTATGTGATGTCGTATGTACACACAAACGCTCTATAAGTTCTTCACGTTTACCACTTGTTTCTAAACCGAGTGCTTGCAAGGCATTTCGTAGTGACTGTACCGATACTCGTTTCATCACGTTTTGTGCACGATATGCAGCGAAATGTTTATTTTTACTAACACAAACTAGAAAGATCTTTTCATGTTATCGACACGTATACACCACGTAAGAATTCACTTTAAGCGTTTTTGTTTTATTTAAGGAATTTTAGGTTGAGCCCCCATGTGGAAAAGACAATTTAATGTTGAAAATAGCAATAATGTTTATTAAAGTTATTGTAGAGGAAAATAATAAACGATAACACGATATAACGTCTCTGCGTAACCACGGCTGGTTCAAGAGTGCCGTCCGTAGCACTCGCGATGGTTGTCGTTCTTGGTGGTTGTCGTGTCATGGTGGTTATCGTGTCGTCCTACTCCATCCCACATGTATATATATTATGATTAAAGATATAAAAAAGTGAAAAAAGAATTAATAAATTTAATATACACTGCTTGTCATAACTATAACCGCACCATGAAACAGCTGATATGTGAAGTTTAAAAAAACCTAAAGCTATTTCTAATATGCCATACTTTAGAAAAGTCAAGAAAACAAATAATTTAACAAACATAAATCATTTATTTCAAACCGTTATTTTTCTATAGAGCAAAAAAGTGTTCCCTAAGTTGCATAACTATAACCGCACTTGAGAAAATATGGCAAATTTGACACAAATAAGGAAATAAAATACTGGAGTACTGTCCGTCAAAATTAATTCTCAATTCTTCGGCAACCGACCTCCCCGCATCGATAACCGCTTCCTTCAGATGAAACACACTTTGATATTGTCGATTTTCCTAGTAAACTTGACACACTTATGTTCCCAAAAGGTTTTCTACAGGGTTTTAATCAGGGGAACAAGCGGGCAATCCCATAACATTGATACCATTTCATTGTATCCAACATTTAGTAAGACGACTGGTATGAACAGGCGCGTTGTCCTTTTGGAAAATCAGTTCTGTGTCGTCTCTCCTTTCCAAAAAAGGAATCAATTTATCTTTCAGAACGTTGACATAATCTTGCGAAGTCATTCGTGTACTGGGAAACGCTAAATCAACTGTTCCAGCATAGCAAAATGCTCTCCACGCCATTAAGGAACCTCCTCCGAAATTTCTCTTAGAGAAATGTCGAGGTTCCTTCTGCGGATCCCTCCAACAGTTATTAAATCCGTCTGGACCGTCAAGATTGAATTTTTTTCACCTGAAGAAAATCACACGAAAAAGAAAAATTGAGAAAATAGATCAAAATATGTAGTACCGCAGTAATAAATCAACTTTTTTCAGTTTGTCTGCAAATTTTTAATTTGTTTGTAATTTCGGGATCGTAAGGAGTTTTTGCCGTTTAATGCGTTTTGACTGTTTTAAAATTTTACGTATTGTAGATTTAGATACCTCCACCCTACTCTCGTTAGCTACCGTCGATAGACTTTTCATAGAGTTACTTGCGGTATTCAATATGCGGCGCTAGCCTCTTTCAGATAGCTTGGATTTTGAGACTCCAGTTTTCTTTTTCTCGCATTCTTTTTGGTTATTGACGAAATTTCGGATGACTCTGTCCGAACTCCCCAATTTTCGTCCGATTTCCGGTAAATTTTAGCCTTTTCGAATCAAAAATTATCCAAAAAAGCTAAAATTTTGCCTTTATCGACTTCGATCAGATACGCGCCATGTGCTATTTTGTTCGAGAATGAATAACAAAACAAGAAAATATAACGGTACTGTGCATTAAGTTCAATGCGTTTGCATTTTCTTCAAAGAAAACAAAAAATATGACTATATTGTAGTGTGCAAATGTAGTGCCGCTATACTTATGACACACTAACAAAATAAGGTACATGGTGTAGTTAAACCAATTTAAAGAATAGATAGCTCCGATTTGGCAAAATAGAAGTTAAATTATTTCGCTTTAATATGCTGTAATTACAATAGTTTCATCAAAATATCTCATAAAATACTAAAATTACCGGAAAATATGATGCGGCTACAGTAGAACCCCTCTTAACCGGCCTCGGATAAACCGGTCCTCGGATTAACCGGCCTATTTTTTCTTCCTGTTATCGTATAATGCTAACGGAGCTTTTCCTAAAAAGCTCTTACAAAAAGAAATGCGGGATGATGCATTCTCCTCATACTTCCAAGTCTGTTTTTCTACGAATCAATATTGCAGCTAATATGTTTCTTTCTCCTTCCCCAATTGCACTTGTTTGTTCAAAAACGAAATTCTTAGAAAAGCATTTCGTTACAGCAGGCTTGACGAAAATAAGGAAAGTTTCGTTCTTGCCTTTGGCCGGTTAGGTTGCGGTTGATAATGAGTGAGTTAGGAAAACGGAAACGCGTATTGGTCTCGTTGCAGACACGATTAAAAGTACTAAAAAGACTTGATAATGGAGAATCCGTAAAAAAAACTTTGTGACGAGCTTAACGTGGGTAAAAGTACCATTAACGATTGGCGAAGAAATAGACGATCAATTGAAGAAGCGTGTTCGAAAGTTGAGTTCGAGAAAATTCTTGCGGTTCGGTACACCAATAAAAAAACAATTTGTGATATCGTAGACGAAGCGCTATGGATATGGTTCATCCAAGAACGTCGGAGAAGAACCCCAATCAGCGGTGCTATTTTGATGGAAAAGGCGTTATTAATTCATGGTAAGATCGAGGATGCCCCAGCGTTTTCTGCTAGTCAGGGGTGGTTGGATCGTTGAAAGAAGCATCATGGAATTCGTTTCGCACATATAAGTGGCGAAAAAATGTCTGCAAATGAATCCGCTGCTGGTAACTTTAAGACATCATTTATTGAAATGATCAACGGTGATGATCTAATCCCTGAGTAGGTGTACAACATGGACGAAACTGGGCTTAATTTTAAGATGTTGCCTGGGAAAACTTTCGTAGCAAGCCACGAGGCATCATCAGCATCAGGTTTCAAAAAAAAAAAAAAAAAAGAGCGCGCCACCGTTCCAGTTTGCTCTAATGCAGCCGGGACACATAAAATCCCTCTTTTTGTAATTGGGAAGTCGGCTAAACCAAGAGCGTTCAAGCATTTGAATAAATCAACACTCCCAGTATACTACAGGTTCCAAAAATCAGCATGGATGATCTCAATTTTGTTTGAAGAATGGCTTCGAATTCGTGCCAAAAGTGAAGGCACACTTGAAGAGTCGAAATTTACCAATGAAAGCCATCCTTCTTCTCGACAATGCTCCAACTCACCCCCACTTGAGTGATGTGGATGGTATAAAAATAATGTTTTTGCCACCAAATGTTACCAGGTTAGTTCAGCCCATGGACCAAGGTGTAATAGAGAGTTTGGAAAGACGATACCGTCAGAAGTTTCTCTCTGAAATTTTAATAAGATGTGAGGATCACCTCTAATGGAAAAGATAAAAAAAATTAACATCAAGGATGTAATTTTTATGTTGGCCAGCGCTTTCGAAGAAATGCCCTCTTCAAGATTTATAAAATCGTGGAAAAAAATTTGGCCCGATTTAGAAAATCTGGTTGAGAGAAGCAGCCATCCCGATAATGACGAAAATGAGAACCAGGCTATTTTACACGATCTGCAGTTGTTACTTGGTGGGGAGCAAATTCAATTTGAGGACGTGGTGGACTGGGTTACAAGTCACGACGGACTCGAGAACGATTCTTTTTACCGACGAGGAAATAATTGGTATCGTCAGTAACGACGACTGCGAGTGCGTAGACGATGGCGAATACGCTGACATAGATGACTCACAAAAAATCAGCCACGAAGATGGAAAAAAGGCTGCAGAAATTTTGTTGCAGTCTCTTGAGCAGCAACAAGAATCAACGGCATTGGACGTGATGAACATACGGAAATGGAGAGACTTATCTTTTAAAAAATCAGTAAAATATAAAAAAAAAAAAAACAGAATAAAATAACTGACTTTTTTAAACAATGATGTATAATTTTTCAAAATAAACTTCGTATGAATGCACTGTTTAATTTCTTTTTGTGTTAGTCTATGTATGTAATATGTACATATTTTGTTCAATACATAAAATGAGTTGCAATAACGTCTTTGTTTATTCATTCATAATACCCTATGAAATTTATATACACATATATGTAGTATCATGAAATATGGGTTCTTTTTGAACAAAAATCGATTTTTCAGGGGAACCTCGGATGAACCGGCCAAACGCGTAACCAGGGCCAGGGTGTGGGTCCCGACCAGGTTAAGAGGGGTTCTACTGTATAGTTATGCTACGCAGTGTATCTATATAATATACACTATTTGAAAATAATAATAATATAATATATGGGTAAATTAGATATATTAAAATCTTTATTTCGTTTTTATATCTTTAATCAGTATACACTTGCGAGCAAAAATACTGAATCAAACCGAAAGCACGTGTATTTGTATGCATATTTTGAAAAGTACATTATGTATCCCTACAAATTGTATGCCATTAGAAAACTTGAAATCTTAGCTCTCAAATTTCATTACAATCACATAATAATAATAATAATAATATTTATTTTGTTTTAAATTCAGTTTGTGTGATACAATACTTAGATTAGAGTTTAGACAAGGTCTTTACAGCTAAATTAATGTTATTTATATGCATGACAAGACAGTATTTTGCATATTGCAGATAATGTGTTGAGGAAAAATTCACTAAAAAAACCTACTGTAACTTAACCTTACCTTATCCTAACTTAAAATCTACTGCACTAACCTAACATGTGTTACTGTGATTAACACAAGCTCAGAGAAGATGCTATAGTCTGATTAGTGGGTTGTCCGAAGATGAACACTTAGCAATGAATTTATTGTAAATTTTGAGCGTCTTAGCGGATATTAGATCTGTTTTAGTCATTGTATGAAGCTTTTTAGTTGAGAAGAAGAATGGCTGGTTCGTTATAATTTTAAGACATTTGTTTTGTAGTATTTGCAGCTTCTTCTTGTGGGTAATGGCGCAATTGTGCCACACAGGGGAACCATATAGTATCACCGGCTGCATTATTGTTTTATAGATTAGTATCTTGTTATCCAGGGAAAGTCTAGATTTCCTATTGATGAAGGGATATACGGAGTGGATGCACTTATTCAGTTTGGATGTGGTTTCGTCAACATGGATCTTGAAAGTGAGCTTATTATCCAAGTGTAAGCCTAGGTAATTAATGCTTTTGGACCAGGCGACAGTTTCTCCTAGGACATTTAGTTGCGGATTTGGGATATATCTCCTGGCACGTCTTTTCGTGAAAAATATGGCTTGTGTTTTTCCTGCGTTGATTTGGATCTTCCATTTGTTATAGAAATCATTTAGAACGATGAGTTGCTGTTGTAGGGTGTAAACAATTTCTGATGGAGAGTCAGAAGTGCAATAAATCGCAGTATCATCGGCATACATAGCAATTTCGCAATTTGGTAGCTTCTCAAGGTCGGACGTGTATATGTTGTATAGAGTCGGACTTAATACGGATCCTTGTGGTACACCAGCAGGGATGGTCCGTTTGGAAGATACAGACTTGGTTTTAACCGCGAAAGTTCTTGAATCTAAGAAGGAGTAAACAATTCTTGTTAGGTAGTTCGGAAATGAGTACTTGACCATTTTATATATTAAACCTTTGTGCCACACAGAATCGAACGCTTTCTGGATATCTAGAGCAATTAGGCCAGTTGATTGTTTATTGTCGAAGCCTGTCCGGATATGACTGACCACTCTTCGTAATTGGTGGTTTGTGGAAAGTCTGGGTCGAAAACCGAATTGCCAGTCTGGAATAATATGGTCTTGCTCTAATTTGCGTTGGAAACGTGTGAGGATGATTTTCTCAAGAATTTTACTAAATGATGGCAGGAGGCTAATTGGACGGTAATTAGAAGCTATGTATGGATTTTTCCCAGGCTTGGGAATAGGAATGACGATAGCATTTTTCCACCGATCCGGAAAATATCCTAATTTCATGCAGCTATTAAAAATATAGGTGAGGGCAACAATCGCTCGTCTAGGTAGGTTTTTTATTAAAATATTTCCAATATGGTCATCGCCAACTGCCTTCTTGACTTTTAAATCTTTTATTACTTTCTTCAGTTCAGACGGTTTGCAAAAATCTGCTGGGGAAAAATCAATAGAGGCTTCATTCAGGGAATCTGCTACTGTATTTACCTCTTGGGTGGTGTGCAAATCGCTGAGTTGATCAGTTAGCGTATGCGATTTTGCAAAACTGTTAGCTAGCAGCTCTGCTTTGGCTTCTTCGTTGCAAGTTGGGGATCCATCGACTGACTTAAGAGGCGGTATATAACGTGATTTGTTTTTAATGGCTTTATAGAGACTCCACATTTTTCGTGATCCTTTCTCTTGCTTTGAGAGTAACTCATTCCATTTTCGATTTCTACTTTCGTTTAGTACTACACAGATCTGCTTATTTAGATCGCTGACCAATTTCCTTAAATAAGGAATACGTGTGCGTTGCCACATTCGACGGAGATTGTTACGCTCTTTGATTAGGCTAATGCTGGAGTTATCAAGGGCAGATACGTGTGGCTTGGAAATGGATTTAGGAGTTGATAGCTCGCTTGCATTAAGTATTATTCCGACGAAATTATCAACTAGTGAGTCGACCTGCACCTTTCCTGTGATTTTAGAAAGGTCGTTCATCCCAAGATTGATTTGATTGGTAATGAGTCTTCGATAATTGCTCCATGATGTCTTGGAGTAGTTGAAGTAAGTATGTGGCACGTTAGGAAGACTACTTTCGATGTTAAACATAACAGGTAAGTGAAGAGAGGACAATTCATTCTCAACTGTGGGCTGTGATATAGGGATAAGACCATTGCTTATCACGAGATCTAATGTTGAAGGGTTTCCTCTAGGGGGAAAGCATGTTGGGTCTGATGGAGTGTGTATTAAAAATTTATTGGCAGTTAGTAAATCATATAAAATTTTTCCTGCTTTATTTGCTTTTGTGCAGCTCCAGAATCGGTGACGAGAGTTGAAGTCGCCGCATAGAATATACTTACCGTTTAAAGACGTGAGGAGATTAATGTCCTGTCTAAATAGCTCTAGTTTCGCGTTATTTAATTTCGTACCGTGAAAGTAAGCAGAAATTAAAATGGTATCAATATGTGTTATTTTAATTGCAACCGCTTCTATAATTTTTGTTCTAAAACTATTAATCGTTTCGTATTTAATACCTTTTTTAATTAATATCGCGACTCCACCGCCTATAGCATCTTCTCTGTCTTTTCTAACAATGTCGTAGTTGCGATTAAACATGTTTTCGCCAACCGTTAACCAAGTCTCAGTCATGAACATTATGTCGGTTAGATTCCTATCTAAGAAATTGAATGTTTCGATTGATTTGTTACGAATGCTTTGCGCATTCCATAGGACACATTTTAATGGCTCAATTGTTATAAACAAATTTAATAGCTAATTCAGTAAGAACACAAAATTGGTCATTTTTCGATTTACAGAGAGACAATTTGGTGATTAATTCCTGAGCTAAAGTGATCATTTGGCTCGGAGTAAATAATTGCTTATCTGTCATTGTATTACTTAGTTCAGGTTGATTTTTTAAAATATGACTATACATTTCATTAGGCTTAAAACTACTAGTTGTTGTGTTTACTTGGACACTTGGGAGCAAAGGAAATTGTGAAGCTGAATTGTGATTAACAAAGGAAGCGTTAGGCCTCTGATAATATTGTTCGCGTGTTTGGGATCGTCGCTGAGAAATTCGTTTTTTCAATTGAATATATTCATTGCGCTTTGGGCATTGGATATCATTTGCTAAGTGATCTCCGTCACAATTGGCACACTTAATTTCGGAGGTGTTTTTAGTGTTGCAGGAGTCTTTCTTGTGTTTTTGTCCACATATTAGGCATTTTGGTGGAAGGTGACAGTGAGAGGAGCCATGACCATAGGCCTGACAATTTCGGCACTGTGTCAATTGCTGATGTCGACGTTTTTGGTACTCCCATGACACAATCGTGTTCATAACAGAACGAATATTTTTTAAGTCGGAAAGTTTTACGGTTCCACGCTTAAAATACAGAAGATAAATAGTTTCTTCGTAGTATTTCTTTCTGTCAGCGTCAAGGTTGAACTTTTTGACATCTGAACAGGCTAAGTTATGCACTTCAAACAAGTATTTTTTTATTTCCGAGCAATCCATATCGTGCAAACCTTTGAGCACGAATTTAATGGGTCTCTGTTCTGTGTGTGCAAATGTAAAGAAGTGAACCTTTTTGGTGATTAAGTGGTTGCGGAAAGTGTCATAGGACTCTTGATCTGGCATTAAAACTTTCTTACCGATCCCAAGATGTTGGATATCGAACTTCGGTAGCTTCAAACTGTCCATGATTGCTGTTATGCTATCCCGGCCTAGTTCGGGAATAATGATTGGTGGCATTTTCGCTTTCTTCGTATTATTTTGTTCATTTTGTCCATGTCTGGTGGCGGTGTCTTCTTCACAAGCGACGTCGCTATCTGATGATGGTAAGTTTGCTAATAAAGCAAATTTATTTTGAGATGCCATTTTGAGGGAGTCTGCATTAGTTTTCGGGAGCTTCAGCCGGTCCCGTAGTAGCAATCCCGTGGGAGATGGCTCCCGCGGCCTTTTAACGCCGCAATTTGCCAATCCGTTTGTAGTTTCCACGAGTAATAGAGTACGAGAGAATTTAAATTTAATTGGAGAGGATAACCTTAAAATCGGTTTTCAAATAGACTATCACTTATCACGAGTAAGATATTTTGATGTTTACCTGACGAGTGTTCGATAGCTACTCTACAATCACATAATATTTAATAATAGTAAATTCATTCAAATTTTGACATTTTGACACCATCCATACAAAAAATGCACATAACCGGCCTCTGCCACGTACTATGAGTACTGCATACTTGAATATTGTTTGTTGTTTTTCATAATGCGAATTGGAGTTAACCATTTCTGAAAGGGTAAAGATTGGTGGGATAGGAGTGGGAAGGGAAAGAAGTGGAGGGGGGAGGTAGGAGGAAGGAAATGAAGATCAATATTTTTTTTTCATCTGAAGAATTTGAAGAAAGGGGAAAGAGGTAGAGGGGAAAATATGAGATCATAATTTGTCCTACCCCCCTTACCACCCTTACCATTTCGAGACCGTTACACTTAGAAATTTGAAAACATACAGGAAGGTGGCTTTCAGCTAGCACAGAAAAAAAAATGGAATTTTGATATCTTCTCAAAATAGGTTATTAATAGTATACTCGTATTTCTGTAGTTACAGTTAGCACACCTCTGCATTTCTCAAGCTCATCCGAGGTTGAAAATATTGATAGCCAACGCTAATCAACACCATGTGCAATAATGTCTCCAAGTTTCATAATAATCACGTAATACGAGTATTTAATTGTAGTACATTCATTTAGATTTGGCCATTTTGATATAATAAATACAAAAAATGCATATATCAGGTCTCTTGTATTACATACTACTCGTAGTACTATGAGTGCAACATATTTGCATATTGTTTTTCATAGAGCGAATTGGAGTTAACCATTTTCAAACGTGCTATGCCCCACAAGGGGTTAGAGCAATTGAGTAGTTAATGTATTTAGTCACTCTGAGTAGAATAAAATTAGCCGTGGTTCCATACGATCATTAGTTCAAAAGATATTCACATTTTTCCACATTTTTTGATTAGTTAAAGAAGCTTTTTTATTGAATAAGTTGAAAATAAAAAGATCTGATGCCAATTTTAGGCTGTTTCCTAATGTATCTGATCATTTTGAGTAGAATAAAACTAAGCGCAATTCCAGACGACCATTAGTTCAAACGATATTCACATTTTTTCCAGATAATTTTTTATGCCACTTTTAAGTTGATTCCTAATGTATTTCGTCATTCTGAGTCGAATGAAGGCAACCGCGATTCCATGCGGTCATAAGTTACAATAATATTCGCATTTTTTCCGGATTTTTTTAAAACTTAAATTTAAATGAAGAAAATATTTACTTCATTAAGGAAACATCAAAGATGAAGCGTTGTAAATACACAATAAGTATGTTATGCTACCCTACAGCTACAACTGCAGGTGCACCTCTTTGTGCAGGACACACTTTCTTTCCTGCAGCCACAGTTACTCGTGCAGGGTGTCTTGCACCTGCAACACTGAAGAGTGACACATGCCTTTGCAGCAACCGGCACTGTTATCCATAATGGGAGCCAACGTTCTCCTTCTAGTTTCCACCCCCAATCTCCAGGAGATGGAATATGTTGCTGCGTTTCTACAGCCTGCCAGAATTTCATGGCTTGAAGGGATGCCCTTTTCAGGTGTCCCTCAAACACACCAAATAACAATCAGCATCTATCATACGCACTATCACTTTTGATAACTGTAACACATTACCACTTGTCACGAAACACAAAACAAATCAGTTTCAAATCTATCCGCTTACTGACTCGACGGTGCACAATGTGGCAATAGTGGACAAAAATAACTTTTATTGTTCTTTATTCTTGACAAGTTGATGAATTATGACTATGTACATGCAAATTGTATCTATAACAAGACACCTGCACCCTTTGCTAACGGATTGGCATTATTACTTCTCTCTTAAGGTCACTTACGGGATATGCAGAGAGTAGTATATCAAATTATCGAAATATACTATTATTAAACTTTTTCCTAAGGATATCAATATCCTGGATATTTAACGTCGCTATCCTAATTATATGCCGCCATCCTGGAAATTTTCACATATGTGCTTTAAGCGGCGAATAACTCTCTCCTTGCAATTTGACCACTAATGAAAAGCCTTATGACACAAATTGTAGTAATCCTTCATATTTCTACCAATGTAGCTTCAAGTGTTTTCGAGATATTCGTTGAACAGGCTGACATCTGACTGATTTCATAAGGGGTTTTGTTTTTTCTACAAAACCCTAAAAAGCGTAACTATGACCGAAGCTATCAAGCCAAGCTATCAAGCAAAGACTTTTTGAACAAGATTTAATTATCTGTAAATTAAAACTAAAACAAAACTTCAGCTACTATACTTACTGAAATAGAGCTATTAAAGCTAGAATCGCTAAGAAAGCATTCCCGCATTTTCACTCACAACTACACTAAAAATGAACCGATTTGAAAAGTATTTAGCACGTTAAATCGGAAATCAAAATATCTTCAACTTTTACTTATGCGGTTTTTCATTTGGAGTATCTGTTACAGAGATATGTGAGCTTGAAAAGCGATATAGTGTGATTTTTCTCCAAAGCCTCAAAAAGTGACGTTTTTCGACTATCGATTTTGATTATACTACTAAACCAAATTTTAGCTTTGAGCAATGCATTGGATGTAGAATTTGACGCTCTTTAATTTAGATCGTATTAAATTTTTCGATACGAGGCTCCGTTTAGAAGTTACGAGGAGAATATTAAAAAAAAGGATAAAATTTCGCAGGTTTTCGCCCGCACAGCCGCTCTGCCGTGGGGTACAAGATGGCTCCATCTCGTAAATTGAAAGTATGGGCCCCACCAACAATCATACCAAACGGCATTTCTCTATCATATTTTGCAAGGTGGCGTCGATTTATGTCGCTTAGCGTCCCAACTAATATACATCATCATCATCGTGGCGCGACAGCCCGACGTCGGGCCTTGGCCGCCTGGATCATTGTCCTCCAATTATCTCGGTCACGTGACCGCGTCCTCCAATTTTGGGAGCCCAGCAGCTTCGCGGCGTCCACACCTACTGAGCTCTCCCAACGAGATCTCGGTCGTCCTCGCAGTCTCGCTCCGTCGACTCGTTCTGCATTCATTACTCTCTTAGGCATGCGATCATCGTCCATTCTTTGTACATGTCCTGCTCATTAAAATCGTTGTAGTTTGACGATTTTCGAGACTTGCAGCTCATCGTACATTTCATACAACTCGTGATTGTACCGGATGCGCCATCCATCTCGATCGCAAACAGCCCCGAAAATTCGCCGTAGAACCTTACGTTCGAAAGTGTCTGGCATGTTTTCGGAGGCTTGAGTTAGGGTCCATGCTTCGCAGCCATAGCATAGCACTGGTCGTATAATGGTTTTGTACACGCGGAGCTTCGTGTTTCTGTGCACATGCTTCGATTTCATTATGGGGAGAACCGAGAAAAAAGTCTTATTAGCTAACTGTATCCGTCGCTTGATTTCGTCAGTTTCGTTGGCGTCCGTTGACAAGTTGCAACCCAGGTAAATGAAGTTGTTCACGAACTCGATGTTGAGGTCCCCACATTGATGCTCGGTTGTGCAGGTGTCCTTGTCACCGATTGCATCATTATTTTAGTTTTACCCTCGTTAATACGTAATCCAACTTCCTTTGCAGCGGTATCGAGCGTATGCAGAAGTTCTTCTGCGTCAGCCAATCTTCGGGACATGATGTTGATGTCGTCGGCGTACGCTGCGAATTGTGTCGACTTGATGAGTAGCGTCTTGCTGTTGTCCATATTCATGGCCCGAATAACGTATTCCAGTGCTAGGTTGAAGAGCGTCGGTGCCAGTCCATCGCCCTGTTTCAAACCAGTGCGTGTTTCAAATAGATCAGTAAGTCTATTCTGGATCCTGACTTGTGAGACGGAGTTGGTCATCGTCATCTTTGTGAGTCGCACTAATTTTGCCGGTATACCAAATTGCAGCATGATGTTGTACAGTACTCCACGATCGATACTGTCGTATGCCTGCTTGAAGTCGACAAAGATTTGGTATACGTTTACGTTGTATTCCCAGCACCTCTGGAGTATCAGTTTGACTGAGAAGAGCTGATCGGTTGTGGAGCGACCAGGTCTGAAACCGCTTTGATATTCGCCAATGGCTCGTTCTGCGTACGGTTTTATTCTATTTTCCAGAATTTTCGTCAAAATTTTATAGGACGTACAAACTAGTGAGATGCTCCTGTAGTTCTCACACCGCAGTTTATCTCCCTTTTTATGAATTGGACAGATGATGCTTCTGCGCCAATCGTCTGGAATCTCCTCGTTCTCCCATACTCGCAGGAGTAATTGATGTATGGCATCAACTAGACTCGTTCCACCGAATTTTAGCAGTTCAGCTGGAATCTCGTCAGCGCCCGGCGCTTTATTTCGTTTTAGTGACCGCAAGGCGACATCAACTTCCTCTACTGTCGGGGGTTGAATGGGTGGGCCTAGACCGACAATATCGTCGAGAGCTTCCTGTGTGGGGATGTTAGATGGTCGGTTTAGAAGCTCTTCAAAATAAGAGGCCCATCGCTTGTTATGATGATGTTTCCATCCTTGTCCTTACAAAGGCTTGTCCTGGGTTGGTAGCCGTTCTTAATTGTATTTACTAGTTTGTACGCTTGTCTGGTGTTTCTATTAGCTAAGTTTTCGTTTATGTTCAGCAACTGCTCGTCAAAGTATTTACGTTTCTCACGTCTAATTATTCTATTCGATATTCGCCGAAGCTCGTCATATTTTTCTCTTCTGGCTCTGGTTCCTCGTTGAATCCATTGTCTGTAGGCCTCGTTTTTCGCGTCATGTGAGTCTTTGCATTCTTCGTCGAACCAGTCATTTCGCGCTCGCCGGGCTTTATATCCCACGACCTTCTCTGCGACATCCTTGATGGTACCCTTGAGTTCTTCCCAGAACCCATGGACGCCTGTGTTGCTGATGTTGTGTAGCACAGGTGATAGTTTTTCCTCAAGGGCGGTAGTATACGCCACCGCTGTAGCATCACTCAAAAGCTTATCAACCGCAAAGATTTTGGTAGGCTGATTCTTGATTGGGACACTGAGGAAATTCTACATCTGTAGGTCGTCTTCACCAAGTGATGATCTGAGTCGCAGTTTGCTCCTCGATAGGAGCGGACATCCATGACACTAGACGCTTATCTCCTGCAAACGAGGACGTGGTCAATTTGGTTGACGGTATGTGCGTCTGGAGACTTCCAGGTCTGCTTGTGAATGCGTCGATGCGGGAAGCACGTAGAGCTTACGACTAGATTCCTGCTGCAGGCAAAGTCGATAAGTCGCTGGCCGTTATCGTCACATTCTTCATGGAGGCTGTGGCCTCCAGTGGTCCCCCGGTGCCAACTTTCTTTTCCGACTTTCGCGTTAAAGTCTCCCAGCAGCAATTTGACGTCGTTTGTTGGAAGTGAGTCGAAGAGAGTTTCAAGGCGGGCGTAGAACTCGTCTTTTACTGCGTCTTCTTTAACTTCAGTGGGGACGTGCACATTGATGAGCCAGAGATTGAAGAATCGAGTCTTGATGCGAATCGCACACAGCCGTTCATTTATGGGTTAGAAGTCAGTAATATGCGGTTTGAGGCGATTGTTCACTATAAATGCTACTCCAAACTCATTGCGGCCCGATGGTTTGCCACTTGTAAAAATTGTGTGCGATTTCTTGTCATTAATCTCGCTGCCAAGCCAATTTGTTTCCTGGACTGCAGTAATGCTCAGTTTGTACTTTTCGACCTGTTGAAGGAGGGCCTTCTCGGCCCCCGGTTTGTTCAGGGAGCGTACATTCCAGGATCCGAAAGAATAATCCTTTAGTCGTTTGCGTGGTCGTCGTTGTTGATCCGTCCAATTCGAGGTTTTTTCTCCAGGTTTCTTGACATGGAGTGGTTTTTACAAGGACGAGTTGTCAACACGTCGCTTAACCCCATTCAGGGGATGGCCTCGGAGATAGCTGCTTCAGATGGTTTAATAAACGTGCTGGAGCCCACACAACTATGTAGCAGGTCCAACTACGCAAGTCATTCCATCCTACTAAACCTGAGACGCATAGGTGTTCGTCAGCCATTCAGGCTACAGCTGCCTTTTACAAACTGTCTTATCGCTAAGACATTGGCCGTCAGCGAATTGATACACTGCCGTTACCAGGGGGCGCCCACGCGGAGGACTATGGAAAAGGTCTTTGCCCTCCAACTAATATACATACATATATAATATATGTACATATAAGACTTGAAAATGCTAATTTTTAGAAACGTCGTCATAGTAACGAATAAACAATACTAGCTGTAACAGTGATTATTATTTATGAACATATAAATGTTAATTAAATAATACGATTAAAATGAATTGTCAGGTTCCCACTACAATTTATTTTATTTCTGTATATACTAGTATTTCGGGGACCACTTGCTCCCTTCCTCAGTACAAGGCTATTCGTTTGTATAATACAGCTTTGTACTGAGGAAGGGAGCAAGTGGCCCCTGAAATACTAGTATATACAGAAATAAAATAAATTGTAGTGGGAGGGAACCAGGCTATTCATTTTAATCATATTAAAAACTATACTCCAAACTGTCGGAAAACATCAAAATACGTTAATTAAATGTACATATAAAGTAATAAGCTTTTTTATGTAACACATATGTATATATTTATGTTTTGTTGTTTCCATATTATTAAAGTTAGGAATTAAAAAAAAAACAGTTGAATAAATGTCTTAAATTATTAAAAAAATACAATGTAAATATGTAGTAATGTGCTATTAGTATTATTGCAAATCCTCTACCATTAGATTTCTTAAAATTATGCCACTAGGGCTGCTCAACCGATCCGTAACTTCATAGTTCGATGCATTTTCTGCTGCTTGTGCGGATCCTTCGTCTATAAAATTTATTATTGATTCTTCGGGAAAATCAAGGCAAAGGTTGTGCAAAGCACAACACGCCATCACTACCAGTGGTATCAGTTCGACTACATTCATGTCGAGATATTTCAAACATCGCCATCGACCGAAAAGTAGTGCAAAACACCTTTCAACAATTTGGCGAGTTGCCGAATGTGCTTTATTGAACCGTTTTTGTCTTTCGTTTAAATTTCCGTGGTAAAAAAATGGTGGAATGCACCACTTCATTACAGGATACGCCTTATCCCCTAAAATAACAGAGTTATTCATCATCATCGTGGCGCGACAGCCCGACGTCGGGCCTTGGCCGCCTGGATCATTGTCCTCCAATTATCTCGGTCACGTGACCGCGTCCTCCAATTTTGGGAGCCCAGCAGCTTCGCGGCGTCCACACCTACTGAGCTCTCCCAACGAGATCTCGGTCGTCCTCGCAGTCTCGCTCCGTCGACTCGTTCTGCATTCATTACTCTCTTAGGCATGCGATCATCGTCCATTCTTTGTACATGTCCTGCTCATTAAAATCGTTGTAGTTTGACGATTTTCGAGACTTGCAGCTCATCGTACATTTCATACAACTCGTGATTGTACCGGATGCGCCATCCATCTCGATCGCAAACAGCCCCGAAAATTCGCCGTAGAACCTTACGTTCGAAAGTGTCTGGCATGTTTTCGGAGGCTTGAGTTAGGGTCCATGCTTCGCAGCCATAGCATAGCACTGGTCGTATAATGGTTTTGTACACGCGGAGCTTCGTGTTTCTGTGCACATGCTTCGATTTCATTATGGGGAGAACCGAGAAAAAAGTCTTATTAGCTAACTGTATCCGTCGCTTGATTTCGTCAGTTTCGTTGGCGTCCGTTGACAAGTTGCAACCCAGGTAAATGAAGTTGTTCACGAACTCGATGTTGAGGTCCCCACATTGATGCTCGGTTGTGCAGGTGTCCTTGTCACCGATTGCATCATTATTTTAGTTTTACCCTCGTTAATACGTAATCCAACTTCCTTTGCAGCGGTATCGAGCGTATGCAGAAGTTCTTCTGCGTCAGCCAATCTTCGGGACATGATGTTGATGTCGTCGGCGTACGCTGCGAATTGTGTCGACTTGATGAGTAGCGTCTTGCTGTTGTCCATATTCATGGCCCGAATAACGTATTCCAGTGCTAGGTTGAAGAGCGTCGGTGCCAGTCCATCGCCCTGTTTCAAACCAGTGCGTTTTTAAAATAGATCAGTAAGTCTATTCTGGATCCTGACTTGTGAGACGGAGTTGGTCATCGTCATCTTTGTGAGTCGCACTAATTTTGCCGGTATACCAAATTGCAGCATGATGTTGTACAGTACTCCACGATCGATACTGTCGTATGCCTGCTTGAAGTCGACAAAGATTTGGTATACGTTTACGTTGTATTCCCAGCACCTCTGGAGTATCAGTTTGACTGAGAAGAGCTGATCGGTTGTGGAGCGACCAGGTCTGAAACCGCTTTGGTATTCGCCAATGACTCGTTCTGCGTACGGTTTTATTCTATTTTCCAGAATTTTCGTCAAAATTTTATAGGACGTACAAACTAGTGAAATGCCCCTGTAATTCTCACACCGCAGTTTATCTCCCTTTTTATGAATTGGACAGATGATGCTTCTGCGCCAATCGTCTGGGATCTCCTCGTTCTCCCATACTCGCAGGAGTAATTGATGTATGGCATCAACTAGACTCGTTCCACCGAATCTTAGCAGTTCAGCTGGAATCTCGTCAGCGCCCGGCGCTTTATTTCGTTTTAGTGACCGCAACGCGAGATCAACTTCCTCTACTGTCGGGGGTTGAATGGGTGGGCCTAGATCGACAATATCGTCGAGAGCTTCCTGTGTGGGGATGTTAGATGGTCGGTTTAGAAGCTCTTCAAAATAAGAGGCCCATCGCTTGTTAATACCATCGGTGTCGCTGATGATGTTTCCATCCTTGTCCTTACAAAGGCTAGTCCTGGGTTGGTAGCCGTTCTTAATTGTATTTACTAGTTTGTACGCTTGTCTGGTGTTTCTATTAGCTAAGTTTTCGTTTATGTTCAGCAACTGCTCGTCAAAGTATTTACGTTTCTCACGTCTAATTATTCTATTCGATATTCGCCGAAGCTCGTCATATTTTTCTCTTCTGGCTCTGGTTCCTCGTTGAATCCATTGTCTGTAGGCCTCGTTTTTCGCGTCATGTGAGTCTTTGCATTCTTCGTCGAACCAGTCATTTCGCGCTCGCCGGGCTTTATATCCCACGACCTTCTCTGCGACATCCTTGATGGTACCCTTGAGTTCTTCCCAGAACCCATGGACGCCTGTGTTGCTGATGTTGTGTAGCACAGGTGATAGTTTTTCCTCAAGGGCGGTAGTATACGCCACCGCTGTAGCATCACTCAAAAGCTTATCAACCGCAAAGATTTTGGTAGGCTGATTCTTGATTGGGACACTGAGGAAATTCTACATCTGTAGGTCGTCTTCACCAAGTGATGATCTGAGTCGCAGTTTGCTCCTCGATAGGAGCGGACATCCATGACACTAGACGCTTATCTCCTGCAAACGAGGACGTGGTCAATTTGGTTGACGGTATGTGCGTCTGGAGACTTCCAGGTCTGCTTGTGAATGCGTCGATGCGGGAAGCACGTAGAGCTTACGACTAGATTCCTGCTGCAGGCAAAGTCGATAAGTCGCTGGCCGTTATCGTCACATTCTTCATGGAGGCTGTGGCCTCCAGTGGTCGCCCGGTGCCAACTTTCTTTTCCGACTTTCGCGTTAAAGTCTCCCAGCAGCAATTTGACGTCGTTTGTTGGAAGTGAGTCGAAGAGAGTTTCAAGGCGGGCGTAGAACTCGTCTTTTACTGCGTCTTCTTTAACTTCAGTGGGGACGTGCACATTGATGAGCCAGAGATTGAAGAATCGAGTCTTGATGCGAATCGCACACAGCCGTTCATTTATGGGTTAGAAGTCAGTAATATGCGGTTTGAGGCGATTGTTCACTATAAATGCTACTCCAAACTCATTGCGGCCCGATGGTTTGCCACTTGTAAAAATTGTGTGCGATTTCTTGTCATTAATCTCGCTGCCAAGCCAATTTGTTTCCTGGACTGCAGTAATGCTCAGTTTGTACTTTTCGACCTGTTGAAGGAGGGCCTTCTCGGCCCCCGGTTTGTTCAGGGAGCGTACATTCCAGGATCCGAAAGAATAATCCTTTAGTCGTTTGCGTGGTCGTCGTTGTTGATCCGTCCAATCCGAGGCTTTTGTTCCAGGTTTCTTGACATGGAGTGGTTTTTACAAGGACGAGTTGTCAACACGTCGCTTAACCCCATTCAGGGGATGGCCTCGGAGATAGCTGCTTCAGATGGTTTAATAGACGTGCTGGAGCCCACACAACTATGTAGCAGGTCCAACTACGCAAGTCATTCCATCCTACTAAACCTGAGACGCTTAGGTGTTCGTCAGCCATTCAGGCTACAGCTGCCTTTTACAAACTGTCTTATCGCTAAGACATTGGCCGTCAGCGAATTGATACACTGCCGTTACCAGGGGGCGCCCACGCGGAGGACTATGGAAAAAGTCTTTGCCCTCCAACTAATATACATACATATATAATATATGTACATATAAGACTTGAAAATGATAATTTTTAGAAACGTCGTCATAGTAACGAATAAACAATACTAGCTGTAACAGTGATTATTATTTATGAACATATAAATGTTAATTAAATAATACGATTAAAATGAATTGTCAGGTTCCCACTACAATTTATTTTATTTCTGTATATACTAGTATTTCGGGGACCACTTGCTCCCTTCCTCAGTACAAGGCTATTCGTTTGTATAATACAGCTTTGTACTGAGGAAGGGAGCAAGTGGCCCCTGAAATACTAGTATATACAGAAATAAAATAAATTGTAGTGGGAGGGAACCAGGCTATTCATTTTAATCATATTAAAAACTATACTCCAAACTGTCGGAAAACATCAAAATACGTTAATTAAATGTACATATAAAGTAATAAGCT
Source organism: Chloromyia formosa (assembly GCA_964017055.1). Classification (NCBI taxonomy): domain Eukaryota; kingdom Metazoa; phylum Arthropoda; class Insecta; order Diptera; family Stratiomyidae; genus Chloromyia; species Chloromyia formosa. The sequence goes on from OZ024817.1 coordinate 27,905,073, forward strand.
TTTTTATGTAACACATATGTATATATTTATGTTTTGTTGTTTCCATATTATTAAAGTTAGGAATTAAAAAAAAAACAGTTGAATAAATGTCTTAAATTATTAAAAAAATACAATGTAAATATGTAGTAATGTGCTATTAGTATTATTGCAAATCCTCTACCATTAGATTTCTTAAAATTATGCCACTAGGGCTGCTCAACCGATCCGTAACTTCATAGTTCGATGCATTTTCTGCTGCTTGTGCGGATCCTTCGTCTATAAAATTTATTATTGATTCTTCGGGAAAATCAAGGCAAAGGTTGTGCAAAGCACAACACGCCATCACTACCAGTGGTATCAGTTCGACTACATTCATGTCGAGATATTTCAAACATCGCCATCGACCGAAAAGTAGTGCAAAACACCTTTCAACAATTTGGCGAGTTGCCGAATGTGCTTTATTGAACCGTTTTTGTCTTTCGTTTAAATTTCCGTGGTAAAAAAATGGTGGAATGCACCACTTCATTACAGGATACGCCTTATCCCCTAAAATAACAGAGTTATTGGGGAATAAGTTTTCCATGTTGTCTTCTGCTGAAGTATAAATATTCGAGTTTTTAAAAACTCTACAGTCGTGGACCGAGCTTGGATAGCCCAGAGAACAATCACGAAATTTCATTGCGTGGTCGCAAATCGCCTGCAAAGTTATCAAATGAAATTTCTTCCTATTTACATAGCAATGCGCCTGCTCGTTTGGTGCTTTAGTGACCACATACGTTCCGTCTATTGCCCCAATTACATTTTTTATCCTGGCCATTTTTTGGAACTCTTTTGTAATAGTCATTGCTTCCTCTCCGGTTGACCATTTGATAATTTGTGGAGCAATTTGATTCAGTGCCTTCACTATCCGGAAGAATGTTCTTGATAGGCTTGACTTACTCATGTCAAACCGTTCTCCAATTGACCTAAAATAAATACAATATTTTCAGATAATGTTTTCCATAATGTATTTTTTTTTGTTTAATATGTACCTGTAACTGTCGGGTGTTGCTAATACCCACAGTGTCGCCAATAGCTGCTTTTGCACACTTCTTTGGTGACGACCTGGAAAGCTACTATTGCTCTTTATACGTGTAGGAAGGCGATTGGTAAGAGCTGGGGCCTACAGCCTAAGGTTGTACACTGGATCTATGTGTGTATTGTACGGCCAATACTTATGCATGGCATTATCGTCTGGTGGAATGCTCTTAAGACGGCAGCTCTCTGTTGCTTGCTTAGTAAAGTCCAAAGATTAGCCAGCTTGCTTAAAAGTGGAGCCCTAAGAACTACTTCTTCTGCTGCCTTGGACATTCTGCTTTACTTGCTTCCTCTGGATTTTTTTGGTGAGCAACTTGCTGCCAGTACTGCCATCCGTCTTCGTGAATCGGGTCAGTGGTCCTCGACAAACACTGGCCACTCATCAAGTTTAAATCACCGGAATATTTCGGCCTCCACAGATTACTATTACCCTAAAATTAAGTTCGAAAAGAGCTTTGTGAGCTGTATCCCTACTCAGGATCAGTGGAGTGAGGGGGAGTACCCACTATCTGATTTTACTGGTATTTATACGGATGCCTCCAAAACCGAAGATGGGGTGGGAGTAGGCATTTACTCTGACACACTAAATTTAAGCCTGTCCTTCCATCTCCCGGATCATTGCAGTGTTCTCCAGGCGGAAGTTGCTGCAATTCTGCAGGCTCTTACCTGGCTGGGGCGGCACGCCATAGCTTGTAGGAACATTGCAATCTACTCGGATAGTCAAGCTGCGATTAGATCCCTGCAATCCGTCCTGCTTACATCCATGATTGTAGTAGACTGTCGTTCAACCTTCAAAATGATGGGGGAGTTCTTCAATTTTATCCTATGCTGGATTCCAGGCCATAGTGGCTTTGGTGGTAACTGCCACGCTGATGAGCTTGCTAGGCAGGGGATTCTGAGCGAGGCCCCGCAACTGCATAATAGCATTTTAATGCCCATCAAGGCATGCAAGTCCTTTTGAAATCTGATGCCATTGGGAGGGCGAATGACAGGTGGTCAAGTACTAATACGTGCCTCGCGACCAGGTCTTTGTGGCCTGAAATGGACCCTATCCGCTCGTTTCATCTTCTGTCTCTGAGGAGGCCGTACATCAGCTCTGTCGTAGGGGTGATCACCGGTCACTGTCTTATTGGTGAGCACGCCAGGAGACTGCGTCTTCCTTTGAATGACTTCTGCAGAAGCTGTTGAGATATTAACGCGGAAGAAAGCTGTTACCACCTTCTCTGTGCTTGTCCGGCCTTGGCGGTTAGGAGGAGATCCTTTCTTGGCTCCAATTTTTTCCAGGAGCTTGAGGAATTGAGGACTCTGCCAGTATTGGCCGTCTGCTTCGCTTTATTACTAGCTCAGGCTGGTTCAAGAACTAGTATGGTTAGGTTGTTGGATCTCCAGGGTATCACAATGGACCAATTATATGGTCTAAGTGTGCTGTGTATTGTCATGGCAGCCTCTTTTACCTACCTCCCTTGGTGACGACCTATGGTAAATTTATCTATATTTGCTTCCACAAGGGGAAGCAAAAACTCGAATGCACTTCGTGTTAGACGAAAATTCTGCTGAAACACGCTTTCTGTATAATTTACTACTACCTTGTCGAAATAAGTTTTAATTCGGGTAGGTCGGTTTTTGGCAGTTGACGCTAGGGTGGCATTGATGGGCTGCCCCTCATCCGATTCGGAATCAAATGAATCGGTGTCCATATCAGGCTAAACATAATTAAGTACGATTATTTATTTATTTATTATGGACAATTTACAGATAAACCTACCATTGTTGAAGCCAATCCTCTTATCGTTGATAAGAAATGGTCACCCAGACCGACAGCAGAGGATATACACATTATCCTCTTCTTTTCGACTGTTTCTGGATTATTATCAGTCATTTTGTCTTTTTATTTTGTTGTTCGAATTATTTGCACTGTAAATCCTATATGATATGTAAAAAACCAAAATGGCGGAGAAAATTTTTCATTTGCAGTTATGTGCCCAAATGAAATGGTTTAAGAGAAGAGAAACCATAAACACAGAGGCGTCTTGGCATGGAACCGTTCTCCACTGTTTATCATTTTGGAGAAATGGCAATACGAGACAGATACCTATTGATGAAGGTGTCTGGCAACAGATAGATAACGCACTAACGACGGAGAGCCTTTATTAACTACCTATTAATTGGGATCATCTAGTAAATGTTGAACGACAACGCTAACATCCGATGACGTCAATTTCGCCCAATTCCGCCCATTCCGGATATCCAAAAATATGGCGATGATCCCTACTGCCTTCTATGCACTAGATATTCAACTTCCATGTTCCTATGAAACGGCCGGGAAAACTGGAGAATGTTGTCTACAGCCACTACACACACACAACACACTCTTCCCGGAGCGCTTTCTGCAGTTTTCGCAGTTTTCCTTGAACATCATGTCACTAAACTCACTTTAGACAGGGAAATTCGTTGTGAATTTTAGAGCACTATGACACGGCATGGCACCATTGTTTTGTTTACGTTTGCTACTGTGACTGTGTGTGCTAAGTGACTATTGTCGTTCCATAACACCCATAGCTATAGCTGACTATGACAGTAGTCAGAGTTGACTACAGCTCTGACTATAGTTACGTTATGGAACGTACTCCTAGTGCTTCGCATCTTGGCTAATAGTGGCTTCACCGCTATAGCGTATAGAGAGGGCGAAACGATCGTTTTCTAGGGCGGTATACTGAAGGTAGCAAAATCTGAAATTGCGGAGCTCGCGTAGCGAACGAAGCCCACATAAAAGGAGTGCGGAATCAGGACAATTTAAAACCCACTATTGGTCAAAGACGCAAACCACTACGCATCGCCAGGTCAACTAGGAATGTTTCGTTGTTTGATTTAGATCGATCAATGCTCCTATCGGTCAACTTAACTAATAACAATAAGAAAACTCTTTAACCAGAAACAATTTTTTTTTTTTTCAATTTAAAGCAATAAGTTTAAAATGTATAATAAACATTCGAAATGCAATCAGTTCACGATTCAGTTGTGCACAATACATACTTAACATACTATTTAAAGTTATTCCGCTGAATGTATTGTAGTATTACAAAACCAACAACATTCTAATTTTCATAAAAAACCCTTTCAACGAATCGCGGCAAAACAAAGGCTGCCCGATGTATTTCGCTGGTGTAGTATCGCAGACCCAACTTGTCAATTTCCGCCTTGGTAAATGTATGAACCGGCTCTTCCAATTTCCTATTCGAATCTAAACATCCCAACGCGAAGCCAATGACACCACTTGGATACGAAGGAATTGTGGTAAAGGCATATTTCGTTACCGGAAAATGCATACCGCAATTATCCAGAAGCGATTTACAATAGTCCAAGCCACACCAGAAATTATTGCCCTGTGAGCACACTATGCCACCTGGACGAAGGGCTGTTTTCATAAGTCCATAGTAGGTTTCCTCGAACAGTGCAACGGCCGGTCCAATAGGATCTGAACTGTCCGTTATGATAACATCGAACTCACTCTTATGCTTCTTCATATAGTCAAAGCCGTCGCCAATGGTCAACCGGAGCTTGGGATGATCGAAACCGCAGGACATTTCCGGAAGATATTGCTTGGACAGTTCGACAACTCGTCCGTCAATTTCTACCTGGTGCACTTCTTTGACGGCTGGATGTTTGACAACTTCGCGGGCGACACCACCATCGCCACCACCAACTATTAAAACTTTCTCGGGATTCGGATGGGCGCAGAGCGGTAGAAAGGCTATCATTTCTTGATAGGAGAATTCATCGCGTGAGGTACATTGAATAATTCCATCCAAAATTAAGGCTCTGCCATAGTCAGTTCTGCAAGAAAAAAAGGATATCCATTATTTATTTGTATAATAAACTCGATTTACGATATTTGCACTTTATGATAGTCCATATTAGATTTGAAATCAAAAACGGATTCTTTGTCTAATCACTTTTTATTACAGTTCCCTGACGCGTTTCGCTCTTTCGAGCATCTTCAGAGGGATTCCTTTGAAGAAACGCGTCAGGGAACAGTAATAAGAAGTGATTAGGCAAAGAATCCGTTTTTGATCTCAAATTTTTTATTTGTATTGTTGCGTGTACGGAGTGGGTATCTCTTACGACACACACTGTACTAAGCTCTACCATAGTCTCGATCCATCCATGGCAAGTACCAGCTGATTCTAGAGCCATGTGGAGTCTGGAACCTTCCCGAAACAATTCCAACTATTGTATAAAAGGCGGATGTCACCGAAAGAAGTAAGGAGTAGTAAGACTCGACACTCACAATCAGTGGCAGTCGGATCGGTATAAAGTATCCGCTCGGAAATCGAAGAGTCATTATTATTAACCGCCGGTAACGAATAGTTTGAGCTAGTTTGACGTTAATTGTTAGTTGCGCGTGTTTAGTTCGTTTTGTAAAAAAAGTGTGTGTGTTTTCAATCAAAGTGTTTTCATTATTCAGCACAAGAATATCTAACGAACCTGGTTTTGCTCGCTCATCCGAGGAAACAGTACAGTATGTTATTTGTGCAGTGTTACATATTGACGCCCTCGGTAACCGTGAGTTCTCGGTCGCCATTTCACGAATACACATCTCGAGAGACATAGGTTCAATTCTCAGCGATTGTGAGTACTCTCAGAACTCCCACAGCGTTCCTAGCTTGTCAGTAAAAGATGGCTCGGATAAGAGGTGCATGCTAGCAACTCCACCATCTGAAAAATATACTATCGAAACATCAACCAGGCATAGTAATGCAAAAGATATTGAGGGATCAAGGCAATTAGCAACAATGTTAAATACATTTCCATAAACATAATAGTCAACTTTTCAAGCATTTCACTAGATACCTAAATAAATAACTGGCGTAACAATCCAATAACCCCATTTTCTCAATATCCTGTTAAACTGCCTGTTAGCTAACAGGGACTTATTTATCAAAGGCCTTAACCTAAATTATATACAACAACTAAAATACGACAAAATACGGGGATTTTCTCCCTTAACTGCAATATCGTATTTTGGGTTTTGTATGATTTAGTTCAAGGTCTTTGATAAATAAGTCCCTGTTAGCTAACAAGCAGTTTAACAGGACATTGAGAAAACGGGCCATTTGCATTTTTATTGAAAAGACTACTGCCTTTGGCAGAATTCGAACCTGTTAACCGTTTCGCCGTTTAGGCCCGTTTTCTCAATGTCCTGTTAAACTGCCTGTTAGCTAAAAGCTTATTTATTAAAAACCTTAACCTAAATCATATACAACACCGAAAATACGTAGTAGTATATGATTTAGGTTAAGGCCTTTGATAAATAAGTCCCTGTTAGCTAACAGGCAGTTTAACAGGATATTGAGAAAACGGGCCTTAGACTACGATTAATGATTTTAGCAGTTTCGATTGTAGATTTTCGATGCCATCTAAGAAGAGGGACGCAGGCTAACAAATTTGATTACATCGCACACCTAGAAGAATACTGTCACAACTCAAAAAATGCTATTTTCCAGGGGCAACGATAGTTATCGACATGGACTGAAAAAAATAATTAAAGGATAGGTTAATGACAGTAAAAACTTGACTACTACATCATTTAAAAATTCTAAAAGCGTATATTCACTATTTCCTGGAAAATACAATTTTTTGAGTTGTGACGGTATTCTTCTAGGTGTGCGACATGTACTTCATTTTTGGCCGGTCGCATAGAACAAATATAATGGACGGGCATATCCTTCAAATGAACGATTTTTCGAATCAAATTAACGACTTTCCGAAGGAAATTAACGACTGTTTTTTCCTGACCAAAGGACTTAAAATACCATCAGCAGTAGTCCACTGCATTCGCCTCGTGACTCCCAGCCATATGTTACTTTTCCTCGTTGAACGACCCAAAATGCCTTCAAATGTAGTCTAATGCATTAGCCTCAACATCCCCAGTCATATGATACCCATATTGCCAATATATCACTTCAATGCTAAGAACGACATTTTTCCTTACCAAATTACTCAAAATGCCATCAACGCTAATTCACCAAAATGTCAATTTCTTTACCAAAGGATTCAAAATGACTTCAACAGTGCTAGTGTCTAGTGCATTAGGCTCAACAAACCATGTCATATGATACCCAACTTTTCTAGACATCACTTTAATGTCAAAAAAGTGCTTTTATCCCGACGCACATCTGCAGCAAGACCAGAAAAACACCGTGTGAACCAAAGGTCCTACCTGACAAATTTAACTGAAATCGGATCACGGGAAAAGCCTGGAAGAGTGATTTTTGAGAAGACTTAGGCCAATAACTCTGGTTTGAACCCAGCAATATATACTGTTAGTCCAGTCGATCACCAAATGTGCTGCTACTGTTCCAAGATCAGGGTAGGCCTGTTCCTAAAACCGGTCCCCCGGTTTAAAACCGGTCTTCTGTTAGTACCGGTCCCGAGATTCCCAAGAACCAGTTTCTAAAAAACCGGCTTATGGTCATAAAACCCGACTCATGACCGGTAAAAAAACCGACTCATTAAAAAATCGAATCACCAAAAAAACCGACCGACTCATTAAAAAACCGATTCACCATGAAACCGACCGAGTACTCGAAAACCGACTTGTTAAAAACCGATCATGGCCATGGGCCGGTCACCAAATATCGCAGAATATGTCTTTTGAGCAGAACATGTCTTTTGAGCAATATGTCACAGTCAGTTCGATTTTGCCTATTGTTTATCTGATGGATAACATATCTAGGAGGTCGACCGATAATCGTCAGTTTCGACAATTTTTGTCAATTCTATCTTTTAATGAGTATGTTCACATTTATTCAACTTTGGACGCAAATCTTTTGGCGACCGGAATTGTGGACAAACCACATCACCATCACACTCATATCAATTGCTAAAATTTTTTTTTGAATAATTCCGTGCTGCACTGTACCAAAAATACTCAAAGATTTTCTCACCGGTTTTTGATGTATCGTCTTTTAATAAGTCGGTTTTTAACCCGGTTTTTTTTAACCATGAACCGGTCGGTTCTTAACAAGTCGATTTTCGAGTACTCCAGTACTTGGTCGGTTTTTTGGTGAATCGGTCGTTTAATGAGTCGGTTTTTAACCCGGTTTTTTTTAACCATGAGCCGGTTGGTTTTTAACAAGTCGGTTTTCGAGTACTCGATCGGTTTTTTGATGAATCGGTCGTTTAATGAATCGGTTTTTAACCCGGTTTTTTTTTTAACCATGAGCCGGTCGGTTTTTAACAAGTCGATTTTTGAGTACTCAAGTACTCGGTCGGTTTTTTGGTGAATCGGTTTTTAACAAGTCGATTTTTTAGTACTGGAGTACTCGGTCGGTTTTTTGGTGAATCAGTTTTTTAATGAGTCGATTTTTGACCCGTTTTTTTTTTAATCATGAGCTTGTCTTTTTAATGATCCAGTTGACCGTTAGGAAAACCGGTTTTCATAAAAATCTAAAACCCGTCTTGAAATCTTAAGACCGAACAGGTCTACATAGAACCACGGGATATGCCCGGTTAAAGGCACTAATACACAAACACAAAGCGTGAATCATTCCATATGCCATCAAATGAACATCATGAGGCGGTCCGAAAACTAGATACTGACTCTTTTGTGACTCTTATTAAGGAGCAACCGAAAAAATGCATGCAGTAGAGTGCACACGCACTTTGCATGCATTACATCGGTTGCTCCTTAATGCACCCATTTGATTTCAAACGGAAAATTTGAATACGCTTTATTTCGCTTTTTCGCCAATGCACTATTTTGCTACACACTATTCCGGTTCCCGGACTTGACCTTGAGCGCACTGATGGCAGATTTCACAGCCGGATTGATAGCAAATCTCATGAGCAAACTGATGGCAGATTTCATGCCCGGACTCAGTTTAACCACACACTAGAACTTTCAGTGCACTTTCACACGAAGAGCCACACGGCACTCGCTCGCGAGTGAGAGCTTTTTCCGCTCCCACCTTCCATTCATTCACACGAAGAGCCGTACGGTTCTCGCTCGCGAATGGGAGCGAGGCGCGTAAGACTGAAATGCAAAGAATACACTTCAGCTTTCATACGGAGAGCACGAGCTTTTACGTCGCGCGAGAGCCGGTACAGCTCGTGCATCTCAAGCTGTCGCGTCGCGCCTTTTGGTCTAGGTTAGGTTAGGTTAAAAGGCTGCCGCGGATGACGCAGCACACATAGGCCACCAAAGGGCCCGTTGTGATACCTACCAGGATAAAAACCTATCCGGTTGATATTACTATCCATTGAACCAGCCGGAGCTGGCAATGAACCGATAAAACTTGATCGGACTTATGCCCCTTAGCTCTTCCAAGTGAAGGAAGAAAAATTCCCCAGAAAGACCCGCCTCCTCGCAGCCAACGCAGGACAGGTGCATAGAAAATGGAAGGTAGTCTCCTCCTCGTCAGCATCCTCGCAGCTTCTACAGAAGTCATTGTAGGGTAAGCGAAGTCTCCTTGCGTGCTCCCCAATGGGACAGTGCCCAATGATAATATTCACCACCACACCAATGTGCTTCCTATTCAGTGATAATATTGCAGCAGAACGGCCGGGGTCCGCTGTGGGCCTTTTGGTCTAAATGCACAGCAAAAAGTGCCGGCATTCACAGGGGAAGAGCGACAACGGCTCTCGCTCCTCAGTCCCACGCTACCCAGCGTCAAATCATGGATTTCGATGTGGAATTATTGATCAATTCAGTGCGTATCCGACCCCCCCCCCCCCCTTGAGACAAAAGTATTGAAACTTACAAGGATCGAAATAAAGTGGCGAGGAATCAAAATGTATTTTTGTTTAATCCATTGCATGCAAAGCGTACTTTGCGACTGAAAGCAGAGCGAGAGCCATTGTCGCTCTTCCCGTGTGAATGCCGGCACTCCTCGCTTTGCATTTTATATCAAGAGCCGCGACGCACGGCTCGAAATGCACGAGCCGTACCGGCTTTCACTCGCGCGACGCAAAGGCTCGTGCTCTCCGTGTGAAAGCTGAAGTGTAGTTTTTGCATTTCAGTCTCACGCGCCTCGCTCTCACTCGTGAGCGAGAGCCGTGCGGCTCTTCGTGTGAAAGTGCACTCAAACAACGATCTTAAGTCCATCATAGGATCAGGCTGTAGGTGTGTGGTCAACTGAGATTTTCATATGTGATTATATTGAGATAATCACCTAGGTGAGTGGGAGCCTTTAGAACGTTCACTAGGACATCCCACTAACACCGTTTTGAAAGGAAGCTAGGATCAGCCAATCTTTTTAGGCTTTGTCTGTTTAAATTTCGTTTGGGCTGCACAATTCCAGCCATTCATACAAAAAAAAAACGCATAACACAGTTCTAAATACACTTAGGCCGGTTTCACATGGAGCGCACGATACACGAGATTGTAGCAGAAAGCGCCAGTGGCGAGCGAGCTTTGTAAGTGCGACGATTAATTTTAAATTGCACTCGTATGAAAGCTCGCTCGCCACTGGTGCTTTCTGCTAGAATCTCGTGTATCGTGCGCTCCGTATGAAAGTAGGCTTAGAGCTCGCGCAGACGACAAATTTTTTAGTTCGCAGAAAAACTAGTTTAGTCAGAAAAATAGAACACACAGTGGTTTATGAGGCCGCGCACACAGCGATAACGAAATAGTTTAGTCTGCTGTGTGCGCGGTCTCATAAACCGCCGTGTGTTCTATTTTTTGACTATTTACAATAGTTTTTCTGCGAACTAAGAAGTTTGCCGTGTGCACGCGCTCCTAAATCCGATCGAACTTTATCTCCCGGCATGTCGGCTAGCAGCAATTTTCGTACATATTTGCCAACATATTGGGTGAAAACATGTTGGCCGGCATGCTGGTAGCCAGCTTGTTCGATTATAAACTAAGCTTAATAAAAACCGACTTTTGGATCAGTCGTTCCTATGGCAACTATATGACGAAGTGGTCCGATTCCGTTGGTTTCGGTACATACCTACATATATACAGCGTTGCAATAAGAGAGAAAGCTTTGTACAAAATTTCAGCTCGATAGCTTTAAAAATGAAGGACAAGTTTTTATAGAACCCAGAGAAGAGAGAGAAAGAAGGAAGTGAAATTACCCGAGAGAAACGAAGCAATTTTTCGGCATCATTGTTTTGGCCTGGTTCTTTTACTATATGGAACGGGCGGGAGTTCCGGGGAAATGAAATGGAATTGGGGAGTGTGAGATTCACAGGTTGGTTCGGGGCTATATGGACCGGGCGGGTTTTTCCCGGGGTAGAGGGCGCGTGTCTCTGTTTACTTTTCAGCAGACGGAGGCGAATTTAGTGTACATACATACGTAGATTGTGATTAGAATTTCTTATCTCTCTCTTCTCTGATAGAACCAAACAGACTGACAGATAAAGCTTAATCGACTTATCGCATTCGTGACGGGTATAATGGTGAAAATTTAAATTGACGCCAGGGATCCATTGCACTTTGACACTTAACCGGGCAGTTAACACGGAACATTCCTTAGCACAGCGCTTACTCTTCACCTGAATTAAGCTCCACTCGAGTATAAATGAACGCGCCTATTATTGTTTTATCACTTACTCGTAAGCTTAACTTAACCACAAACGAAGCATTAAACATTGTTATTCACGTGAAGGTAAACAGGTAAAAGTATACTTACGTATCAAGAATTTGAATATCCTGGTACTCTGACCGTTCTTCGTGCAGCACTTTTTTCACTCGCATGGAAAATGCTTGACCCGGAAGTAAGTCCTCGTGGATTTCGCTGAACCATCCTTTGACAATGGCATCCATCGTGTAATTGTACTGTGCGGCTAAACTATGAATAAGATCGCGTAACTTCCAAGAGAATCAAGCAGCAACTGAGGTATAGGAAATTTAAGCAACGTCCGACATTAGAAACTGAAACTGATTTCCTCGTGGTCGTATCTGATTGTGATGACCTTTGAATCTGCTTAATGTTCAGACGTGCTGAGTATGCATGAAAATAATTGTGAAGGGAGTTGTTGAGAACCTTCTTATCAGTTCTTTATTGTCGCATCGAATGTGTACGTACGAAGATTGGTTTGTGTAAATTAGGGAATTGATAGATTACTGGATGTCTGTCGGCACTGCTGTGTTATGAAGTCATGGCCTAGACCCTAAAGTTAGTTTATTTCGCCGATTCAAAAATTAGCTGTTAATTGTCGAGGTTATAGGCTCGTCTCTTTGGACTCTGTTCTGAATAGTTTTTGGTGAATTTCTGGTGCAGGAATTTTGTTCTGTTAACATGTTTCATAATTTAAGTTAAGAGTTAGATTGAGCAGATATGACACTATGACGATTTCCGCATCAATAATTACAGTGAAACTTGCTTTAACGGACATTTCTCAAAAGCGGATACATATATCTCTTGAGCGGACAAATTCTGAGTAACCGTCGTCGTCCCATTAGTTTCATTGCATGAAATTCTTCTATAAAACGGACACTCCAAATGACGGACGCGGATAGCAATTTTGTGGAATTTCTAATCACAGAAATCTCTTTAACCCATTATGGCCCGGTACCCGAAATCGCGCACCGATTTGACTGAAACTTGGAACATAATTGTTTTATGATCCAACTAAGATAAATTTCAATTTTCAAAATAATAATGTTTATGGTTTTCGAGTTTTGAGATGGTAATTTCACTTACCAATGGGCGGATATAAATAGTGATTTAGCTTAAATGAGGTGTTGTAATGGACGGTCTGGTGGACATCCGAAGATGCCCGTGGGGACGGAGCCTAAGGTGGCATGTTGACCGTGTAGGTCGGGCCCTGCCATCTGGCGAAGAAATAGGCCCCTCAACGAGCTAAGCAGTGGCCTATGCTTGCTGCAGCTCAGTTCGGGAGACGTGGGCGGGGTTTTCGCCGCTCGTTGCCCCTGTCCTTACGTATTAATATAATTCATAGGCCTGGGGAAAACAACACAAACAAATGGGCAAACAAAATTGGACAGGAAAAAAAAGGGCGATAAGGAAGGAATGGTTGTCGGATGGCTCAGGTGCCTTCGTGCACGCAACTGGGTCCGGTTTTTATTGGACCCTCGGCCGTCCTTACCCACCCTACAGTACTGTGCGAATTAATGTGAACACGACCAAAAAGTTAGTATTTCGGTTCTGGCAACATATCTCCATTCTGTCAGTTGTGTTGATGGTGAAACATTTGAATTTATGTTTGTCGTTACTTAACGCGAAAAACCGTTATAACTTCCAGGTTAGGTTTGAGTGTTTTTAAAATTTTGCTGTAGTGTTAGATTATTTGTTTTTTCTTAGATTTTTTACGATTGGTTGCCATCATAGATATTACTCCAAGGAAAAGAGAGAAAATCATCACACTTAGTGAGCATACTAGAATGACACAAAGGAGTGTTGCTACGGAATGTGGTGCGAGTTTCGGTGCTGTAAACAAATTATTAAAGCAGAAAAGGGAGACAGGATTTGTTGAAGTTCAGCGCAAAGGCAAACGCGGCAGGAAAAGGAAAACAACTTCCCGAGATGAGGCTAGCCTTCTGCGGAACAGTAGATTACATCCGAGAAAAACAAGTCGTGACCTTCAGCAGGACTTAGATCGCGCTGGGGTGAAAATTCATGACTCTACAGCCCGCAGAAAACTCTTGGAAAATGGAAGAAAAGCCATGAGACCCCAGAAAAAACAGCTCTTGACTGCCCCTATGATGAAAAAAAGACTGAATTGGGCGAAAAAATATGCAAATTGGACCGTAAACCACTGGAGAAAGGTGCTGTTCTCAGATGACACTTTCTAGTGCAGGGCCAGCGATCAAGCCCACATTGTTCAATCAGTCAAACATCCAGTCAAAAAGATGTTCTGGGGCTGTTTTTCGTACTCTGGACCTGGCAAACTTATTTCAGTGGATGGAATGATGAATAGTAAAAAATATAAAGAAATGTTAGATCGATGTTTGGCTCAGGAGCTGGAAAAAGTTGAAGCGAACAATGGTGCAATTTTCCAACAAGACTCAGCTCCATGCCACACTTCAAAGAGTATGACGAAATATTTCAAGGACAAAAAGATTACCATTCTGGACTGGCCTGGGAACTCACCCGATCTCAATCCCATTGAGAATTTATGGTCGATCTGCAAGGCCAGGTTACAAAAGATGGACTGTACGACGAAGACCAAGATGGTGGAAGCAGTAATCCAGGTGTGGTTTCGAGAGGAGGCAATCAAGGATAATTGTAAAAATTGAATATTAATATTTCAACTTTGTTTGTAAGTCTAAGCGTGCGTTTACACGTGAACATCTCGCCGAATTTGAACATTACCGCGGTAATGTTCTTGAACATTAGGACTAATATACCAACAACTACCAAGTAAATTTCGTTGCCGACACACACGAAAGGCATGAAGAATGATGGGTTGCTACAAAGATACATATTTGCCCATGGACCCGTAAACAGAAAATTACCCTTCGTCTGTTTGTTGTTATTTGGTAATAATATGCGTATGTATTGTTGATTCGTAGTGTTGTTGTTTTAGTTATGAGACCTTTTTTTTGAAAGCATTGTCTTTATTGAAGAGATCAGTAGATATCGGGTATGCATTTTCTACCGCAAGTACATATTACTGGGTTATGGTTTTTGACTTGTTATTGTTTTGCATTGGGAAATCAATTTGATGATGAAATTTATGGATGAAAGCAATGATCACACGAAGGCGAAGTTTAATTTAGATTGTTTGGAACTCTATCTAAATGCTGTAAATCAATTAATTTGTACGTATGTCACGTACATTGTATGGATTTTTTTTTTATTTTAGTTTAAGTGAATAAAGTACAAGTAATATGCAAATATGTACCAAAATGGAATTGTGATTTACATTACATTACATTTTACATTACATGCAGCCTAGAATTATAGGTACGTACATACATCCACATTTTTGTGTAGTGGGGAAAATTTCTTGTTTATGGCCCGTCGCATATAAAATTAGATTAGACGGGAATAAAGTGCGATGCATGTTGTTTGTTCAGTGTAGAGACAAATGAAATAGACTATTGCTGAAGGCTTTTTGAGTCTCTGTATCTACCTGTTTCTCAGTAGATACTTTATCTGTTGCTCAATAGGGGCTGTATCTTTTGGTCAGCATATACTGTGTCTGTTAGCCAATATATATTGCATCTGTCGCTCAGTAGTTACTGTATCTGTTGGTCAGTTGGTACTGTATCTGTTCTTTGTAGACACTGTATCTGTTAATCAGTAGATAGGAAATGAGAGACCAATTTTCATCCAGGTCCTGTATGGGATCACATCTGGATCAGAGTTGAAAATGAATTAGCTGAAATAAACTTCTTTCTCCGCCATCCACCTCTAAACCTTTCTATACTCAGCCCGTAATTCGGCCCCATGCGGCGAAGTGTCTGTATGATGGCTGTTTAAGTTCGCTCGTCGCAGATTCGTGTCGTTATTTTTGATCTGACACCGAAATCAAAATGACTCCAAAATGAATAATTACACCAATTGTACGTTTCGGGTACATGCCATACATTGCCTAGGTTCAGGATTCTTAACGTTGCAATTACGTTTCAAGTATTTAGCAAATGCATGTCAAACGATAATAAAAAGGGAAATCAACCAGAACAATTTTCTGATTCATTTCACTAGTTTGTATTTTACATGCCATCTCCACCTGAAATTGAACTGAATTCAAACCAACTTAGAACGTTTAGGGTTTTCACGGAACGCAACCATTGAAAATATTGATCATACGGCAGAGATTAATAAGATCTTTTTTGTAGTACAATTTTACGTTTTAGAACCAATTGCCTACCTAAATTTATACATCGATAAGCAAATTATACGGAAATATGGGTTAAATAATATACCTACATCTTTATACTAATATATCTATCTAATATACCTACATAGCTCAAACAGTTACATTTTAATCAATCAGACTTACATCTGATTGCATTTCGATCTAACACCTCACAAAAAAATATCCATTTGTCCTTATTTCATTATTTTCTGACCTGGTGTCATAAAATCGGAAACAAACCAAAAAAAACCCAAACAAACAACAACTCAACTCAAATTACCCATCATCTATCTGCTAGCAATTTGTGTGAAACGCAAGACGATTGAAATAGATTCGTAGCATATACCTATACATTTTCTCTCAATGGTTGACCCTCGTTTGAAAACATACCTCCATATGAAAAGGTACATTTCCATTGAATTCGGCGAATATTTTCGCCCGTTCCCATTCCTCATGGGAACAGCTCTGAACATATTCGCCGAATGCACCTTTTGTCGTCTTAATGCTTTTTCCATAAGACGCGCAGCAATATTCGGCGAAAAAGTTCTCGGGAAATGGATAGATGGGAACTTTGCCTGTTCCGTTCGGCGAATATAATGCTATTGTTATTGTATTCACATTCAAATTCGGCGAAATGTTCACGTGTAAACGCACGCTAAGGATAGTTTTTTTCTTTTCGAATAAACAATATATGCAAAATTAATCTATGTGTTCACATTAATTCGCACAATACTGTACCATGAGGTCCCATGGCCGACAAAAATATGTGGGGACCTCCCTAAACAAACAACACCTAATTCCCTTAAAAAAGAGTCACTCATTCAATTGTTACTCTGACACGAATATCTACATGCTTTGCCAATTCAAGACAGACTTACGAAATCTTGAGATAAGTCTCGGCCATTCGGTGAAAATCGAAGTCCATTGCTACCTTCACAACTTGTGCATCAACACAACGCGTCAACCTATCCACACAGTCTAAATTTCAGCAAAGGCCTTATCTAAAAATCATGAAGACAAGATGTCTATGCACTGGTGCCATTTTGGCATGATTATAACAGCAACACTAGCCAAATTCTGTAATCTTCCTCGCCAATAACTCGACGCGCTGTCCCGAATTGCAGAACATGTCAACGAAGAAATAAATAAATAATAAACAGACAAGCATAAATAAATATATTAATAAATAATTTCAATTATTATTGTATTATGGCATCCATTATATGATGCCTACGCCAAACAGAATCGCTTGCCCCCGTCATAATGTAAATAAGTAAATACTTAAATATATAAATAAATAAATGCACGAACAAATACATAACGCAAAAACATAAACAATTAACACGTCACAACTCATCCATACACTCACATTCAACGATTCACACCATTTTCAAGTACATAGAACATTCACACGACATTCACAAAAGTAACAAGTACAAATAACAAATCATTCGCACCTTTCAAACATTCACACAATCCTGCGCAACAATAATTTCACATTCACACAATTATACAGTCACAACAAGCCACTTATCTGACTCGAAGAACTCTGTTACTCAACGGCGCGCTGACCGAACCGTTCCCGTCTACGGGAGCACCCAATGCCAGTTCCGTTCCGCCAAAATTATATAGCAGATGCCCAATGTTTTTTTCCTTCCATCGATTCGAATTCATCGTGAATCGTGGAATTGCAGGACGGGTTGCGATTTGCCAAGATGGCCTTCGTTTTGGACAAAAAAAATACTAAAACTACACCAAAAATCAACAAAACTGTAAGGGGACAGAAATTCGCCTTCTCGGCCGCCGAACAAAACTCGACTCCCGAATCAAAAAACGGCAGTCACCTAGCCGTCCACAATCCACCTGTGGGTGCGTCAGAGGATTGTGGAGACTTCAACTTAAGGTGGGCGCGACCGCTAAATTTAGACTTTAAAACAATTTTTCACAAATATACAATATTTATTTTGGAAAAATCGAAACAAATATTTTTGCGAAAAATATTTCGAATCAAAGGTACCGGTCACGCCACAAACTTCGGTTCATTACAGGGTGCTAAACCATAACGTTGTGAGTGCCATACCAACGAAAAACCATTTTATTCTAATAGCTTAAAATTATGTGTGTGCCAGCACATACTTGCTATTAAAAAATTGGCACGAGAAAATGTCATGTAACAGAAAATAACGGAAGTGCAAGTCATAAAGTTGTAAGTAAATTAGTGTAGTTGCAGCTACTAAAATGGATAGTATCGGCCTTGACAGTGGTGGAAAAAACGCGTAAGGTTTGAAGCAAAATGGGATAAAAATAAAAATAGAGGGTTGAGCAATGAAACCACAAATAAAAATATTTTGCCGGCTAAAACGCCAACATTGCTGAGTTTTGAGATTGTCTTAAAGCGACTCTTTTATCAACCAGGGACTGGTAACTTTTTTTGACCTTGATTTTAGACAACATGCAATTACCAGTTTTCTTGTAAATGTCTGACGATAGAATGTCGTCAGGATTTGTTTCAGCAATGTTGGAAAACTGGAAACTATAATGAGCAGCAATCATACCTCTCTAATTTAATTCGAATTTGTCTGGTGCATCGAAGGTGGCACGACAATTGCGACGATTCAAAAAACAGCCGGAGACAAAGAACGTTCAAATACATCCTGATAATTAGAAGCATGTCCGAGATGCAGGTTAACAGAATACTCTTATTTAGAAAACAAATACAATATAATTATTTTATATTTTCGGTATATTCCTATTTCACCGAGCGACGCATTGTGGATCGCGCCTTGGCTAATAGTGGCTTTACCGCTGTGGCGTATAGAGCGAGCGAAGCAAACGCTCTAGGATGGTTTCCTGAAGGTTGGAACCCCGTAAGCTATAGAGCTCGAGTAGCGAACGAGACCCACGCTAGGGGATTGCGAAATCATCTCAATTTGGTGTAACAAAACGGAGGGTGCAAATACTGAGAGGAAAAAGGTGAGACCCTGAGGAGTATGTCATCCGAGACAAACGTGGAGGAGCGCGCCCAAAACCTAACAGTGGCTGTGGCAACCTTTTAGTTTCCGGGGCCCCGGCTGGAGAAATCACTTTTAACTCGGATTTTTGTCACTTTTCACTCTAAAAGTCAAGATTTTGCAGAAAAACAATTTAATTTTTTTTAAATTTTTGTTTTAAGTTTTTTTTTTATTTTTTCTTTTTCATTATTTATACTGAATGTTTGGTATATTGGAGGCTTGGGAAATTGAAATATTCGCCCCATGCGTGGGCTCCGCTCCCTACGTTCGCTCCCTGCTTAAGGGAACGCAACCCTCAGTATCGCACAAACATGAACGCTCGCTTCGCTCGCTCTGCGTCCAACGGCGTTTTGATCAGTTTTAAACACACCAAACATTCAGTATAAATCATTAGAACAAAAAAAAAAAAAAATTAAAATATTTTTTTTTTGCAAATTTGAGAGTTTTAGAGTGACGCGAGTGATAAGTGATAAAAAATCCGGGTGAAAAGTGATTTTTTCACCCCGGGCCCCGGAAACTAAAAATACCCCGCAAATGCCTATCGAAATATCGTAGGCCAAACCTTAAATATTATCCCAACTCCTTGCTGTATGAAGACTCTGGCATAACACCGCTATTTCAGTATATCACCCTTAGCAGTAGAGTCCGATTTTGGGAGACGCACCCGTGTTATATCATTAAATCTCTCTATGCTAATAATGCCAATGTAGGATTACAAGAAGTATTTTACAACTCCCCGTTTCATTACCTCCTTGTGCCTTCTTCTGAGCTGCCTGATACTCTTCCTCCGAGCTCGTTCAGGCCGCCTTTCTATCAAAAAGCGAGTTCAATTCTTCAAGTCTATTTTTTTTTTTGCATTTAATTTTCATTTATGGCATACATGCAGTTAACTTGCCAAATAATCATCCGATACATAAAATCTTACACTTTCTATACCCTAGACCTAGACTTATAGTATAGGGTATATTGTTTTTGTCACGACGAAAATATGTAAAATAACAACTTAAAGGAGGCTCCGGAGGTATAGCAAAGCAATGTATATATATAAATTATCAGTGTCATCTCCTGATTCGATTTAGCCATGTCTGTCTGTCTGTCTGTCCATCTGTGTGTCCGTTCGCACGATAACTTTCGATAGAATGAAGCTAGAGCCTTGAAATTTTAGTCAAATGTTGGCAATATGATCTAGTTGGAGTATTGAAAATCGGCATGATCAGGCCCAGAGAACGCCTACCTCCCCCACATATGTATTATATATAAAAAAAAAACAACAAAATACAGACTTGGACTTACAATAACAACACCAGCCTGACGGCTACACATAACGATTCAGAAAATTAATATAGTATTGACTTTTATTTGAAAACAAATGTACCTTTCATGTACTTAATTATTATAGTAGCTCTGTAACTCATTATAGGTATAGCCTGGGAACTATACGTTTGTGGAGCTAGTGATTAACACTCTTACTCCTATTGTCGTTGTCTTAGTCTTACTGGGTGTTATTCAGACCTCGGTGTGCTCTTAATTTATTATATTTCTTAGGTCAGGGTAGACGTGTCTCCCACCTATAGAAAATCTTAAAGGATCCATGGTACTATTAGAATGTCCGTCAATTTTGTCGAAAATTTTGAGGGCTTTGTCCCTAATGTATGTTTTAATAGGGTTAACCCGAAGGTCCCTATGTATATCAGTATTTCTAATGTACCATGGAACATTAAAGATTCTCCGCAGAGCTAAGTTCTGGCAAATTTGTAGTTGTCTAATGTTTGAATCGGAAGCTTGGCAGAAGGCCAAGCTTCCGTATAGTAATGTCGGCAGTATCGTCTGTTTGTATATGAGTGATCTGTTCTTGTTGCTGAGTTTTTTGGAGTGTATGAGAGGGTAAATGTTTTGGATAACTCCATTGGTTTTTTGTCGACGGCGTCTTATGTGTTCTGTCCACGTCAGTGATTTGTCAAAAGTCAGTCCCAGATAGATGGCAGTTTCCTGCCAGTCTATCTCCTGTCCGTCTACTGTCAGTGTGTCTGGCTCTTGTCTTGGACGTCTCGTGATAAAGATCGCCTGGGTTTTGTCCGCGTTCACTTGGATCTTCCATTTCTGGAAGTATTCCAGAAGTATGTCAATGGATTCCTGGAGTATTAAAGTAATGCTTTCTGCTAGTCTTGCAGTATAGAAGATACATGTGTCGTCAGCAAACAGGGATGCATGCGCATTTCGAGGCATTTGTGGAAAGTCTGCAGTGTATAACGTATACAAGATTGGGGAAAGTGGTGATCCCTGTGGGACTCCAGCTTCTATGGGTCTTTCCGCGGAAAGTGTAGAGTTAATTCTGACTCTAAAAGTTCTGCCTTCTAGGAACGAACCTATTAACTGAATAATAGGAAGCGGAATCTCGAAATCATGCAATTTGACGATAAGTCCTGCATGCCAGACTTTGTCAAAGGCTTTCGCTACGTCAAACATAACTAGGCCTGTTGACTTGCGCTGATTAAACCCTGTGCGGATGTGTTGAGTGACTCTTGCTAGCTGGAGCTCGCAAGAGTGTTCGGACCTAAAACCGTATTGTTCTTCTGGGATAACGTTCCTCTCGTTAGCCTGCTCGAGTAGTCGACAAAGGAGGAGTCGCTCTGCTATTTTAGCGATCGAAGATAGGAGACTTATGGGTCTCCAATTTTGAGGAAATAAAAGATCCTTTCCAGGCTTAGGGATCATTATGATTACCGCTTGTTTCCATACATCTGGGTACGACCGGAGATGGAAGATCGCGTTAATTATGTCCGTGATTGTCGTCAGTATGTTGTCTGGTACGTGAGTAAGCCAAGTGTTGGCTATACTGTCCATCCCAGGCGATTTATTTTTGTTGAGGGAGCTAACGAGACTTCTGACCTCATCTAGGTCAGTCTGCCTAATATTTTCCGTTTCCCGAGTTTCGACTCTGGAAAGTATCTCTTCGGCTCTTTCATTGATCTCATCCTCCTCGTCCAAGTTGCCGTCGGGGGGTTCGTTTTCGCGGAACTGAAGTTCCATTGTGTCGGCGAAGGCCTCCGCCTTCCCCCAGTCATCATACTTCAAGCCGTTAGGGCCGTGTATTGGAGGAATAACTCTTTGGGTTTTGTTCTTGAAGTATTTGTTAATCCTCCAGAAGCTATTGTCTCCCGGTTCCATACTTTCTAGGAATTCTTCCCATTTTTCGTTACGATGTTCATCGATCCGCACCTTAATTAGATTGGTTAGCCTGCTTGTCATTTGGCGTAGACTAGGGTCGCCGGTTTGCCTAGCCCTTTTCCGTATTCGATTCCTCCTTATTATTAAGTCTTTAATAGTCTTCGGGAGTTCGTAGGGATTTTGCACCCTTAACGGAGATTGAGTCGTATGGGCCTCTTTTGCCACAAGTATCGTGGAAGTCAGGCTTTGTATCGCGTCTTCTAGGTCCCTGGTGTTTTCGATTTGTGTTTGCGGGTCTATTCTACTCAGGGTTTCGTAGTAACCTTTCCAATCTGTTGTCTTTTTCATTGGATCCGGGATGTCGATGAACATTTCTTCTATGAGGAATTGGACCGGCTTATGGTCCGACGATAACTCGTCTAACACATTTATCCGCACATGGAAGTCCAGTGCTTTGGATAGCCCTATATCGAGAGGGTTGCCGTGTCTTGATCCGAAATGCGTCGGTTCTCTAGGGATATGAGTGTATATTAAATTATTGTCTAAGATGAATCTGCTCAGTTCATTTCCGGCTTGATTGCTTCTCCTAGCACCCCACGAACGGTGGTATGCATTCATATCCCCTCCGAGAAAGACCGTACCTTCGATTTCCAGGAGCGCCCGCAGGTCTCCTGAAAAATTCCTGTTTCCTGGCCGATTGTAGGCCGAAATTATCGTAACGTCAAGAAAAGTCGCTTGCACCTTGATGGGAGTAGCTTCGATACACTGAAGGTCTGGGAGTATTATTTGATGATGGCGGATATTACGTCGTATTAAAATGGCTGTACCTCCTCCCCTTCCTATCATTCTATCACTACGGTATAGAATGTAGTTGGGTATTCGGAAGTGGTCTCCAGGTTTCAGAAAGGTCTCCTGGATGAGCATGATATCAACTTGATACTCTTGTAAAAAGTTGATCAGCTCACCTCTATGTCTGCGGATGGAATCGGCGTTCCATGAAACCACGGAGACACAGTGTGTAGCCATTTTAATTTTTGGGTTGGGTTGGGCTCGTGACCAGATTCTGGGCTGTGAACAGACCCTGAATCATGGTAGCCATCATCTGCTCCATCATATTTCGGCATTGGGCTTGCATCTGCCCAAAAAAGGCTTCTACTTGCCCGGAGCTAGGGATCATGGTTGGGATGGGTGAATGTTGGGCTGTTTTTGGTGGGGAGGGGTTCGATGGAGGTATCGAAACTCTTGCCGCCTGGGCAAACGATTTCCTGACATTCACAGGATTTTTGGGGCAGCCGCCGTAGCTGGCTGGGTGCTCACCACCACAGTTGGTGCATTTCGGCTTATCCTCGTTTTTCAGAGTGCAATTTTTGAAGTGGTGGAGGCCATCACACTTCACGCACCGCGGTTGGGCATGACACTTATTAGCGGCATGCCCGAATTGTTGGCAGTTGTGGCACTGGGCTTGGCCACTTTTTGACCTTTGGGCTTCTACCTTTATGCCGGAAAGGCCGCAGATACCCGTAATATTGTATATTTCAGTCTCGTTCCTTGGGAGGAGGACTTTGATCAATTTGTTTCTTGGAATGTGCTTGAGTTTGAGGCGGAAGCACTCAACAGGGTGGAACCCTTGTGCTTCCAGGTCCTCTTTAATCTCGTCCGGAGAGATATCTTCCAGACCGCGTATAATAATGTTCAGATGTTTCTCCTCCGGCAGGAGATACGTGTGATATTGGTATTTCCGATCGGTCAGAAAACTCGTTAGCTTCCTGTGGTCCGAGATCGTCTCGGGGACTATTTGGATGCCCAAATAGACCCTCTTGGCCGTCGTGTAGCGTATGTTGTTTTGTTTTAGCAGACGACTGATTGTCGTCCACTTGTCTGGTTCCCTCAATATGATGGGAACCGGTTTGTCCTTCGTTGCGTCTTGCAACGGAGCTGGGTTGGTGGTCGGGGGAGGGATGGTGGCCTGAGCCGGTTTCGGGACTGTCGCAGTTGCGTGTGTCGTTGGAACCGCGGTGGGTTTCGGAATTTGCTTCCTGGGGGCAGATGTGGACTTCTGCGGTACCGGGATGTTGGTAGACGTGGATGGAGGGGGGAGGGCGGGGAACTCCTCTTCTCTGTCCGAGGATGTCATATTATCGTCTATGATCGTCTGTGCCTCAGCGGCCTCCTCGTTGTTGTCCGAGGAGGCATCTTTGTCAGCGTCGTTTTCTGTCTCGTCGTCTGTCGCGGCTATGGAGGAGCTGGACGATTTCTTCGCTTTCCTTTTGCGCTTTATCGGCACTGAAGCTTTCTGGTTGGACTTATCGCGCAATTTTCTCTCTGTCTCTCGAGCTGATTGTAGCTCTTGAGACAGACGGTTGTTTTCGGACACAATTGCGTCCAGCTTCTCCATTAGCCTGGCGATCTGTTCGCTCAGTCGAGCGATTTGATCACTCATTTTCGAGTTAGCTGCACTGAGTGCAGCTATCTGTCCGTCTTTGTCTTGTCTGAGGGGGGGGTTACCCCCTGAACCCCTTTCCTACTCATTTGCCCTAACCAAACTCTGCTTTGGTGAAATTCAATCTAACCTGGCTAAGAAAATATATAAAAAGGCTATTTTCGTGCCTCGTGCACTCACCGGACGTACGTTCCGTATTCTTACGGTGCTTGACCGTTATCTTTATTGCTTGCACGTGGCTGTGCGCTTCCGTCTCTGCTACAAGTGGTTGTTGGTTGATGCCTTCTCGCTCGCACTTTCACTGCACTTCACTTTTCACTATACTCGCGTTGTGATGCTCGCACTTTGCCGGTCCGAGGTGGAATGTGTGTGTGTGTTGTCTGTCTCATTATAGCAAAGTAAGCAGCATAGTGTAATCTTATCATAAGCAAAGCACTGTACCGGTACTTTTTGTAATATCAGACTGAATTTGAACGTTTAATGCTTTATTTTTGACTCTCTTACAACTTCTAGAATTAAGAAAACTTTACGAATTCCATTTAGTATAACGTATTTTATTGAATTTACTTTTCTCATCATAACAAGCTACAGTGTTACTTTACAATACGAAGAAATACCTCAAGAAAGAACCATATTCTTAATGATACATGTACAAGAACCCTTCATCTACATCTACCTATATTTGTTATTTGAACTGTTATACTTAACATGTAAGAATCGCTAAGACGGAGGTACCCCCCAAACCAACTTAATCGGTTTTGAGTACACCATCCGACTTACAGATTCTTTCGCATGTTAAAGAACTACATATATTGTTTTGTTTTGTTTTATAATTGACAGTATTTAATTTTGTTATTAGTACAAGGCATCTGCTCCCTTCTGGAGTCTTTCATGTTTATAAGCCTATGAGCCAAGGCAAAAATTTCAATCTTTAATTAGTATATAGACAATTGATATTTTGACGATTGTCATAAAAACAACTACATTGTTACCAGTAAACCTACATTAAAAAGAAAAAGACTCAAATAAATAAATGAAATAAATGAAATGTTTTAAACGAACGGGTGCTCTACAGATCTTTTTTCTTTCCAAGCGTTTCTGTGTATATGTATACATTGGGCGTGTTTTTTTTGTACTGCGGTGCAGGTTAATTGGGGGCTATACCCTAGTTGTTTGTGTAATGTGTGTAAGTTAACCCGGATAGCCCCCAATTAACCTGCACCGCAGTACAAAAAAACACGCCTAATGTAATGCTTTTCATAACCAACGGTCATATTTCAATTAAAGGAAGTTATATTACTCGAAAAAATCCAATTCAATTCAATTTATGTCTATAGTATTGCTTCTTTTCTTGTCGTCGTTAGAATTTTTAAATATGACTTAAATGATTTTATGTTTTTACTTATTCTTTGTATGAAGTCTGTGTATGTGTGTGGGTTGTCTCGTAATCTAGATTAGTTACATGTACTGTATGTCTTCTGTATGTCGTCGTCTGATATATTTTTTTCTCTTCTTAAATTAGTTACTTCGAACTATTTTAAACTTGTTCCGTTAAAAATGGTTACATTATATAAATGTATTTTATATTTATTGTATATCTTACGGATTATGTTTAATCAGTATAATCATCATACTATCTGCTCTTCTTCTTGGAGGTAACTTTTTATAGAATGTAGTTAATGGCCTACTAGATGTACCTGACATTCTGCAAGATATTTCATTCAAGATACCTACTAGGAGTGCAAGGCATCCTGAGCTACTTCATCTAAATACCTGTAGGGCCAATTATATCTCAAACTCACCTTTGGTTGGAACGTTTGAAATCTGTTGGGAATCTAGTCTCTAATCACCTTGACCTATTTAATTCTAACCGTCTTAAGTTGAGAACATTTGTACTATGCCTGTTTGAGAAATGTGGTTTTATATTTCCGTGTTTCTTTATATCCATTATTTAGTTTTTTTTGCTAGGTAATTTCGGTTTAAGTGAATACCCTTAAATAAATTACAAATTTACTGTCTGTATTATTTTTTCATGTTAAAATCTGAATTTAATTTTCCATTATTTTTATTACCCTTCACGGATGTGATAGGGTATATTAACTTTGTCATGAAGTTTGCAACGCACAGAAGGAAGCATCTCCGACCATATAAACTATCTACATATATTCTTGGTCAGTATGATGAGACGAGTCGATTAAGCTTTGTCCGTCTGTCCGTCTGGTTCTATGCAAACTAGTCCCTCAGTTTTAAAACTATCGAGCTGAAATTTTGTACAAAGCCTTCTTTCTATTGCACGCAGTAAATATGTCGGGACCAACGGAATCGAACACTATGTCATATAGATGCCACAGGAACGACCGGTCCAAAAATTCGTCTTTATGAGAAAAACTTTTTTTTATTTCTAAAGATATCTTTTCAAACTTCATACTAATCAATATTATCTTTAGCTAAATCACGTTTCCGAATTTGGTTGAAATTGCACTACTCAATCATATAGCTGTCATAGGAACGACCGTTCCAAAAGCAAGTTTTTGTTGGAAAAACTTTTTTATTTCTGTGGATATCTTTACGAAATTTCATATTAATCAACCATATTAACTGCGAAATCACGTTCCCAAATTTGTGAAATCGGCCCACTGTTTCATATACCTCTCATGGGAACAGTGAAATTGAAACAAGTGTTACTACTAATTTCAAGGCTAGCTTGTTTAGCTTTAAGTCTACCATGATGAATATGCATATGAATCTGTATTCAAAGGACATTGTCCGTTTATATATTCAAATAAATAAATAAGTCGTAAATTTTACCTACTTATATAAACAGAACTTGCATTGTTGCGTGTTATCATAATGCATTATATGAATGTAATATTATTTTTGTTTTTATAAATAAAATTATTAAAGAAAAACACTAAATCTGCGCGCAGTTATATGTACCTATATATCGGAGGTCAAATTCCGACATATTAAAATATTTCTTAGAACAGGTAAATGCAAACGTTGTACAAATTTCATATGAAAATTCCAAAGAATAGAGATTATTGCTAACAAGAAATGGGACTCCAAACGAATTAAGAGTGCCTGCCTAGTAGTTGCATATGTGTTGGATTCCATCAGTACACGAAGGGGTAATGCTGAATAGCATGTATGTTAACACGAAAACAAGCCACATACCTGGAATACAACACTCCACGACAAATGCACCGACATAGCGTCAGCAGTTTCCAGCATTCTAAATTCTCACGCTGACCAACACCTGGATCAGCAATTATCAAGTATAAATAAGATGTTTGTAATATGTTAAAGTTAGTTCGTAGGTGAAATTAGTAAATAAATGAAGCAAGACTTTGCTCTTGCAGTTTTTTTTAATTGTTAAAGTAATAACTTTTATTAACTGGCGCCCAACGTGGGGCTGCTTTAGAGTCACGTATACAATTTGAATAAGTTGAATTATCAACACGATAATTAAGCCTAATAGACTTAACATCTCGCTGAGGCTGGCAGATGGTTCAAGCAACATAAAAAGTAGTGTTTTTCTTCCCGAGACAATACCCTAAGTTTCGAAGACGTGACAATCCAGTGACGGCCCCCAAGTAGCTCAAAAAGAAAATTTTGAGAGGAAAAGGACATCGCCTACCTTGTGCTGAAAGCAGCCTGGTGCCTACGCATCCGATTAACGCATCCGATTAACCAGCATCCACGACAAGTACACGCAGCCGATTAACCAGCATCGACGCCAAGTACACGCAGCCGATTAACCAGTATCGACGACGACTACACGCAGCCGATTAACCAGTATCGACGGCGACTACACAGCATCCGAACCACCAGCATCGATCAATTAAGGAGTATCCTTTTTTAAAAAAAGAGAATAGAAACGATCAAACATATCGCAATTATACTGTAAGTTGAAATTTTTTATATATTGTAAAGTGAAAACTCGTGATTAGTGATCCTCCGTAATACGTGATACTCGCGAAAATCGAAAAGTATAGAAAAGATAAAAATCAATTCAAAAGTGAATTATAATGGCGAACCCTAATAAACTGATTCGTCCACCAGTTCTTCGGTTAGAGGATAATCCTCCACCACCAGCAAACCTCAGAGTAGAGGGTAATAATGCCCCAGAACCCGCAAATAGAAATCAGGCGGAGTTAATCGCACTCATTTCTCGTGTTGCGTCGGAAACCTTACAAAGAGAAGGACGACAAATATTCAATTCTTTTATGAATCCGGCTGCAGACGTCAGCAATGAAGTAGACGTGCCGATTAATATCGACAACGATAGGAATCTGTCCGACATGGACAAAATTCCTGATGTCGTTAAAGCACTTCGAACATTTTCCGGTGACCCTAGTGAGTACAACTCCTGGAGGAAAAGTGTTGAACGAATACTTAATATTTACGACCACTTAAAAGGAACCCCGAAATATTACGGGATCCTCTCAGTGATTCGAAATAAAATAGTAGGTCAAGCGGATATAGCCCTTGAATCCTACAACACTCCCCTAAATTGGCCTAAAATAGCAAAGTGCCTAACACTTCACTACGCGGATAAACGCGACCTAGGCACTCTTGAGTATCAACTCACAGCACTGATACAAGGCAACCAAACGATAAACGAATTCTATCAAAGTGTTTACCGGCATCTTTCATTGATCCTGAATAAACTTTCTTCCATGGATCAAAGCCAAGATGCTCTAAATAGTTTAACACAGTGCTATCGCGAAAAGGCTCTGGACACTTTTGTCAGAGGCCTTCGAGGAGACTTGCCTCGGTTATTAAGTATCCGAGAGCCTGTTGATCTCCCGCAGGCACTATCCTTGTGTCTCAAATTAGAAAACGTAAATTACCGCACACAATATGCGAATAATTCTACACGAAGGCCAGATCCTCATACATCCAACATTTTGCCTCCTTTACCTCCAAGAAACGGGCAACGTTTCAATAATAATCCTGGCAAACAAAATTTCCATCCCGAACTTTTCAACAATCCTAGAGTCCCACAAAGACCTCTATTCAGCAAACCAAATCTAAATTACCATTCCTTACCACCAAAGCCAAGACAATACGAATCAATGGATGTTGATCCTTCAGTTAGGACGCATGCGGTAAACTACCAAAATCGACCACCAGTGGGAAAACCACAACCTCCTAATAAAAGACCACTGCAATGGCCACCATCTCAGCAATTCGGGGCACCAAACAAACAACAGCGTGTCTATCATACAGAAAACTTCAATATAGAACCCGAAACACTCAATGAATGTTTACATCATAACTCTCCTGAAGACGAACAAGGATTATTTGAGTATCTCTCACTAGAGGATACCATGCCTTTCCCTTCCCAGGAGGAGACAGAAACAGCAGATCTTGAGGAGCAAACTGAGGAAAACGATACCGTGAATTTTTTAGAGCTATGAGCTCTTCGCTCCCTTATTTTGAATATACAGCGAAAAATTACGAAATAGGTGAAATCATATACGCGAAGCAAAATAGGCGTAAAGGTTCAAAGCTTACACCTCGTTACCGACAAGAACAGGTTCGGGAAAACAACCATACTACTATACTAACAGAATCAGGCAAAATTATTCACAAAGATAAAATTCGGAATTAAATTGCTTATTTCAGATTGGCACTCAGTTTGGCAAACACAAAGGTGCAAATTCTCGATTTTACAAACTCGTTAGTAGTCACTCTTCATTTGGGTCAATCCAGAATGGTAATTTCAAATTAATACACAAAATCAACCTGAATCAATATGAGAAATTTATATTAAACACTGAAAAAATTCTAAATTTTTCCACAATACAACATCATCCTTTTGGCACGGTATTTATCACATGACTTGAAACAGATTGAGACTTTCGTAAGAAACATAAAACCTCACAAAACGAAAAGGTCGCTTTATTTTCTAGGAACAGCCTGGAAATGGCTCGCGGGAAGTCCTGATCACGAGGATTTCACTCTTATTAAAGAAACTATGAATGACGTCCTAAAGAACTCGAATAAACAAGTAGTTATCAATCAATTGAATAATGAAAGAATAAACAACATAACTAAAATCAATAATGAGCTTCTTGACATCTTAAAAAGGGACAATTTACAAAGTTTCGACATTATCCTTGAGATTCAATACAAAATTAAACTTATAAAAGAAGAACTTAGTAATATAAATTTCGCAATTCATTGGGCCAAAGTTGGAATTATAAATTCTTTAGTATTATCAAAAAATGAAATTAAATCAGCTACTGACACACTTATGAGAAACAACTTAATATTTTCCACAATTGAAGAAGCTCTTGATTACGCCGAAATAAAAGTAATAACCAACGGCTCATCTATTTTGTACATAATCAATATTCCAATATCCACAGAGGACGTCTATGAAATGTTACTACTTAAACCAGTCAAGAAAAATAAAATTGTATTCAAAATTCCCTTTTCGAAAATCATCCGAAACAAAAGTAAAATTTTTGGTATCATTAACGAATGTAAATCATTTAATAACCTATCGATTTGTAAGGAAAAAAATTTGTTAGATATAGGCAACACCACCTGCATTCCAAACTTGCTGAACAGTCTGAAGGTAACCTGCAACGTCACCAATGATGCTAACATACCAACTGTCGATAACATTTCCTCTGGCATTCTGCTCCTGAACGATTTCAACGGTGATCTTACCACGGAAGAATTCTCCCATGCACTTAATGGCACTTACCTCGTCAAATACCATAATACGACCATCAAGGCAAACGAAAAAACATACTTCGAGAAGAAAGAATCTTCGATACAAGTTCTACCCGCTATACTACAACCAAGCAACCAGTACTTGAGCAACATAACATCGCTAGAAGGTTTACCCGAACTTCAACTGGACAACATTAAGGAAATATCCTTACTACGATCCGAGCGCAACTTTCATCAATTTACCAACTATGGGCTCATCGGCATTCTGGCATCGCTCCTTCTTACGATCGCAATAATGAAAACCTGCAAAAGGCAAAACCACATCAAAATCTATCATTCCAGACAAAAACAACAGTCTCCTCAAAGCCAAGAACGTCCAAATGTAGTCAACAGTCCAACGGACTCCGGGTTACCCACCATGGTCAGCACTCTACCACCATCAAGGCCATCCAGCACTACCAACTTCCTATCCGCCCCAAGGTCACCTAACAAGCCAGCACCTTGCCACACCCCAACGCTGAAATTCAACACCATACTTCTAACAATCGAGGACGATCGTTTTTAGAGGGTGGCGTGTTAACACGAAAACAAGCCACATACCTGGAATACAACACTCCACGACAAATGCACCGACATAGCGTCAGCAGTTTCCAGCATTCTAAATTCTCACGCTGACCAACACCTGGATCAGCAATTATCAAGTATAAATAAGATGTTTGTAATATGTTAAAGTTAGTTCGTGGGTGAAATTAGTAAAATAAATGAAGCAAGACTTTGCTCTTGCAGTTTTTTTTAATTGTTAAAGTAATAACTTTTATTAACTTGTATGTTACTCATACGATGAAACGTACTAGGCATTTGAAGAGCTTTTTAAAATATTGCTGTCCCTATCCCTCTAAAGGCAACTTTCAAATTGATTATTTGCGTATCAATTGGCAATGCGCTTTTGCTTAAATCGTATGAAGTGCCACCCCCTGATAATTCCATGTGAGTTTCAGGTAACGGACGTGCAACAGACACCACGTTGTCTTTTTGCATTCACCTCTTTAAATAACGTAATTTGAATACGTTGCATATTATTTCTTCCATTCGTTCGTTTTACCAATCCGCGTATTTTTTTAAAAAGCGTCACTCCGATATCTATCTTCTTCGAGAGCAGTCATACAAGGGCTGTCTGTTAAGTTTTGCAAATAGGAACATCGAGGTTGCCACAAATCAAATGTCACTACTAAATATTAACCTGCTTCATTTGTTAACCTAAATCCAAAGTGTTAAGGTCGCCACCCATGAACGAGCACAACCACGACCAAACTTCCATCGAACCATCAAATATCATAGAACGGTGGAAATAGGGGAAATTTTTTTTTCACCCGTTCTATGAAATTGATGGTTCGATGGAAGTTTGGTCGTGGTTGTGCTCGTCCATGGGTCGCGAGCTTTAGTGCGATTCGTATAGTGTTACAGCTACAGCAAATTGTCAAAGTCGACGAGTTATCCGAATAATGGAATTGAACCGGGAACTTTTTGGAGTAATAATTTTTTACGACTTTCGAAGACAATTATCTCAAAAAGAATGCCTCGCCGAGTTGGTTTCTGTTTTCGGTAATGAAGCACCACACCAGCCGACTAATTCTCATTGATATGCAGAATTCAAACGTGGACGGGTGAGTCTTATCGACGATCCAAGGGCAGGTGCACCAAAAACAGCAGTCACCCATGAAAACGTCGATGTTGTGCGCAAGCTCATTACAGAAGATCGACATGTGACATATCGCGATATTGAGGTATCATTGGGGATTTCAAAGACTCTAATTCAACAAATTTTGCATGAAAAATTTTGTGTAAAAAAATATATTCCCGTTGGATACCGCATCCATTAACCGAAGAACAGAAAGCAGCTCGGGTCAATTGGTGTCAGAAAACTCTAGACCGCTTCAACACAGGAAACTCTAACAAAGTGTACGGCATCGTCAGTGGTAATGAATCGTAGATTTACTCTTATGAACCCAAAAATAAACGCCAGTCGTCTGTTTGGGTATTTCAAAATGAAGAAAAGCATCCCCTCTCGAAGTGTCTCCAAAAAAATGGTCGTGACATTTGTCTCAAAAGCAGGTCATGTAGTAACAGTTCCTCCTGCCAGATCAAAGAACAGTTACTGCCGATTGGCATACAACCATTTCTTTGCCAGAAGTCTCTATCACAATCTCGAACCATTGATGACAAGTACCAACTGATTCTCGAGCCATTTGGAGTCTTCGTTGACTAGTGGAAACCCGAGTCTAGAACCTTCTCGAAACAGTTCTAGCTATAAAAGTCAGATGTCGCTGGGAGCAACAAGTAGTAATAGTCGAGACTCAGTCGCAGTCGGAAGTCGTTATATAGTATAAGTAAAGAAAGAAGGATAATTGTTATCCGCCGTTAACAAATAGTTAGACCTAGTTGGTCGTTGGTTATTAGTTACGAGTGAGTAGTTCGTTTATTAAATAAAGTGTGTGTGTTTTTCAATCGAAGTGTTTTCATTGTTCAGCACAAGAATATCTAACGAACCCGGCTACGGTCAGAGGAAACATTACAATATATACATATATGTATATCCACAAAATGTTGTGGACACGATAACAGTGGAACGAAGGTCGTAAGCGAAGTGAAACTTTTCCAGTTGATAGATGTCAGTGGGGAGCCGGCTGCTATAGAAATCCAGCAGTATTTATTAAGCGGTTAAAAAGTTACAGATATATAACGGCGTAATTTTATAGGAAAAATAACTACATAACGGAAGAAGCTAGCGCGGCAAAACCTATCCAGTTGGTGGATGTTGTGGACTGGGCTCCTACCTAATTTTAGAAAAATTCATTAAACGGTTCAAAAGTTACAGCTATATATCGGCTAAATTTTCTAAGCAAAATTACTCTATACCGTAAGAAGCTAGCTGAGCGAAACTTTTCTAATTGATGGGTGATCATCAGGACTTGTCTCCTATTTATTTTCAGCAACATCAATGAGTCAGTTCCAGACTTACAGTTATATAACAGCAAGATTTTCAGAATAAAATTAATTTATAACGGTAAGAAGCTAGTTGAGTGAAACTTGTCCAATTGGTGAAAGTTAGTGAGGAGTAGCTTCCGATGGAGTTTCAGGAAAATCCACGACACAGTCGAAGGGTCACGGTAATATAACAGCAAAAAGTAATAAGCAACTATTTACGTACACGAAAGGTATTTAGTTGATGAAGCTTTAAAATGAAACCGAAGATAAATTCATATACTAAGATCAATTGAACAGTTAAATAAAAGGTTTTATCATCTGAAAATATCGCCCACATATCGAAATACATAGTTCTGCAGCCTCAATTGGTACTAATAACTGCAGTTGAGTATCCCACATATTTCATAATTACACACAAACTTATAAATGATCCCGAATTAGCCCATATCAAAAATCAGTTCCTCTGGCTTCATTGCGCCAGGTGTCTTTTCTATTCCATTTCTTTGGATAAGGCTTTCCATTTTATACGACACTGACTGTGTGATTTTGCTGCCATCTAGAAACGAAAACTTAAAGTTCCACCAGAGACGCAAACCTAACAGTACAAATTCTTACCGCTGAGAACCATCTTAGCGCTATATTCGATAAAAGGTACGATGGGGTTTGTTTTCCTGTAAAACCTGTTGCAACAAACATAAACAACCCCCACCAAACAATGCGGGGAAACGCTGTCTTCGCCGGGAAATTCGATGCAACGATTGCGCACAGAATCAACTTGAATGACCTTTGCAAGGCATTGGCCCGTGTACGGTGGAACAAACTCCATACAAACTCGACTACGACTGCAACGACGTCTTGCGTCAGATTCCGTGTTAATTCCGTACCATGGTACAACTCTTATCCTTCGCCTGACATGTGTCCATGTCCTCTTCGTTACTATGAGTTGCAACGAATCAACAGTCGATACGCGAGAAATATTTATTTAGTTGGGCGATAGGTTCACGTTGGCTTTGGATGTATCTTTTACACACGAACATGCAGCAGATTGGCGAAAAAGTTCTGATAACACGAAGCCGCGTCTTGTTGTTGCTGTTGTCTGGTAAAACACATTTTCGGATTTCACACATTTATGTATAATTGACGAAGGCAAAACCGAGATGCTGAGAAATGACATTAAATATTAAACTGGAGCAGGAAAGCAAATAGCGAACAAAGCAATTTGGGCAGGTGGGGGCGCAGCGCGGCACGGCGGAGGCGCCTTCTTTAAATTTTCCATCAGGTGAAATTTGAAAATTGTATTGGAAACCAATGCACAATACTCGGCAAGTATAAATAGATGCAAGGAACAGGAGGAAGGTACCATATGAACCTTATCATAGGTTAAGGTTACATTGAAAAGGACACGGGAACAAATACGTAAACTCGCTTTTGAATGAGCCAGTGTGGGCCGAGCGAAGAAGAAAAAAGGACGAATTCACACCTGTGCAAAATAACGGCTATTGAGAAAGTCGAATTCAGATAGATGGAAATAGAATTCCTTATTTTCAGAATTTCAATTGTGTCTTCGAGGTTCAATTTTATACAGGGTTATCAAATAAGAGCCATATTTTTAAACAGCAAACAGTTTTGACGATAATCTTATTTGAAATATCCTAAGGACAATTATCGCCAACTATTCATATTTTAATGAATTAAAAATGTATCAGTTAAGAGCTATTCAAAAGATATTTTGTGGATATATTATAGTTATGTGGGCAATAATTAGATTATCTTACATTTGCGATAATTAAATAGTTTCAGGTCGCCACACATGAACGAGCACAACCACGACCGAGCTCCATCGAACCATCAATTTCATAGAACGGTCTAAGTCTACTGTGTGTGCGGTCTCATTAACCGTGTGTGTGTTCTATTTTTCTGACAAAACTATTTAGTGTTGCGAACCACGGCTCTGTGTCGAGCCGCCGTCACTGCAACAAGAATATTTTGATGACCAGGAAACTTTTGGCTCGGTGGCACAGGTCCCGGCTAGACCAGCGTATTGCGTGGGTTTTTGAGCCAAAGCATCCTGGTCCTAGATTAGCCACCTAGAACATTTAAGACACGAGGGAAGGAATTGGGGAAAGGGAAGGAATGTGTCCATCCTTCGGGACACGGAAGAACCCAATCGAAGAAAAAAAATTAGTTATTCATTAGGAATTAATAAATTATTATTGAAAAACAAACCAAAGCTAAACCAAAAGTATATGTAAGCACTTAGAAAAATTCAAATAATTCACAAAAAAGAATTTTCAAGTAAATAGAAGTAATGAAAAAAAAAATGTGTATAACAATAATGGAAAAGGAGAATAGTATATAAGTGTTTAAAGGCAAAATAAAATGAACTAACTAATGCAAGTGTTACTCACGGTTATACTCCGGATGAACGGTCGACCGATCTCGTAGTAGCCCGTAGAAAAACTAAAGTAATAACACATTTAAGAAAAAAAAATCAAATTCAGAAATAAGAAACAAAATTCAAATTATCGTTCAATAATTAAACTACTCTTAATCGGGAATCACTAAATCAGGATCACTGTTTGACTTCTTTTTTTTCGTTCGTAATGTTTTTTAAAATTTGAAAGTTTTAGCTGAACACCTTCTCCGCTTCAATCATCACAACGTGTTAAAACACTAGAACTCCTTCAATCGTGTAAAATTAGAAACTGTTCACGATAGTTTTCCTTAGATTTTCCACTAGCTTATCTCTTCACAAAAATTGGCATTTATCTTAGCTTTTAGCTACATTCAATTTATTTAACTGAAAACTATGTTATTCACTGTCGTATAAAATCAGCGTTTTTCCGCGTTTCAGTTCTTCACATGAACATTTACACGCTGATATCATCAACGGCCACAAAACAGTTTTTTTTGTTTCTTCATCCAATTTTTCACTTCTTCTTTCTCAAACCACCAATCCATAACTCCTTCACCAAACCGAACGGAATTCTTCGGCGTTCAAAACAATCTTCAAACTTCCACCCCAAAAACAAAATCAAAATCACCACTGTCCTCCCGGACCACCAAAATCAATTCCCCCCCAAAAATCTTCCTCCAGATCAACCGGCTTCCCCGGCGGTCAAAATCCAACTCCCCCATCGGGGTCAATCATCCCACCAAAATTTTCTTTCCTCACAAAACGGACCTCCGCATTCCATCCAACGAGATCATCCTCATCGCCTATCCATCCAAATTGCAGAAATAAAAACAAAAACAAAAGCCCGCTTGTCGTCCACCAAAAGTGTCGACGAACTCTCCCACAAAACTGCATCCCATTCCCCTTCACTCCACCACCCTCTTCAGCTGCAACACAAAATGCAGAACTATGTTCCATAGAAATGACGTCATTCAATCAACACAAACTATGTTGCATGAAAATGACGTCGCCTAAGCAACACAGTTCAGCATACGGTGATTGATGACTCTCCGCTGACACCACCACCTGACCCGCATACGAAATCCTCTCTGTGTATCGCCGTGCCGTGCAACACAGAGACAATTGCGTCTATGAAACAATTGCCTCTATGCAATACAGCACACGATACACAGACATGATCGCTGCATCATCTGTGTTGGCTCTCAACCATAGCGTCCCGATAGCAATACATTCGCTTTTTGAGGCGACCTTGCAACATATCTTGCATTCGGGAACGCTAGCCGGTCAACGGAGTGTCATCAGCTGGGATTGCACTAGCGCGAAACGGAATAGAATGCAATGAGTTGCAGTGGTTCGCAACATTAGTTTTTCTTCGAATTACCGACGGACGTGTGCGCGGGCTCAAAGGGACAACGAAGGCTGTGGGTTTGGTCATTCAGACCATCCCGGACACGTAAGTGTCGAAACCTCCTCAGAGAGAGTCATATTGGACGCGCGCTGGATAGCTAGCTCAGCTATCGGTAGCGTAGAGGAGAGTAGAGAAAGGCATCACCCGCTGCTACAGCTGAGATTATGGCGCCTCTGCCCAATTGCGGTATGAAAACCGAGAAATGCAATTCAAGCTTCTGTAACTAACACGGGTGCCTCTTGATCGCCGTTGCGCACCGCGGGTTCAATCCTCAACAGATGGCGCCCAACGTGGAACCCAAAAATATACCGTTAGGGTTGACTAAGGTCACCCTAGGACCTTATTTCACCGCGAGTTTTACTTATAGGTCCCACCGCCAAAGTCTGATAACTGTTGAGGATCTTCCTCCCTTTTTTTGGTTACTTTTTTTCCTTCAAATTATACTTCATCAGTCTTTAAGAAGTACACATCCATGTAGAATAGATTCTCCTATCTTCACCTATTCCCCAGCAGGCAGCGTCTACGTTGTAACGTCAAAGGATGCTCTTTTGCATCGTGTGGTTAAAACGATTCGACTAGAGGGATCTCTCGAAATTACTGATCACCAATTCGGGTCCCTCGAACGTCTTCCCACCTGTGTGTATAGGCACTGACCTTTTCATGTAACAAGTTGCATTTCGAAACTCGTCTTTGCGCGTCTTTTGCGTTTACGCCTGTTAGATGACTCCGACTTCCCGAAACCTAAGAACAGGAAGGGCAGCGCACTGACCGGGAATGAAACCCCAATTTTTGACATTATTTATTCTCTTGATCAGCGGAGTTCCTTTCCCGTTCTTGGAACTAGCACGCTTTTTCATGATGAGAATCGCTTTTATTTATTACAACCGGCCCCCTCCCCTCAACAGTTTCATCGATATTAATATGAAAAACCGATGGCCAAAAGTGCTGCTTGATAAGTCACCTTCACCGAGAAAAGGTAGGTCCAAGTTGGAAATATGCATTCAATATTTGTAGCGATGCATCATTCCAGTTTATGTGAAAAACTGTTTTGAAAAAATGTGAGGAGGGGGGGGGGGGGGGCGCCAAAATTTCGTTGCCTGCTCTCTAAGTTAGATTTTGACCTGCCCTGACGGCTTCAATCTTGTTCAGTCTCCTTAATCTTACATGAAGTTCTCACTGTAATGAAAAATAACATAATGTCCAAAGTAGATAAAATTCAATTACACTGAAGAAGAAAAGAGGATGGCGAAAATATATTTTCGGCTCATCCCATATAAAAAATATATATAAATATGGACGGGCACATAGTCCGATACATGCTGGTCGTTTGTTCGTCTGTTCGTTTGTGCGTTCGTTCGGTCACTTCCCGTATTCTGATCTTAACCAAATTTGGTAAGTTCCTTGTATCTCCCAGAGCACAAATCGGGGACCGCAATTTTGATCATGGACTGGACTAACGGTAGATTCTGTTTTGTTTAAAATAGAGTTACTCGCCAAAGTCTTTTTTCTCCAGGCATTTCCCGTGGTCAGATTGTAACGGTAGCAGGAGCGAAAGTAGTTGACGTTGCCGTTAAGGCCTGAGACATCAAAATGTCAAAACTTCCCACCCAAGTTTTTCACACGACGCGTACTGGTTGGCTTGGTCAGTGACGGGAGTTATAAGGTGGGTAAATGACCAACTCAGACCCTACCCGTGTCACGCGTCTGCCCGAGACAACACAACACATGGACTAAGAAAAATCAAACAAAAGAAGATAACATGCTGGACGAAATGTCGCGGCAGAAAAACTCAAAAAACCACTTCACTTCATAAGTTAAATGATAGCATAAAGCACGCCAATGTCCTTGGGGTCTATGAAACGTGAAGCTAAAATGTAAAGTCTCAAAGTAATCTAAAATTCAAGGACTTGGCAGTGGGGCTTTGAAACTCAAGATGGAATTTGAGTGGCTCTTACTAAGTGTCCCAACACTTAGTCTTTGCCGAAATTAGGGCCCCACGTTGGGCGCCAAATATCTGACGGACGGTTTGGTGGGCATCCGAAAATGTCGGTGGGAACAGAGCCTAAGGTAGCATAATGACCGTGAAGGTCGGGCTGTGCCATCTGGCGAAGAAAAAGGCCCCTCAATGAGCTAAGCAGCGGCCTATGCTTGCGGTAGCTCAGTTGGGGAGACTTGGGCGGGGTCTTCGCACCTTTTCCATACAGTCACTACACTGTGGGGTTTGTAAGAATAATTGTTCTCACGAGCAGGTTGGTAAGAATAAATTCCGATCGCGAAAATAGCTACGATAATGAGCATGCTCCAATGCTATCTAATTTAAACGATTATGAGAATAATTCCTATGAGAATGCTTGAGAACCGAATTTTCTATGAGAATTAATTTTCATTGTAATTAGACGAATCTCAAGAGTGAAATCAGTCTCATGATAACATTCTCATGTAAAGGTCTATCAACACCTTACTTGAAATAGTTTTGTTTGTGATTTGTCTATACGAGTATACCGTCACATATAAAGAATATTGTTTTGATTTCAAGTTTTTGAGTTTAATGCCCGGTTCACATTATTCCAGTCCAGTAATCCAGTCCAGCGATCCAGTCCAGTGCTGGACTGGATCATATCGTCTACATGATTCCAGTCCAGTAGTCTGGCGAGTGTGTTGTTGATTCGGTAACTATAGTAACAATGATTTTTGGGCGAGCTGGAATCAAAAAGTAGACCGACAATCCAGTCACTGGACTGGATTGCTGGACTGGATTGCTGGATTGAATTGCTGTCCAGTGCCGGTTCACATTATTCCAGTAGCAGTCCAGCGCTGGACTGGATTACTGGACTGGATTGGTTACTGGAATAATGTGAACCGGGCATAAGTTGTGGAAGTTCGCGAAACTGTCTAAATAAACATTTTAAGGTAAATGAATAGTAGTGCCAAAAATTGGAAATATATGACGAAATTTTCGAGATGGGGCTCACGCAACGGAACGTGGAAGAGAAACATTTTTATGACGACCGTTTTAATTGTCTATCTATTCTTAGGTGCAAACTGGCAAGTGCTAAAAAATGGGCAAAGCGGGAGGCTGATAAAATTATTAGAAATGTCAATCTTCCAGATAACAATTCAGTCCACATGTTCATGCTCCATGTGAGCTGGATTGTTTTCATGTTAACATGGAAAAAGATGAATTACATGCACATTCCTCCTACATAAATAGACTTCAACAGAAAGACGATCCAATTTCAGAAACTCAATGTGAACGTTCTACCTGTGTTGGGGTTAAAGGGCAATGATCTTTTAATAGAAGCTACATATTCGGGCAGTAAACCGTAGCAACAAATGCATTAATTGACCTACATATTTGGAATTCTAAGGAGAGGGGGATTAAAAGAAATACCAAAAGATAATAGAACGTCGCTAAATACCCCGCAAAATGTTGTGAAAAGAAGTGTGGCAGACGGGAAATACTTTCACCACGGACTTGTCTTTTTAAGAAAAACATATGTATGTAGTGACTTCAAGCTAGATTTAAATATAGACGGATTACCAATAAGTAAAAGCTCAAATTGTCAAGTGTGGCCCATACTCTGTAATATTGTCGGAGCTGGTTCAATATTACTTGTTGGTATTTCAAAGCCACAGAATGTTGACAAATACAATACGCCTGTTGTGGACGAGTTATTAGAGTTACTACATAAATGAAGGATTCATCTTTCGAGACGAGAAATATCATGTACTCAGTCCGATCGTTTATTGTTGGAGTGAAAGGAAACAACGGGTATGACTTCTGCGTAAAGTATATTCAAAAAGGAATTTGGTATACCTAAACACAGACCTGGCTCTACCATATGTTCAGACTGTGCATTTGAACAGGTTGTCATTATGTAGGAGCGCGAAATCTCCAGCATTATATTTTAAAAATCAAAACGTATTGCCTTAAGGTAAGGGTTTTTTCTTTTGGCTAACCGTACACCAGTCCAATTGTGATTGCCCATTTCGGTTTCACTGACTAGATAAAATCAAACAGACCCAACATTGGAGGCCGAATATTGCCGGACCATTTTTTCGAAAGTGTCACTGACGTGAAAAAGGTCGTCTTAAGGCAGCTTATACTAGTTTGTCTTAACCTCTTGTGGGGCGTAGCGCGACAACTACATCAGTCCTCTGTACTGGTTATATGTAGCTGGATTCGCCTATTTTGATGCTGTTGGTGACAAATACGAGCCATAGTGGGGTCTAAGGCAGGGCCTATGGTTGTGCAGCCTATCCTAAAGGTCGCCCAGAATCACAACTGAACTACCATCGAACCATCGAATTTCATAGAACGGTGGAAATGAGGAAATTTCTGATGTGTAAACATTTTACGAAATTTTGACGAAAATTCTGGAAAATAGAATAAAACCGTACGCAGAACGAGTCATTGGCGAATATCAAAGCGGTTTCAGACCTGGTCGCTCCACAACCGATCAGCTCTTCTCAGTCAAACTGATACTCCAGAGGTGCTGGGAATACAACGTAAACATATACCAAATCTTTGTCGACTTCAAGCAGGCATACGACAGTATCGATCGTGGAGTACTGTACAACATCATGCTGCAATTTGGTATACCAGCAAAATTAGTGCGACTGACAAAGATGACGATGACCAACTCCGTCCCACAAGTCAGGATCCAGAATAGACTTACTGATCTATTTGAAACACGCACTGGTTTGAAACAGGGCGATGGACTGGCACCGACGCTCTTCAACCTAGCACTAGAATACGTTATTCGGGCCATGAATTTGGACAACAGCAAGACGCTACTCATCAAGTCGACACAATTAGCAGCGTACGCCGACGACATCAACATCATGTCCCGTAGATTGGCTGACGCAGAAGAACTTCTGCATACGCTCGATACCGCTGCAAAGGAAGTTGGATTACGTATTAACGAGGGTAAAACTAAAATAATGATGCAATCGGTGACAAGGACACCTGCACAACCGAGCATCAACGTGGGGGACCTCAACATCGAGTTCGTGAACAACTTCATCTACCTGGGTTGCAACCTGTCAAGGGACGCCAACGAAACTGACGAAATTAAGCGACGGATACAGTTAGCTAATAAGACTTCTTTCTCGGTTCTCCCCATAATGAAATCGAAACATGAGCACAGAAACACGAAGCTCCGCGTGTACAAAACCATTATACGACCAGTGCTATGCTATGGCTGCGAAGCATGGACCCTAACTCAAGCCTCCGAAAACATGCTAGACACTTTTGAACGTAAGGTTCTACGGCGAATTTTCGGGGCTGTTTGCGATCGAGATGGATGGCGCATCCGGTACAACCATGAGTTGTATGAAATGTACGATGAGCTGCAAGTCTCGAAAATCGTCAAACTACAACGACTTCAATGGGCAGGGCATGTACAAAGAATGGACGATGATCGCATGCCTAAGAGAGTAATGAATGCAGAACGAGTCGACGGAGCGAGACTGCGAGGACGACCGAGATCTCGTTGGGAGAGCTCAGTAGGTGTGGACGCCGCGCAGCTGCTGGGCTCCCAAAATTGGAGGACGCGGTCACGTCACCGAGATAATGATCCAGGCGGCCAAGGCCCGACGTCGGGCTGTCGCGCCACGATGATGATGATGAAACATTTTACGGCGCGGTACGGAGTAAAACCGTAGAATTTGTGGAATGCGTAAACACATTCCTGTGTATGAATTCTCAATTTGTATTCAGTGCTTTTAATGTATACTACATAGCATGCACAATGAACAACTCTCGTCAGAAGCTGCGTGGCTGAGTGGGTAGCGCATCGTGCTAGTAACCATACGGTCCGGGTTCAAGTTCCCGTCGCGCCGAATTCCTGCTTCTTTTGTTTTTCTTTTTCTAATAATTTTGTAGCTTTTGCATTAATGATAAAGCAATTTTAATTATGGTTTGTTGCTGTCTGCGGTCAATCTTGAGCTCTTGTATGTTAATTTTTTCCCATATTGGGTGGGTTCAGAAGATACCGAGCAACTTCTGCTCAAGTGATCATGATCGCTCATCGCTTACGCTTTTATTCTTCTTCTTTTTCCTTGACTATCATATAAACAGTGTGTGACAACAAGAGTGGCGTTCAGCAGGCGCAGACTGCATAACCGACTAGTTGTAGAACTGTTCGCGGTTTCGATTGCTCAGTACCTTCTGAACCTAGCGATT
The DNA here is from genome assembly GCA_964017055.1 of Chloromyia formosa. NCBI lineage: Eukaryota > Metazoa > Arthropoda > Insecta > Diptera > Stratiomyidae > Chloromyia > Chloromyia formosa. The sequence goes on from OZ024817.1 coordinate 27,949,209, forward strand.
GATCTACACTAACCATCGCCCTTTGGGGAAATCATGCGGTCACCTTTTGTATGGATACATTTGGGCAACCATTTAGTTTCCGGGGCCCGGGCTGGGGAAACCACTTTTCACTCAAATTTTTGTCACTTTTCACTCACGTCACTCTAAAAGTCTTTTTTCACCCCGGGCCCCGGAAACTAAAAATATCCCCGAGTCTGGTTTTGATATTTCATGAATTCTCCTCCGTTTGCTTTCCCCTCCCGGAAAATTTGTACGGACAACTCATGAAAATGTTCCGCTCCGGTTCTGAGAAGTATTCTGATCCGGAGGGGAACATTTTCATGGCAGTTATCGGTGGAGAAAGCAAATGGAGGAGAATTCGAGAAATGTCAAAACTTGATTCGTTCGCAGAAACGCAGCCAATATGTATCAAGCACCGGTACAAAGCACAGTGTTTCGGTTAGTAGTGATTGTTCCTGAGTGTTTTATCCAACTTCCAGTGCGGTTATAGGGCCATAGGTCGTGTGTGCAGCAAATATCGGAGAAGTAGCTTGGGCGCGGTCTCATAAACCACAGTGTGTTCTATTTTTTGACTTAACTATTCAGTTTTTTTGTGAACTAAAGAGTTTGCCATGTACGCCAGCTCTAAATGTTTAAGTTTAGACTTTTTAACTTTTCAAAGTTTATACTGTTGAAATGAAAAGACGCGGTTTTCATTTAAACACTCAACAAACAATGGTACCAACTCATTTGCCACAGATTTAATTAGTAAAACGATCACCATATAAATAGTCGTAATAAAATTATGTACAATAATATATTTTAATTAGGATTTAGCACTGAAGCCATGTGGTCTCCGAAAATTGTATGCTACACGAAATAAATGAAACCGGAAAATAGAGGGCTACGCCCGCAATTTGAGGGTTTTGTAGTGACTCATACCAATAGGAGATGAACTGTTTGTAATATTTTCTGCCTACCAACCTGGGGTAAGCCACTTTGGTAGTAACCGTCAGAACATGCGTTTCATTTCTGTCGGTTACATTTTTGAATTGGTTTGCCGCCTTCGCCATCTCAAATATGAGTCGGTACTGCTCCGGCCATTTTTCGTCAGGGAAAGAAAACGACTTCCGGTGGGAGAAAGTTTGGGTTAATTGCGAAAATATTACTGCGTTCACGCTCACGGTAATGATATTTTTAATAAATGCACCAGAATTTATCGTACCGGACTGGCTGGAGGAGATCCGAGTTAAAATTTTCTTGACGGTCAAAACGGCAAAAGTGTTAAAAAACAACGCCTCCTAGGAGGACGGACCACGTGATTTTACCGCATGGTCGAGAGTTGTTTAATGACCGCCGGTGCGAGCACAAGGAGAAAAAAAAATGTCGTGACCGAGTGCAAACGACAGTGGAATTGTGAAGATAATTTGCTTTGCGCCAAGTGGACAGTGCATTCGTCCAGGTGCTGTGTCATATTTTTTTGTTGCCTCTGCGAGAAATCGCGCATTCCGCGACAGACCAACACCTTGAATGAACTCTACGCACGCGTACGCGAAAGAAAAAAAAACGCGACTTCATCGCCATAATTAACGCCACCGGACCGCAAACAAGATCTTTTGCATGCCGTTCGAGCTGTCAAGTGTGTGTCGCTCTGCTACCAAAAACGGAAGAATCTCTCTTCAAGAGATTTCAGAGTGCTCTGGTGTAGCACAAACGTGTCCTATTTTTTTTTTGGGCCAGGCGGACGGCTGCGATGCCAACGAGCTGGGGAAAAACGGCCTAAATCCACACAATTGTTGAAAAAAAAACGAATTTCGACGACCGTGTGTGTGTGTTGTGGGAAGTGGTTGATCGCGGTGATTGTCAACAACAAGGCGATCGAAGAGCTTTACTGCGCCCAGCTGTGTCTCGCGTGCAAGCAAGTCTTGTCGTTGTCGTTCTCGCTACGTCCCACCCCATTTTTGTACAACTCTTTCAATCCTGCTCGTCGAACGTCCGCTTTACGAATCCAATTTCATCTCCAGTGCGTTTAATTGAGCGATCCGTGTGAGGCTTTCATAGAAATCCCGAGTGCTCGTTTCGCGTGTATGATTGGAAATCACAGAGCAGTAAAGTGCCCCCCCCCCCCCTTGAAAATCATACACGACCATTGTGCGAGTCTTGTGCCTGAAAAGTGTGCATCCCTTTGAAGAGAGAGAGAATCAGAGGAAATGAAAAAGAGCGAGAGAAACGAAGTAATTCGGCACAAGTGAGGAAGTAGGAAGGGGGATGGAAATTTGACATCTCTCGTGCTTCTGTATGGACAGGGCGGGTGTTCCGCGGCAGAGAGACAGACTGGAATGTTATTGTTCCAATAGGAGAAGTAGGAGAAGGGATGACATCTTATGTGCTTCCTGTGCTTTTATATAGACTGCGCGGGTGTTGCGCAGTGGAGGGCGTGTGTCTCTCTGTTTACTTTTTACGACTTCAAATAGTTTAGTGTTGAGTATATGCTGATTGCTCCTCCATAGTTATTCTCTGTGGTGCATCCTCAGTGTCGCATTGGCCCGCGAGTGTTTAAAACAACAACATCGTCGTGACACAACAACAACACAAAATCAGTATCCATTAACGATCACCCGCTTTTATTTATCGGGCGAGGAATAACAACGGAACAGTGGGATTATGCCATCAATTCTGTTTGGGCAAGGTTACCATTTCAAAACAAGATAAGTATATCGAAGACAACTAGCCATCGTGGTGGCAGTTGACAGCAGTTGGATTTTCGTGTCGGTGCCTCAGCCGGTTCGCATCGGTTTCGCGAATTTCCAGCTTCCGACGATCTGTCGGTTCTTTGCCCTGAAATTGCGTGCACGTTGGAAGTCGAAGTAGCTGGCGAAGGTCGACGCATTATCAACAGTGCATGGAATTGAATTCCCGTTTAATGTTAATCATTTCCCATTCCTGTTGACTCCCTTTAGCGGATACGATGTTCTTTAGGCATTAATTGTAGCCGCAGTTGAGTTTATTTGGCAACAAATTGATACGCCGTTGTTCTCAGTCAGTTGCGCCGTCGTTCCCTCAGCATATGATTTCAGTTCCGCATGCAGACTTGCCATTGAACATTTGCCGCTCCTTGGTACCCCTTGCGAACCGTGGATGTTTGCCGAGTTCCACTCCGTTCAAGACGGATTACCAGTAGGTCAGTAGGAATACATGTCCTTCCGCCTTCTCTACGTGTCCGTTTGACACATTTTTTTTTTGATGATGCGGTGATTTATCCGAATGAAATCGGGCAGATTATGAATCATCCATCATCCCAGCTGTCGCATTTATTGCGTATCAATGGATTAATAGTAGTTTTTGTAGGCGCCCACAGGCTCCTCTTTTGGGTAGTAGCGATAAATTTGATAGGTTGTTGAAGTAAGATTATAGTAATAAAATATATTTTTTTCCCTTAAAAAAAACAAAAAATACAAATATATAGTAGTATAAAATACATATACATAAACACATGTACTATATATATATATACACATTTCTATACACGTAAGGAATAATGAAATAGAGAAAAATGAATTATAGAATACTTAATTAACGAAAAATGAATTGGTAATAAAAAAATGAAGGGCTAATCAGAGCATTTTTCTCCCTCCCCCTCCTCTCCGCTGCGCTTGAATTGATTTTACTTGGAAGATTTCTCATTTTTCGTGCGCCAAGAAATCTCACGGCAGGGGGGGTTGTGAGCTCCGGGCCCATGTCATCTGCGGCTCATATATTGAGCCGCATACCACCGCAGGCTCACACAACCTGGAAGGGAAAAGGATCTGTCCTGACTGGACGGTTCTCTCTTTGTTTTATGTTTATCTGGCCTTCGTGCTTTTTGGTGAGTAGCTTGACTGATGCAATCATTTGTCCCTGCACGGGACTTTGTTGTTGTTTGATGGGAGTTTGCTGTTCTGACGTGCACCTTCATTTTCAATTTTGCTAGTTCTTTTTTTTCGAATTTTTGCCTGGTGTCGTTTTTTTTGTGTTTCGGGCTAGATGTGCGATACGTATATTGTAAGCTGATGACGGAGGCCAACAGCTGCGTAACTCACCCCGCAACTCCCGATAACTGAGCTGGTCTGCCAACGCACATCACCTGCAGCTTGTTGGAGAGGATTTTTGCACCCTTGGTGCCTTTCGACCTTCACGGCCAACCAATACTCCTCGTCCTCCGGTAGTCATCACTACATGTTCTACTCTTGGAGATGCTTAACCACTCATGTTAAGACGACATTCCAAACTGCAAGCTTGCGTAAAAAATATTAAAAATAAATTGTTTGAATAATTATATAGAATAGAGTCGGAGAGTTGTTACGGAACTTAGAGATATTATCGTCCATGGTGTTGATTATCGTTGGCCATCAATATTTTTGACCCCGGAAGTGTTTGAGGCGTGCAGGGGTGTGCTAACTGTAACTATAGAAATATACTAAAATATTATTAACCTATTTTGAGAAGATATCAAAATTCCATTTTTTTTAAGTTTTCTAAGATAGTAGGAAGCAAAGATAGTAGAATGTATAAGATGTCCCAAGTGGCGTTCGAGCAGCGAAAGAGCTTTCATATTAACGACCATTCTCCAGCGGCTATTCAAGCTTTCGCTGCTTTATTTTGTAGCCAACTGTTTCGATGCAGAGCTTTAAAGAAAACGAGAGAAACTTGTGATTTTTTTATTCCATGACCGAGTCTATTTTTTTTGCTGTTTGTGGACATGCAATGCGATTGAGTTTTTTGCCATCCTGATCGTTCCGACCAAAATCCGGGTCGGTGCACAATTGTACAAGGAAAGGTATTTAACTGTTTCATCCGAATATGTTGTTTATATCTGGGATGCGACACGTATAGATTTTTCAGAATATCTTCGTTATGGGTGAAAATGCAAATTTTTGTTAATGTTTATTTAGACTATATATAAAGGTATTTTACAGTGATTCCAGGGCGCGGATCACCGGTGAAAATGAGAAAAATAGCATTTTAAAAATGTTGTTGTTGTTGTAAAAATGCCATTTTTTCCATTTTCTCTGTGATAATTCAATCGAAAAAGACACATCAAATTACGTAATTATTTTTATAACTCCGAATCTGTTGCCCATATTTATTAGTTTTATCTAGAATATTGCATGATCATGATTTACTCACAATAGTAGTTCTTCGACGAAAATTGCATTTTACTGATTTAATACCCTTAGCCTATTATTTTTGGTAATATTCATAGTTTCCTTTGTTTTCCATGAACAGTTCTTTCGTAGAAGAACCAATAATATAAAATCTAATACTTCTTCACGATGCTTATTGCACGAATTTGTTGTATCAAACCAATGAGTAAAGTTTTCGTTGGTTTCGTTAATACAAGTATTTAAAATTGTTTTTTTTTTTTTTAATTCAATATAGACCCGTTGTTATTAAATAACCGCTCATAAATATCGTAATGTACCTAGTCTAGCCATAAATATTGTTACAAGGTTTGGCAACCCTGCAGAAAGGAACCGTTAAATTGCATTTCTTAAAAATTGAGCTAATCGCTATAGTACGCTTGTGCTTGATGCATTTGTCATCATTTGAGTTTAATTTTTAGTGTAGTGAACATGGATTGGGGTGACAAAGAAAATAGAATTGCTGTGATTGCACTTCATAAAGTAGGAATGCAACCAAGTGATATTTTTAAGACTCTGCATACCCTTGGTATAAGCCGAATATTTGTATATCGGGCTATTGAAAGATTTAATGATACGTCTGGAGTAAGTGACCGTAAAAGAAGTGGCCGTCCGCGAACTACTCGAACACCTCAAGCGGTTGAAGCCGTGCGCGAGAGAATTCGCCGTAATCCTCTTCAGAAACAAAAAATTTTATCGCGTGAGATGAAAATACCCCAAAGAACAATTTCACGTATCATCAAAAGTGACTTGGGGTTGGGTGCTTATCGTAGATCTACCGGGCATTTACTAACAGATTCGTTAAAAAAAAAATAGAGTGGAAAAATCAAAACGATTACTTTGCCGGTACGCAAACCAAGAACACCGTAAAACTTTGTTTACGGACGAAAAAATTTTTACTGTCGAAGAAACATTTAATAAACCAAACGATAGGGTTTATGCTCGCAGTGCCAGAGAAGCTTCTCAAGTTGAACAAAAGGTTCAAAGAGGTCATCATCCAGCCTCAGTAATGGTTTGGTGGGGTGTTAGCTACAACGGGGTGACAAAGTTGCATTTTTGTGAGAAGGGCGTCAAAACGTCTGCCAAAATTTATCAATAAAGTGTCCTTGAAAGTGTAGTGAAACCTCTCAACACGTCATTATTCAAAAATCAGCCTTGGAGTTTCCAGCAAGATTCTGCACCAGGTCATAAGGCGAAGTCAACCCAAAAATGGCTTGAAGACAATGTTCCAGATTTTATTAAAGCTGAAGATTGGCCTTCCTCTAGCCCAGACCTGAATCCGCTGGATTACGAATTATGGTCTGTCTTAGAGCAAATGACGTACTCTAAAAGACATTCTAATATCGAATCCTTAAAGAAGTCTCTTACACATGCAGTCGCCAACTTTCCGATTGAAGTCGTGCGTGCTTCCATAGATAAGTGGCCAGCTCGATTAAAGGCTTGTGTAAAGGCAAAAGGCAATCACTTCGAATAACTTGTTGCAATTTCCGTTGTTGACAATGCATTTAATAAATAAAAAATGATTTCTTAACATATAACACCTCTTTTATTGAACAGTGCTTCAAAAAGTTTGTAACAGTATTTATGGCTAGACTAGGTAGTTCACATATTTTGAAAAAATTATCAGAAGGTGCTTGCAAGTGCATCTGTTCGGTCAATGTAACGGCGGAATAATCTTTGTTTATTATTAAGGATTCGTTAGGTAAGGACAAAAACTCACCAGTTTTAATCATTGTACTGGCGCAGGTGTTACAATGCAGTTTTCGCAAAATAATTTTTGAAATCGCGTAGCCAATAAAATACCGCTTGCCATTACTTTCAACCAAAAAATCACCGCGATGCTGTAGCTGTACATTTTCATTAGGCCACAATACGTCAGATTCTTCGATTTGGTCAATAACAACAGGCTTTGTGGAAAAGTTGTTATAAATTAGCTCCATTATTTCTGGTACACTTTCGCCTTCTACCCAATCCAGGGCTATGTCCTCATCATCTATACAATTTTTTATAAAAGACGCAGTCAGAATTTTTATGGACATAACTCTTGCAATGAGATGATTGAATTCGAAAACCGAAGGATTTCTATTATTTCCTCCTTTTGACCGTATCTGCGCAAAGAGATTTTCAATAGGGTCCTGGTTCAAACGTGCAGTTAGTAAATATGATGCCTTATTGGATGCTATCATATCTTCTCCCAGCAATAAAACTGCATTTATCGATTGAATTAAGCCATTAATGCAAAAATTATTTTTTCTTTTCATCAATTTTAAATTTTCCAAATATGATAAACTTTCTTTAAGAAATTATATATATGGTTTTTGTATTTTAATGGTGCTTTAAATAGATTACTATCGGAAACATTTCTACTATTTAAGCAATCAAGAATTTTGTCCAACTTTGAGACAAACTTTTCTGTTGCATCAGCCTTTTCCAACAAATCTGAAGAAAATTTTCCAAGTCTTGTACAAGTTTTTATGCCTGAGGCTACACTCCTACTAAAAACTTGTGTTGCGTATTTGACTCTGATTTTATCAAATGTCCCTGGATATATGTGTTTTTTGGTTAATTTTGGACAAATTTTAACTAAATCCGAAGAATCTAGTTCAAATAACTTGGTAATAACATCCCAACTAACTATTCCATCGTCAGATTTAATATCGCACTCTAAAAGTGTATTTCTAAGAGATTTCATCAGGTGCGGGACATCGAAAATTCCATAAATTTTTTTTTCATCGAATAGAAAAAAAGGTTTTTCTTTCGAAACGGTCAAAAGTTTGAAGCATTTCCTATTATTCGACCCTTGATCGCAAACAATCGCGCGGACATTTAAACCGATATTAAACATCACTGCAAGATTTTTTTCGATGACCTCTTTTAATTTTTCGGCTTTCATAACTTCTTCCGAAATATAATAGCATATTTCCAATTAGATAGCAGTCCACGTACCATAAAGACGCAAATATTTTTACCAATTTTATTTTCACGATCGCCTTCTCCAAAATCAACTACTCATTCTAATTGATCCATGGAAGTATCGTAAACTAATTCCCTTCGTATTTTGACTTCATCAAAAATTAGTACACACTCTTTAGCAAATGAATCCATATCAAAAAAGATTCGCTTTAAGTTACTCAAAAGATCTGTATTGAAACCAGGATGTAGTTTTTTCAAAGGACTCCAACGATATAATGACGATTTTGAGGGCAATGTAAATCCTAAATTTTCGCGCATAAACAAATATGTTGAATTTGATTTAAAGTTTATATTCTGTGCAATAAGCTTCTGCTTCTCAGTCCACTCTTTCGTTTTATACCTTTCTATTAAAAGCATTTTACAAAATTCTTTAGAATTCTCATTTATGTACTTTCTGTAAACGGTCAATTCTATCTTCAAAACTTATTTCAAACTGCTCTTCTTTTAATTTTTTTAATTCCAATGTCAACGTATGGTTCAGACTTTCTAGTTCATTTGTCCTCTTGAACAGTTTATCATACTTCTTTTTATAATATGTTTATTTTTTTTTTGGTTCTTAAGATATCTATTACAAACTAATGCCTTATCTATCATACAGTTTGTTTCTTTGCTTTTATCAAAGAAACTAGCAGATTTTTCAAAATCATTCAATGTCGCTAGTTCCTCTTCCGAACTAAATGCAGATGTATACCTATAGCATCGTTTCTGTCTTCTAACCTGATCTTCTTCGCAACATTTGACGGAATTTTGAAAGACTGCAATAGGTGGATCAATTTCATATTTTGTATCATCATGAAATTCAAATATGTACTTGAGAACTTTTCGGAAGGTTCAATGTAGGGAGTGCACCATGAGATAATTTTCTTTTACAAATAAACTTTGGCTAAAAATGTTGAGAGCAAACTAACTTATTTTTTGTTTGTTCAGCACTGTCTATATTGCAAGCTGATATCCACTCGTCTTTTCTTTTCTGTCGGAAACATAAATAATTGAAAATTTTTACTGTTGCCGACGCATTCAGAAATACAGCAACGCCTAATTTTTTCCCCACGCTATAGACCGGCTCATTCTCAACTTCATGATTCAAATGAAACCGGAATATAGAGGGCTACGCCCGCAATCCGAGGGTTTTGTAGCAAGCGCTTATTTTGGTATATAAATATCGGCTCGTTGCTCTTCTTGATACCACTCAGATGGACAAAAAAAACATAATTAAACTGTCTTACACACTTACATTTTACATGCCAATTCATATTACGTGCTTGTAACGAAACTTAGAACATATTATTGCCTAAGGTGTTGGTTATCGTTAGCCATCAGTACTTTTGACCTCGAACGTGTTTAAGGCATGCAGAGGTGTGCTAGCTGTAACTACAGAAATAAACTATTACTTACCTATTCTGAGAAGATATACAGATTCCATTATTTTCCATTTTATATGCTATTCGGAACCCACCTTCCTGTAAGTTTTCATAATTCTAACAGTCTCGAGATGCCAGGGGGGGGGCAAATTACGAACTAATATTTTTTCCTCCCCCACTATTCCCCTTTCTACAAATTTCAAGAAAATGCGAAAAAATAGAATGTACTCAACCCTTTCTCACGACACCTCACTTGCCTATACCAGTCGATAAAAAAAATTTTTGAGCTTAATTTCGCCTCTATGTGGACCCCTCCCCCCTTCCACTCGGTAAAGTTTACCAACTACGACGTAGCGCCCCCAACTAATCTTCACCCTTTCAAAAATGATTAATTAAATAACTGCAATTCGCACTACGAAAAACAACATGAAAGTAGTACTCACACCTACATATGAGGCCGGTAGGTGTAATTTTTGTGTGGATAGTGTCAAAATGCCTAATTTTAAATGAGTGTACTATTATTAAATATTATGTGATTGTAATGAAACTTAAAGATATTATTGCCGATGATGTTGGTTATCATTGGCCATCAATATTTTTGACCTCGGCTGTGCTTAAGGCGTGTAGGGGTATGCTAACTGCAACTAGAGAAATGTACTATTATTAACCTTTTTTGTTGAGATATCAAAATTCTACGATTTTCGGTTTTCTACACTAGTAAAATGCCGCCTTTCTGCAAATTTTCATATTTCTAAGTATAACGGTATCGAAATGCGAGGGGGGGGGGGGCAAACTCGGATCACATATTTTCCCCTCTATCTCTTTTCCACTTTTTTCAAATTTGATGAAAATACCGGAAATGAAATGTACTCGGTGTTACCTTTCTCATGATACCCCACTTGCCTATACCAGATGAAAAAAAAATTTTGACCTTCATTTCCCCTCTATGGGGACATCCCCTTAAAGTAAGCCTATTACAACGATTCGCTTTCTCCGGCGAATTATAATAATTCTACATACTCCCACAAAATTTCATGTATGTAGCTTCAGCCGTTCGTGAGATATTTCATGGACAGACGGACAGACATTTGGCCGATTTCATAAGGGTTTTGTTTTTAATACAAAACCCTAAAAAAGGACAGGAATGGCACCATTTTTTAATCGTTGAGTTCCCTTAGAACTGCTTTCAAAATGTTCATCACAAACAAATTTTCGGTTCGCTTCGTCTTCAGCTATTTCACAATTACTTACCCATTTCTTCCGAAGATCGAAACACTTGGGAAATCTATATAATTTACTGTTTGAAGAACAATTGCTACAACTACTAACACAGCAACGCTCATAACGTTTTCGACTTGAAGACTGTTTCGCCGAGAAAACGGCTGATTTTTCAATATTACTCTCCATAATATAATATAAATATATAATATAATAATATATAAATATAAAAAAATATTATATATATGTATATTCAAAAATACAATGAGTATATTATCGAAAAAAATTTATCACCAACTATCACAAAATCACAGCAAAAATAAACTTTAGGAGTTAGTGAAAATCAAAAATTACAAGAAAATTTTTATCAACAACTATCACCAAATTACAGCAAAGAAAAACTTCCGGTGTTCGCGAAAATCAAAAACCAAAAGAATCGGCCTCACTCAATTATCCCTATCATTCAAAACATTGCATTTAAAAGTAAATCGCATCTTCCCTCAACGTAAAGACAATAGTATATCTATACACTATAGGTATAGTATCATAGAATATACATAGCAGCAAAACAAACTCAATGCGCCCATAAGAACCTATACCTCTTTTTTCATAATCCACAAGCAGCTCACTCACAGTCGCGAATAACAGTTGGCTACAAAATAAAGCGGCGAAAGCTTGAATAGCCGCTGGAGAACGGTCGTTAATATGAAAGCTCTTTCGCTGCTCGAACGCCGCTTGGGACATCTTATACATTCAATTATCTTTGTAGGAAGTCACCTTCTTGTAAGTTTTGATATGTGTGTGTGTGTGTGTGTGTGGTGGTCTCGAAATGCAAGGGGAGTGGGACCAATTATGACTTCATATTTTCCCCTCTCCTCTTTTCCCCTTTTTTTTCAAATTTGATGAAAATGCCAAAAGTGGAATTTACTTTGTGGTACCTTTCATATAATATCCCATTTGCCTAGATACCAGATGAACAAAAAAATGTTTGACCTTCATTTCCCCGCAATGGGAACCTCCCCTTAAAGTTAGGCTATTATGACGCATTGCTTTCTCCGGCGAATTATAGTAATTCTACACATTCCTACAAAATTTCATTTATGTAGCTTCAGCCGTTCGTGAAATATTCTAGGGACAGACAGACGGACAGACATTTGACCGATTTCATAAGGGGTTTGTTTTTACTACAAACCCTTAAAAAAGTTACAGTTTAAGAAAAAAAACCCAATTTTATAATACAGAATCCTATCCTTCAATCAATGGATGGCGCCGATCGGGGGAAGCCTCCAGCTCCTGTAACAACAGCCAGAAATGAAAACGAGTATAGAACAGGATAGCCTTTGAAGCGACACAAAATTACTTTGTTTGGGCCCGATTTTGTATGTACATATCTGACGTCAAAATGTACTCAAAAATCAAGAAAAAGTGTTCCGAATTTGAATAAAACTTCTTTCGGATTACTTTCGCGCCACCACATTGTTTCCACGAAAACTTGCGCTCCTTCGCAAAGCTGGCGTTCCAATTCCTTTGGATAATCCACTAAACCGGTAGCCTTAAAGTAATCTCAAATCTCCAAACAAAGATTCAAGAAATCTGGAAAATTGTCCGCAAGCCGAGAGTAGGAAATTTAATTCGGTCTCGTGACTCCGACGAAAGTAACCAAATCGTACCGAAACTTCAATAACGACGGTACAATGATCGTTAAATAGTTGAAATGTTAGCGCGGGAACAAAAGCATGAAATATGCAAAGGAAGCTTTTTGCAAATCATTTATTCCATGAATTCTCGCCCATTGTGTCCTGGTCCCCGGCCACGAATTCTTGAAGGAGAGTTTGTTGTAACTGCTGTCGTTGTAGTCATAGTCACCGGCCCTTTTGTTGCCATCGTCGTATCATTTGTCCAGATTGCCATTGTTGTCTTGAGGGTAATCGTTTCACTCCATGAAGGGCGTTGGGCATTGAACGTTAGGATGAAGATTTCATACGCCGCGCGCCGTCCGGATTTTCCATCTTGAATATATGACCTCTCGAGAGTTCAGCGGCGGACTTAAATAGGAGATTATTATTTATTCCGCCTACTGTAAAGGATTCCATTTCCATAGCCTGAGTCAGTAGTAAAATAGTATTATTCATAGTACGTAGATGCATTGTCTAAAGAAAGCACCTGAGAAGTATGGTGTTCAGGATAACACAAGAAGCATTTCTAACCTAGAGTCATGCAGGTTGAGTTCTATGCCATAGCCAATCTACTCGTATTCTAGGTTTTCTAAAAAAATTAAAATTGCAGGGACCCGGGCGGTAGCTTGCTCCCGAAATACGCGACCCTACTTCTGATCCCTACCACTCCATAGGTTTTCAATACCCGAAATTGAATCTAGTGAAATTCCACAAAAAAAGACCTTTCGGCTCTTGTCTATAAACGCAAAAATGATGGCAGTGAGTTCCGGTGCGAGGGCGTCTCTTTATTCTTCATCCCGGAGCCTTACTCGTGAGCACATCAAAAACTTTTAAAGATGCTAATATGTGTCTGTAGATCCCAATATGAGTATCTGCCATAATACTCGTAATATGATATGTTCATCTTTTTAACTCAGTTCGATGGATTTAAATTGATTTCATCTTCCAGACTCCCATCTTTGTATTCGGCGGACGTCTTGCACGATAGCTGACGGAAAGTTTAGGACTTTTTAATGGATATTTGCTGTCACAGAACTTTTGATATAGGTTACGAGTTTTTTTTTTCAGCGTGCCTGTGTGAAATTTCTCCCGGGGGTCGACGAAACAAAGGTATATTATAACTGAAATCTACCATTGATTTTCTGATTTATGTAGGAATTTGGCTGTTTTGGGGAGAAACAACGAGGCATTATGTTGACATGTTGAAAGTTTCAATCTTGAAGGGAAAACTTCAAATGTCGTTGATTTGCTATGGTTGGCGTTATTTGTTTCTGTCGGTGATGACTTGTTGAGTTCGTGATAAATTCTTTAAGTTATGGGATTATTGTTCCGGGAAACTAGATTTACGCATAACATAAAGGCACATTTGGGGGTACCTTTTCCATAGTCCTCCACGTGGGCGCCCCCTGGAAACGGCACTGTTTCAAACCGCTGACGGCCAAGTTTTAGCGATAAGACAGTTTGGAAAAAGGCAGATAGCTGTAGACTGACTGGCTGACCAACACCTATGCGTCTAAGGTTTAGTAGGATGGAATGACTTCCGCAGTTAGACCTGCAACATAGTTGTGTGAACTCCAGCACGTTTATTAAACCATTTGAAGTAGCTAACTTCCAAGGCCATCCCCTGAATGGGGTTAAGCGACGTGTTGACAAGTCGTCCTTGCAAAAACCACTCCATGTCAAGAAACCTGGAACAAAAGCCTCGAATTGGACGGATCGACAACGACGACCACGCCAGCGGCTAAAGGATTATTCTTTCGGATCCTCGAATGTACGCTCCCTGAACAAACCCGGGGCCGAGAAAGCCCTCCTTCTACAGGTCGAAAAGTACAAAGTGAGCGTTACTGCAGTCCAGGAAACAAATAAGCTTGGCAGCGAGATCAATGACAACTAATCGCACACAATTTTTACAAGTGGCAAACCATCGGGCCGCAAGGAGTTTGAAGTAGCATTTATAGTAAACAATCACCTCAACCCGCACATTGCTGACTTCAAACCCATAAATGAATTGCTGTATGCGATTTCAATGTGCACGCCCCCACTGAAGTTAAAGAAGACGCAGTAAAAGACGAGTTCTACGCCCGCCTTGAGACCCTTTTTGACTTAATTAGAATAGAACCGTACGCAGAACGAATCATTGGTGAATATCAAAGCGGTTTCAAACCTGGTCGCTTCACAACCAATCAGCCCTTTAGGGTCAAACTGATACTCCAGAAGTCCTGGAAATACAACGTAAACGTATACCAAATACAATATTTGTCGACTTTAAGCGGGCATACGACAGTATTAATCGTGGAGCACTGTAATTTTTAAGGTGACACCAGTTGTTGCAGCATGTACATCTTACTGTGGTAGCTATAGGATGCAGCGTTCTGTTAGAGACGCAACAGATCCAAGGGCCTGGATTTGGACCTAGGTTGAGCTCGATCCCGGCGCTCTGAAAAAGTGTTGAGAGCAGTAGTGCCGGCATGTGTTGCTCCCAATTTCCAGAAAAAAACTGGACAGTCAAATTGTGTGACACACACATAGATCTTCCTTCTTACATCGAAGGGGTTATAGCAGCTCTTGGCCGTGTGACAAGGTTGTTCCAAGTAACACGGGTCGCTCCGGTGCGTAGAACCAGCTGCCGCACGAACGAAAGATCTAATATTAATTTGGTGAAGCTAAAATCAAAACGTCAACTGGGCCACATGGAGCAGAACTCAGCGGGTAATTGCCAATGGCGTATCTAGCGAAGAAAAAATTGTTCAACATGGTATTCCACAAGGAACAGTATTGGGTCCAATATTTTTCCAACTATATATTATTGGTCTCTGCAACTTATTGGAAAATGATGATAATTGCAAAATTGTATCATTTGCTGATGATACAGTGCTATTATGCAATGAAGAAAACTGGAATAAGGTATACTCATTAGCTAATCACAGACTCGGTAAAGTAAACAAATGGCTATGTTCACACAAGTTGATCTTAAATCTTGATAAAACATTCTGTATTAAATATGGTTCTGCTCTGAATAATCTTGATTCCAGCTGCATTTTACTCCTACAAAATCAGCTCGTGGAAGAAGTTACTGAAATCAAATATCTTGGTGTAATAATCGACAGTAAACTTAAGTGGTCATCTCATATTTCTTTGCTAGTTAATAGGTTACGCAAAATGATACATCGTATGTTATTATTAAGAAGATTTTTTAACGTCAATTTCCTCAGAACTTTATATTTTGCTTTATTCCAGTCGATATTTCAATACGCTATTATTATTTGGGGTAGCACTTTTACAAATGTTTTAAGTCCTTTAGCTACCATCCAATCAACAGTTGTTAAAGTGTGCTTAAAAAGATCTAAATATTCATCCACAACCCAAGCCCTTGCTGATTTTAATGTTATGTCCATAAGACAATTATACAATTTTAATTTATTGAAATACATATACAGGAACCTTGATCAATTCCAAACGATGTCATCTAACTACGGAACTCGATCCAATATTGCGCGCGAACTCGTAATTAAAAGGTATAAAAAGGAATCAACTAGTCGTCATTTAAGCATAGCTGGCCCTAAATTATATAATATGCTCCCGAATGGCTTAAGAAATGAATTAAATATCTTTAATGTTAAAATCAAACTTAAAAAGTACATACTAGAAAATAGGCAAACTTTCAACCAATTATATATTTGAATTAAGTAAAACAAATGGTTAATAATGAGCATCAATTAATTAATCTAAAAATAAATAACTTAATCTATGGTGAATTGTTAAATTAAATATAAGCAGTATATAAGTATATATTTTAGATAATATTAGGAGGAACAACAGTTGCAGCTCTCACACACGAGCCTAGGCTTATGTGAGTTGCTGAACTAATTTAATTTGTCAATCTACGATATTTTCTATAATAAAGCAATTTAAAAAAAAAAAAAAAAAAAAAAAAGTTGACGCGCTATGCCCCACAAGGGGTTAGGGCAATTAAGAATTAGTAATAATTTCGTAGATTGGAAGATAAAACAATCCAAACCAAAAGTCGTTAGCTTGGCCGGATGCCAAACTCTGTCAATCAATTGAATTTATTTAGTTACGTGAAAGGAATACAGATTCAAAACAAAAATGTCTTCTATTGATAGTCAATCGGCGGTTTCGCAACAACAAACATCATAAACAAATATCGATGTCCTTCCAAACGAAATGACGACCGAGATATTCAAATACATTCCGAAATTTCAGCTGTTCTCGTCTGTAGCCCAAGTTTCCGAACGATGGCGGGATCTGGCTCTTCAGCGCATGTTTTGGAAACGAATTGAGTTGCCGGTAAATTATTTGGTGGTTTTTCTATGTTTTCCCGACTTTAGATAAAGAATATTTTCTCGGCATGATCGCGAAGAACTCCGAAGAACTCTCTACGGCAAAGATACGTTGCATCTTGCGAACGATTGGCTGTGTTGTCTCTGAATTTAATCTGTAAGACAGAACGGATAATGATGCGGTCGTAAACGAAGTAATACGTTAAGAATTTTTTCACCAGTGTAACGAAACTTAAATAAATCCATTTTCCAGGTATCGAAACATAACAATGACTTCTCCGTTTTGTTGCTATATCGTTGCACAGGCCAACCTAAATATGGCTATATTGGTGCGAAAGTTCTCAAGTCAGTTATTACCCGATTGCCGAATTTAACAACTATACGGCTCTATTCCACGGCCTTTCGTTCGGTTAAGTTTTTCGAAATTCTCGCAGCAGTATATCTTCATCCCTGTTGACTAGCCTAGGTCGTTCAACTGTCAATTTCTGATGCGTTTCGTCCACTTAAGCGCAGTATTTCTCAGCATTGATGGTTTCGCAAGGTTGCAGGAACGAATAGTGAATAAATCCAGCTACAAACCACCAAACAGTCACCATTATTATCTCTAGATGAAGGCTTGGTTTCGGCATGTGTCTTGAAGCCTCATCGGCATATAGCCATTGGGCCGATCGGCGGCGATTATCATATAGTATCCACTTTTCATCGCAAGTCACAATTCAGTTCAAGAACGATTCGCTTCTGTTGCGGGAGAGAAGAGAACTGGAAATCTCCATTCTACACGCCATGTTTTGCTCGGTAAGAGCATGCGGAACCCACTTGTTAAGCTTTTTCACTTTTCCAAGTTATTGTAAGTGGCGGCAAACTGCCGAATGGTGCACGCCCAATTTCTCCGCAAGATCGTTTTTGGTTAGCGGGGGTCAGACTCCACTTATGCACGCAGCTCGTCGTTATCGATCGATGGTCCTGGGTTTCCACCCGGCTCATTTCGGAGGTTCATATCTCTGGATCGAAATTTTTCGAACCACCGCTGAGTGGTTCGTTCGTTAAACGTATCAGGTCCAAATACGCTGCTTGCTGTCCTCTGAATCTACATTGATTCGCAGTGAAGGAGGAATTCCATTGTCGGTGGTGTTTCAGACCGGAACACAACATCATGCTGCAATTTGGTATACCGGCCAAATTAGTGTGAATGACAAAGATGACGATGACCAACTCCGTCTCACAAGTCAGGATCCATAATAGACTTACTGATCTATTTGAAACACGCATTGGTCTGAAACAGGGCGATGGACTGGCACCGACGCTCTTCATCCTAGCACTGGAATACGCTATTCGGGCTATGAATATGGACAACTGCAAGACGCTACTCATCAAGAAATTGAGGGACGTGGTCACCTGACCGAGATAATTGGAGGACAACGATCCAGACGGCCAAGACCCGTCGTCGGGCTGACGATGATGAACTGAACTCGAGACTGGGGCATCATTTTGGATAACGAAATTTTTCATAACTATTTCAGGAGAATGGAGGAGGATATAAGGTGGTTCGCTACTCTATGACGATACAGTAAAAGTCCGATTAACGGACTAACCAGAGAGGTCGGCGGCATTATAAAAAACTAAATTTTTCACAAGTACTTTCTTGGAACCGCGAAGGAAAATTAGGTGTCTCGCGAATTTAAAATGATGCCACATACAGTAAAACCCCGATCAACCGAACGAACAGGGCGCCGTCATTTCGGATAGTGAAATTTTTTCAGAAGTATGTACTTTCTAGCCGGGGATGAAAGCCAAGGTGCTTCGCGAACCCACAATAATGCTGGACGTGATGAAACCCCGTTTAACCAAACCAAGGAGGGTGGCGTCATTTCGGATAACAAAATTTGACTCGGATGTATTTTGGAAGTCAGGGATGAAAGTAGGATAGTTAGTGACTGCCTTATGTATTATTCCGAATCGCATTGGATCGAGTGGGAACGAAGGGCAAGCAAATTGCAATTTGAGCCGATTTGATATCAAATAAACACGGGTGACCGAGATTAGTGTCAAACCAATGGTTTTCGGGGTCGCTGAGATGAATAGCGACACAATTGATCTTAGTGATCCCAACCTCCACTGTAAAGTTGTGACTTCTCGTTGGAATGATTTGATATCTAAGGGTCATAATTGCGAACAACAAAGTGGAAAAACGACGACGAATGGTCAGTACACTAGATGCCTCTTGACCAAGAAGATGTTCTCTTCTATGCCGTCCTAACCGACAAAAGCCCGTGATAAGTCAGGCATAGATTTAAACTTATGTACCTATATATGCCCTTCAATAAGGCAAGTTTAAATGGATGCCTTCAGTAAGGCACCTACTTTGTTTCAATAAAACCAATGTATCGATGGAATCTGTGTTTTATTGGAATTTTACTTACATGCTACGTTTACAAAACAGAATATTTTCTCATGACCTAAATCTGTTATTCTATTTGTAGGTCATAAACTTGCATAGTTCATTACTCACAACTGATTCGGTCAAACATTATTTACAAAAAATCTAAAACAAAATAGTGTCAAGTGGCCACACACAAATTAGTCATTTTTGTGACCACATACTGATCACTCAGCTGTACTTAGAGCATGAGCATATGCATTCCATATACACATGAATAGAGTGCATGGAGTGTCAAATGACTTGGCGTACGAACTAATCCAGTCATTGGGCAGTCATTGGGAGCTGAGAAGGGCTTCGGGGAAACAAATTCTGGTGGAGATTTTTTTCCATTTCTTTCATTTTTTATGTTTTTTGGGGTGCTGCATACGAATCCGGAGCTTCCCACCAAAACTTTTTTGCGGAACATGGTCAAAACCTCAAAAAACCTCGAAATTTCGGTACTTTTTTTGGTTTTTCAATTATAATTTAAAAACCGTGGATCCTAGCTAGAAAATTTTTAGGGACAAGCATAAGAAGCATAAAATTCTGCATCCAACGAGCTAATAAACATGAAATTCGGTCCAACGGTATAGCCGCAATCGACAGTCGAAAAACGTTGATTTTTCTCAACTTTGTTATGGTCACATTTGAGCGTTTGTTACTTGAAAACGGCTACTAATACGTAAACATGCAAGAAGTATAAGTTGTAGAGCATGACACCTTGTTTAGAAAGTAACCAATCTCTTTAATTCGGTCAAAAGAAAATTCAGAAACTCGAAATAACTAAAATCATTTTTTGAGCGAGTGTTCTCATACAACACATTTCCGGGCATTTTTTTAATAAGTCACCGTTTTAACCACCAGAAACGATGAGTTTCCAGTTACCGCAGTCACAGTTCCATCCAGAAGTTCCCTGGAATGTTCTCGGTAGCGGTTCCACGAGTAACAACTCAGAAAAAGTTTTGTAAGTGCAATTTGTGATTAGTTAAAAAGCTTCTACAGTTTCCCCAGGTTTCTACCCATTTATTGTTTTGTTCGGGTCCACTCCCTTCCATCTCCATCCTTCTAACACAGAACCCAGCCATCTGCACCCTACCTGCTGAAGGTCAGATCACCGACAGTTCGGTTCTAAATTCTGGCAGGTGAACAACTTTTATTTCTGGGACTCAAGCGAGACAATGAAGGAAAGCTTATGGATTGGTTTCGTGAACATCCCCCTTCTCCAGAAACATCAGACCTCACACTAATAAGTACTGGCATTTTCGTAGATGAAAGGATAGACTGCCACTGGGTTAAAGAGGTGGGCGTGCAAGGAATAAACCGCATAGTTGGAGACGATTTTCTGGCAGTTAAATTCAAAAGAACTTAACGAGTGAAGCCTTTTGCATTTGCCACTTTTATACCGTGCAACTATGTAAACGTAGCATGTAAGTAAAATTCCAATAAAACACAGATTCTATCGATACGTTGGTTTTATTAAAACAAAGTAAGTGTCTTACTGAAGGCATCCATTTAAACTTGCCTTACTGAAGGCATATATTGTACATAAGTTTAAATCTATGCCTGACTTATCACGGGCATTTGTCGGTTAGGACGGCATAGAAGAGAACATCTTGGTCAAGAAACAAGAATTTCCTCATTGCACCAATCAAGAATCAGCCCTCCCAAAATCTTTGCGGTTGATAAGCTTTTGAGTGATGCTACGGCGGTGGCATATACCACCGCCCTTGAGGAAAAACTATCACCTATGCTACACAACATCAGCAACACAGGCGTCCATGGGTTCTGGGAAGAACTCAAGGGTACCATCAAGGATGTCGCAGAGAAGGTCGTGGGATATAAAGCCCGGCGAGCGCGAAATGACTGGTTCGACGAAGAATGCAAAAATTCACTTGACGCGAAAAACGAGGCCTACAGACAATGGATTCAACGAGGAACCAGAGCCAGAAGAAAAAAATATGACGAGCCACGGCGAATATCGAATAGAATAATTAGACGTAAGAAACGTAAATACTTTGACGAGCAGTTGCTGAACATAAACGAAAACTTAGCTAATAGGAACACCAGACAAGCGTACAAACTAGTAAATACAATTCAGAACGGCTACCAACCCAGGACTAGCCTTTGTAAGGACAAGGATGGAAACATCATCAGCGACACCGATGGTATTAACAAACGATGGGCCTCTTATTTTGAAGAGCTTCTAAACCGACCATCTAACATCCCCACACAGGAAGCTCTCGACGATATTGTTGATCTAGGCCCACCCATTCAACCCCCGACAGTAGAGGAAGTTGATCTCGCCTTGCGGTCACTAAAACGAAATAAAGCGCCGGGCGCTGACGAGATTCCAGCTGAACTGCTAAAATTCGGTGGAACGAGTCTAGTTAATGCCATACATCAATTACTCCTGCGAGTATGGGAGAACGAGGAGATCCCAGACGATAGGCGCAGAAGCATCATCTGTCCAATTCATAAAAAGGGAGATAAACTGTGGTGTGAGAATTACAGGGGCATATCACTAGTTTGTACGTCCTATAAAATTTTGACGAAAATTCTGGAAAATAGAATAAAATCGTACGCAGAACGAGTCATTGGCGAATATCAAAGCGGTTTCAGACCTGCTCGCTCCACAACCGATCAGCTCTTCTCAGTCAAACTGATACTCCAGAGGTGCTGGGAATACAACGTAAACGTATACCAAATCTTTGTCGACTTCAAGCAGGCATACGACAGTATCGATCGTGGAGTACTGTACAACATCATGCTGCAATTTGGTATACCGGCCAAATTAGTGTGAATGACAAAGATGACGATGACCAACTCCGTCTCACAAGTCAGGATCCAGAATAGACTTACTGATCTACTTGAAACACGCATTGGTCTGAAACAGGGCGATGGACTGGCACCGACGCTCTTCAACCTAGCACTGGAATACGTTATTCGGGCCATGAATATGGACAACAGCAAGACGCTACTCATCAAGTCGACACAATTAGCAGCGTACGCCGACGACATCAACATCATGTCCCGAAGATTGGCTGACGCAGAAGAACTTCTGCATACGCTCGATACCGCTGCAAAGGAAGTTGGATTACGTATTAACGAGGGTAAAACTAAAATAATGATGCAATCGGTGACAAGGACACCTGCACAACCGAGCATCAATGTGGGGGACCTCAACATCGAGTTCGTGAACAACTTCATTTACCTGGGTTGCAACTTGTCAAGGGACGCCAACGAAACTGACGAAATCAAGCGACGAATACAGTTAGCTAATAAGACTTTTTTCTCGGTTCTCCCCATAATGAAATCGAAGCATGTGCACAGAAACACGAAGCTCCGCGTGTACCACACCATTATACGACCAGTGCTATGCTATGGCTGCGAAGCATGGACCCTAACTCAAGCCTCCGAAAACATGCTAGATACATTTGAACGTGAGGTTCTACGGCGAATTTTCGGGGCTGTTTGCGATCGAGATGGATGGCGCATCCGGTACAACCATGAGTTGTATGCACTGTACGATGAGGTGCAAGTCTCGAAAATCGTCAAACTACAACGACTTCAATGGGCAGGGCATGTACAAAGAATGGACGATGATCGCATGCCTAAGAGAGTAATGAATGCAGAACGAGTCGACGGAGCGAGACTGCGAGGACGACCGAGATCTCGTTGGGAGAGCTCAGTAGGTTTGGACGCCGCGCAGCTGCTGGGCTCCCAAAATTGGAGGACGCGGTCACGTGACCGAGATTATTGGAGGACAATGATCCTGGCGGCCAAAGCCCGACGTCTGGCTGTCGCGCCACGATGATGATGAACTATGTTTCAGTATTAACTAATCCCAGTAAACTGACCACGATCTAAATATACCGGATTAGTTGATTGGACTAGCTCTTAGCTCCACTTGCAATGCAGTGCTGAACTAAAAAAAATTGGATTGGATTTGTGTTTCCGTTGTTGACGGTTGTTGTTGCGAGCAAGCCAGGAAAGACGCAGATACCCTCATAATCACGACAGCTCTCTCCTTGGCCCCAACAAATGAATCCGTCACAGTGGTAGGGAAAGACGTTGATCTTTTGGTCATTCTGATTAGTCTTTGTACGCAAACAATACAAAACGTTTTATTCTTCAAACCATCAAAAGGGATTGTGCTGCAAGCCCGTACGCTCCTCATCTCGCAATTGGGGAAAATAATATCTCAAAACATACTATTTTTACATGCGAATCCACTAGTGCGCTGTTCAACCAGGGGAAGAAGAAATTTCTTAACGTCCTCTGGAGAAATTCACATTTGATAGCCGCCATAAAAATTTTTCAAGTATAGCTACGGCAGGAGAGGCCTTCTTAAAGGCGCCACTTCATTGAATCTGCTGAGAAACAAAAGCTATGTCACGTCCTCCTTCAAGGCGCGATTCAACATCGCCTCACTGCCATCAACTGATAATGCAGCTCAGCAGCATTCAAGTGCAGAAGTGGCTTTGTTTTGACAAAATGCCCGAAGAATGGGGGTGGAAAATAACCAAAAGCGTACTTCTGCCTGTAGCAATCACGAGGAATGCCGCACTAGATGCCCTACTGTGCATCATTTTTTGAAAATGCAAGAAGACATGTGTAGGACACTGTGGCTGCAAAAAGGCAGGTATACATTGCGCCCGCTTTGTGCCAACTGTAAGGGCTAATATGAGAATGTGGACCTCTCTGCAGCAGACGACGACCTCGAAGAGATGTTGGAAGAGTCAGCCGACGAATCCCACCCACCGGAACCCAGACCACCATTCCACCATTCTCACAAACCGGTCCTTCCAAAATACTAAGGCTGTGAACCTGTAGTGTATTTTTAACCAAATTCTTGTAATATATAGGTACATGTAAATACGAACTTCAATATTCAAATTGTTGAAGAATTACCAGCACCTACTAAAAAAAAGAACGAAAATATGTTAGATATAAGGGAACACTCGCTCAAAAACGTGATTTTAGTTATTTCGAATTTCTGAATTTTCTTTTGATCAAATTAAAAAGATTAGGCACTATCTGAACGGAGAATTTCCTGCTCTCCAACTCTCACTTGCGGCATTTTTACGTATTAGTAACCGTAACAAACGTTCAAATGTAACCATAATAGGGTTTATCGCAAAGTTGAGAAAAATCGACGTTTTTCGACTGTTGATTGCGGTTACACCACTGGACTGAATTTAACGTTTAGGTTACTCATTCGACGTAGAATTTAATGCTCTTTAATTTATCCTTAAACTTTTTCTAGCTAGGGTCTACGGTTTTCAAGTTATAATCAAAAAACCAAAAAAAGTACCGAAATTTCGGGGGTTTTTGAGATTTTGACCATGTTCCGCGAAAAAAATTTTGGTGGGAAGCTCCGGATTCATGTTCAGCACCCCAAAAAACATAAAAAATGAAAAAAAAAAATTCTCCACCAGAATTTGTATCAACAAATCACGCAATGGCTGGACTAAACATCGTGTTATATTTTTGGTTCGTGCCAGTGAGGATCATATGGCATGATTTTATTAATGGATGGAAAAATGTTTGTTTACAAATATATTATGATGCGGTGGGTATACACTACAATACTAAATTTTGTGACAATAACCCCAGTGGTTTAAAAGTGCAAATTCAGGATCCCCATCCCCCCAACTATCTACGCCACTGGTCCAAGGAACGAAAGCGTTGTTATCTTAACTAAATAAAACTATTCTAATAAATTTTCTCAAACTGACATTTTCTCCCCATTTCGCTTATTACCAAAATCACTTGAAAGTATTTTAATAGAAACGTTTGGTGTTGTAAAGCCTGCGGATCTTCCAAACAAGCTCATCTCAAAAACAGATTTTTATTCAATCAGTTGTTGACGAATTCTTCCTTTACCGCAATCATGCAATAACTACATTTTCCACAAAATATTGTTTTCATTTTTTTTCAAGGAAAAATTGTGATTTATTCGAACACATCATTGTCGACGTGAATAACAATGCAAGGCAATAACAAGTAGAAAATAACAATATTCAGTTTGATGATATTGTACAAGTAAGATGGATATTTTATAATATGCAGATTGCTCTCTAGCTGAACTAAAACTCGTGGAAAAATGGTGACGACGGACGGAGCGAAGACAACCAGCGAGATAACAGCGTATGCAAACGAAGTGCCTTTCCAAAACAACACATCATCTGAAAATTATTCAGAAGGCAGGTGAATCAAATCAGCCACACGATCCTGAATCCTGAAAAGCTGAATCCCTCAAATAAGATGGAAAATTATTCGCCACTATTCGCTGCTATTCTCGCTCGTGATAGCTTCATTCTCCTTCACTCTCGCTGCATGCGTTCTTAAAAGCCTCATGAATTATTTTCCACTTGAACATAAAAATGTTATTTTCATTTCGAGTCCCGTCCTGTCCCTCTTTCGCCCCTAGTCCAGCGCTGTGCATCGAAAAACAAAGGATTTGCCCATGCTCAAAGTAAGGTGTAGTGTATAAGGATTGCAGACAAGGTGGTGAATAGCTAGCAGGCCAGAATGTTTCAGGACAGAGTGAAAACCACAGTTTTCCCGCAGATGTGTGTAAAATTTGAATACGAGCTGCTTATGGAAATCAGAGCAACGGAGGTGGTGAGTGATGAAATTGACGCTATGGATGTTGAATTCTAGAAATCGATTGATTTGTTGTTGAAAGCAATCGGCATCGAGAATATTTGGCACCTCAGCTCCACCTCAGATTTAGGTAAATAATGGAAAAAAATATTGCTAAAATATACATTGACGTTTTTTCGAGTATAAAGCATTCTACATAGATATCCTCTATTTTCAGGCACTTCAAATAATCTTTTGTGAGCTTGCCGCCGGCAATCCTTCCTCGACAAACTACTAAAATTTATTACCGTGTAAAGAAAATGTACTCGTATATCTAAACAGTGACAATCTCAGCGCTTATACACTCGTAGACTAACCCAGCACACCTTTGCACGTGCACCGCACCTCTCGTCGAAGCAAAGTGATACCCAACTACTGGCGGCGCTTTTGCATGAAACACATCCTCTGAAACATTAACGACAACAAATTTAATGGAGTAAGGTGTGCTCAACCGGCAGCCTAATCTAATCCTAAATTTCCCTTAACATGCTTTTCATTTGAACATCGTCGCTTACTACGGCTGAAGGAGAAAGCGTCTAAAAGTGCAGGAATACAATCTACAGATACGAATATCTTTTTTGGGGTAAAAAGACGATAACTGCGAAATAGTTTGCTGTCAGAAAATTCCAATTAGACAAAATCTCTTCCGAGTCTTTTCCGAGCCTCACTACTGGATAAATTTGAGAGTTAATTGGTTTTTGAAAATGAGAATTTCTTTAACCCGACACAAGACTTTCGAGACTGCCTGACGAAGGTGAACAGGATGTATGTATGTTGGGCCTGACGAAGATACTCCCCGGGCTGGTAGACGAGCATGTTCCTGTAAAATAGATTATGCGTGTAGATATACACGAGGAGATTGTTCTATCCACTGACACTGCATTCACGAGGGTCGGGCATAAAAAAAAGTTCAGGTGCAAATTCAATTTAGAGCAATTACTTTGTTGTATGAGTAGATGGAAGTGATGGTAAATGTAATTATGAAATTCAGGATAAAGTGCTTCCTATATTAGAATGATAGGGGTGCTTATTCTATGCATGACCAAAAATAAGTAACTCGCTCATCGCAACGTATTCAGTTTTCCTTAAAATTTATTTTGGAAAAAGAATTACCGCAGGAGTTTATACCCTCTAACGTTAAAAAAGGCGAAGGGCTGAGGCTTCTCTTTTGTTGCGAACCACTGCAACTCATTGCATTATATTCCGTTTTACACTAGTGCAATCGCAGCTGATGACACTCAGTAGACCGGCTAGCAAAATACCTTTTCCATAGTCCTCTACGCGGGCACCCCCTGGTAACGGCAGTGTATCAAACCGCTGACGGCCAAGCCTTAGCGATAAGACATTTGGAAAAAGGCAGATAGCTGTAGCCTAAATGGCTGACCAACACCTAAGCGTCTCAGGTTTAGTAGGATGAAATGACTTGCGTAGTTGGACCTGCAACATAATTGTGTGAACTCCAGCACGTTTATTAAACCATCTGAAGCAGCTACCTTCCGAGGCCATCCCCTGAATGGGGTTAAGTGATGTGCTGAAAACTTGTCCTTGTAAAAAACCACTCCATGTCAAGAAACCTGGAACAAAAGCCTCGGATTGGACGGATCAACAACGACGACCACGCAAACGACTGAAGGATTATTCTTTTGGATCCCGGAATGTACGCTCCCTGAACAAACCGGGGGCCGAGAAGGCTCTCCTTCAACAGGTTGAAAAAAACAAACTGAGTATTACTGCAGTCCAGGAAACTGGCTTGGCAGCGAGATCAACGACAAGAAATCGCACACAATTTTTACAAGTGGCAAACCATCGGGCTACAAGGAGTTTGGAGTAGCATTTACAGTAAACAATCACCTCAAGCCGCACATTACTGACTTCAAACCCATAAATGAACGGCTATGTGCGATTCGCATTAAGACTCGATTCTTCAATCTCTGGCTCATCAATGCGCATGCCCCCACTGAAGTTAAAGAAGACGTAGTAAAAGACTCACTTCCACCGAACGACGTCAAATAGCTGCTAGGAGACTTTAACGCGAAAGTCGGAAATGAAACTTGGCACCGGGGGACCACTGGAGGCCACAGTCTCCATGAAAAATGTAACGACAACGGCCAGCGTCTTATCGACTTCGCCTGCAGTAGGAATCTAGTCGTAAGCTCTACGTGTTTCCCGCATCGACGCATTCACAAGCAGACCTGGAAATCTCCAGACGCATACACCGTCAACCAAATTGATCACGTCCTCTTTTGCAGGAGATGGGCGTCTAGTGTGATAGATGTCCGCTCCTATCGAGGAGCAAATTGCGACGCAGATCATCACTTGGTGAAGACGTCCTACAGATGTGGAATTTCCTCAGTGCACTAATCGAGAATCAGCCCTCCCAAAATCTTTGCGGTTAATAAGCTTCTGAGCGATGCTACGGCGGTGGCGTACACTGCCGCCCTTGAGGAAAAACTATCGCCTATGCTACACAACATTAGCAACACAGGCGTCCATGGGTTCTGGGAAGAACTCAAGGGTACCATCAGAGATGTCGCAGAGAAGGTCGTGGGATGTAAAGCCCGGCGAGCGCGAAATGACTGGTTCGACGAAGAATGCAGAAATTCACTTGACGCGAAAAACGAGGCCTACAGACAATTCAGCAAGGAACCAGAGCTATATTAGAAGAGAAAAATATGACGAGCTACGGCGAATATCGAATAAAATAATTAAACGTAAGAAACATAAATATCCGTACTCTGACGAGCAGTTGCTGAATATTAACGAAAACTTAGCTAATAGGAACACCAGACAAGCGTACAAACTAGTAAATACAATTAAGAACGGCTATTAACCCAGGACTAGCCTTTGTAACGACAAGGATGGAAACGTCATCAGCGACACCGATGGCATTAACAAACGATGGGCCTCTTATTTTGAAGAGCTTCTGAACCTACCATCTAACATCCCCACACAAGAAGCTCTCGAAGATATTGTTGATCCAGGCCCACCCATATAACCCCCCACAGTAAAGGAAGTTGATCTTGCCTTGCGGTCACTAAAACGAAATAAAGCGCCGGGCGCTGACGAGATTCCAGCTGAACTGCTAAAATTTGGTGGAACGTGTCTAGCTAATGCCATAGATCAATTACTCCTGCGAATATGGGGAGGACGAGTTGATCCCAGACGATTGGCGCAGAAGCATCATCTGTCCAATTCACAAAAAGGGAGATAAACTGCGGTGTGAGAATCACAGGGGCATATCACTAGTTTGTACGTCCTATAAAAATATTTGACCAAAATTCTGGAAAATAAAATAAAAGCAAACGCAGAACGAATCATTGGCGAATATCAAAGCGGTTTCAGACCTGGTCGCTTCACAATCGATCAGCTCTTTACAGTCAAACTGATACTCCAGAAGTGCTAGGAATACAACGTAAACGTATACCAAATCTTAATCGACTTCAAGCAGGCATACGACAGTATCGATCGTGGAGTACTGTACAACATCATGCTGCAATTTGGTATAC
The DNA here is from genome assembly GCA_964017055.1 of Chloromyia formosa. Classification (NCBI taxonomy): domain Eukaryota; kingdom Metazoa; phylum Arthropoda; class Insecta; order Diptera; family Stratiomyidae; genus Chloromyia; species Chloromyia formosa. Next base: position 27,978,470 of record OZ024817.1, read on the forward strand.
CGGCCAAATTAGTGCGACTGACAAAGATGACGATGACCAACTCCGTCTCACAAGTCAGGATCCAGAATAGACTTACTGATCTATTTGAAACATGCACTTGTCTGAAACAGGGCGATGGACTGGCACCGACGCTCTTCATCCTAGCACTGGAATACGCTATTCGGGCTATGAATATGGACAACAGCAAGACGCTACTCATCAAGTCGACACAATTAGCAGCGTACGCCGAAGACATCAACATCATGTCCCGAAGATTGGCCGACGCAGAACAACTTCTGCATACGTGTAACGAATTGTTTGAGGGAGCTGTGCTCAAAATGAGGACGAAAGTTCGAGCCTGGTCATTCAGAGCAGCCGTAACACCTAAGTGTCAAAACCTCTTCAGAAATGACCAGACGCGTGCTTGATAGCTAGCTCAGCTATCGGTAGTTTGGGCGGGGTTTTGGTGGGTCATTCTCACTCGTCGTTAATTGCAGCATCGACAATTATACAATTAGCACTCGTAGACATCACAATCTTATACTCCTATAATCTCATTTTGGCACTTGGTGCTAATTATTAATTCATATGCGCCTTGTATATGTATATTTATAAGTATAAAAGTAAACGTGGTTTAAAAGATGTAGGCTGTTTCACCTAAAATTCCTTTCCAATTTCCTAAGCCATGGGTCAGCTACTCGTATAATATAATTCAACTCTAAGTTCAACACAAGTTGTGTCCTACTCTCGATATAGTCTAAATCACCGCCTATTTGCAAATCCGTCTTGTTACGAGTGTTCCCGACGGGTAGGTTCAGAAAGACCCGATACAATACTTTTAGGTATTCCTCCTTCAATATCAAAACGAATTGAAGGACTCGGGTAATCTTGCACTGATCCACTTTCGACAGTGCTCCTTATCCTACATACCTCCAAAAAGATGTTTTTCCAAATCTTGTCGATAATTTACAATTTCCCCCATGCTGCAGAGATACAATTGCCTAATCATCTGATTGTGCCAACATGGTTATCCTGTCACCGAAAACAAAGAGGCTCCTGTCGTGTAATAACTCCTTCGATGTGGTAGCTGCACTGCAACTTGCAGTTCCAGTTTAAAACAAAATACAAAAAGAACGTACGATACCTCTTAGGTGGTACCATACTCTGTGGTGCTGCGGCTCGTTAACCGAGGCGGGACAGCCCCAATGTGGTGGCGCTCGCTGACGATGCGACGGCCCAAAGGTTGATGCGAGCTGGTTGACACACTCGCCCGACGTTTGCAAAACAATTAATGTTGGAGGCGCTGGTGGTTGCCGAGAATGGTTCGCGGCGTCTGCTCGGTGGCGACGGCCTAGATATTGGTGGCGCTCGACGGTTGATAAAAATGAAAACACTCATAGCAGCTGCTCGGTGGCGACAACCCAAAGATGTGGCGGATGCCCGGTGAGAACAAACTGAAAATAATCGTGGCAGTTGCTGTTGGTGGCAACGTTCCAAAGATGTGGCGGATGCCCGGTGCCAAAAAACTGTCCGTGGCAGCTGCTCGGTGGCGACGACCCAAAATTTTTGTGGCGGCTGGCCGGTTCCCGCAAAAATATTACATACGCTCGATACCGCTGCAAAAGAAGTTTTACTACGTATCAACCAAGGTAAAACTAAAATAATGATGCAATCGACGACAAGGACAGCCGAGCATCAATGTGGAGGATCTCAACATCGAGTTCGTGAACAACTTCATATACCTGGGTTGCAACTTGTCAAGAGACGCCAACGAAACTGACTAAATCAAGCGACGGATACAGTCAGCTATAAGACTTTTTTCTCAGTTCTCCCCATAATGAAATCGAAGCATGTGCACAGAAACACGAAGCTCCGCGTGTACGAAACCATTATACGACCAGTGCTATGCTATGGTTGCGGAGCATGGACCCTAACTCAAGCCTCCGGAAACATGCTAGACACATTTAAACGTAAGGATGAATGGATGGATGGCGCATCTGATACAACCATGAGTTATATGAACTGTACGATGAGCTGGAAGTTTCGAAAATAGTCAAACTACAACGACTTCAATGGGCAGGGCATGTCCAAAGAATGGACGATGATTGCATGACAAAGAGAGTGATGAATGCAAAACGAGTTGATGGATGGAGACTGCCTAGACGACCGAGATCTCGTTGGGAGAGCTCAGTATATGTGGACGCCGAGCAGGTACTGGGCTTCCAAGATTGGAGGACACGGTCACGCGACCGAGATAATTGGAGGACAACGATCCAGGCGGCCAAGGCCCGATGTCGGGCTGTCGCGCCACGATTATTATGATGATCAATTCCTTGTAAAACTTGTAAAGATAATAACATATTATGACTCTACAAAAAGGCAATTGTCAACGAGAATTAAAGAACACTAAAGCATATATAGAAAAGTGAATAGCCCTAACACAAAATTAATTCAACACCAAGAATATGATAATCATGTTATGGATTTTAAAAAGACTATACATAATTATTGATAAAGATAATAATACACCAATAATAAGATTTAAAGAAGCTATTTATATTAATAAACATTTTAATAATACAGTAAATTCAATAACTGAAATTAGTAATATAATATATCACCAATATATGTATAATAGAATATGAAACTCAAATTAATTCCTTCAACAGTAAAGTACAATATATTGTAACACGTAATTAAATAATGAATAGCCGATACACGACAACACAAGCGGTAACCCCATGACGATACACCGAAGGAACGGCGAACTCGGTGTGTAAACAGCGAACGAGATCGGGCGATAGGCGCAAGGCGAAGGCAGAGTGGCAACGGCGAATGCGCACTCACTATTCATTCGAGTATTCATAGCGGCGGACGTATCATTTACATAGGCGGTGTTTTGTAGAAACTTTTCCATATCAATAAATTGTTGGCGTTCTGGATATATTTTTGGTGTTGTTATTTTGGCGATTTTCGTCTGGCTAAGTTTCGAAGTGTTATAAATTCAGAAGTGGGATAAACCCAGTGCCGAAAAGTGCAATTGTTGTGGCGGGCGTGTAATTACGTATAATTGACAATTGGCGAGTCGTGTTGTGAAATTCACAACAAAGCAGGCGGCTAAGAACATATAGTGGTGTATCTGCATTTGTGAGTGCGTTTTGTGGCGAGGCGATTAGCTCGTGTTGTGAAATTCACAACAAAGCAGGCGGCTACAACAAACGAGTATATCGGTGTTTTTGCATGTGTGCAGTGGCGTGATAAACACTTGGCGAACGGTGTCTGTATTTGTGCTGACATACACAAAATTATAAAGTGTGCACGGACTTCTATTGTGACGGCGTCGGAATTTGTGTTGGCGTACGCAAAAACTATTAGTGTTGCCGTGCATAAGTGTGAACTCTGTGTTAGTGCAGTATAGTGTTGACGAGAATGGCGAATTCGGGCGACCGCCGCAACACTGGCGTAGCGGAGGATGTTTTGGACATTGAGTTCGAAGGCGTCGGACTCGATGATGATGAAGCCGAGGCGAGACTCCTGAAGGCTCTGTTGGAGTCAAAAATGGAGCAAAAGATCCAACAGATGGTAGTAAGGCAGACAGAGACGGCGTTGGCGGCGGCCCTTAAGAATATGGCGAGTGGAAGCAGTCCAGTGGAGGCGAGAGTGGCAGGCGGCTCACAGACGAGTGGATCGATGACGGACGAAGCAATCAGAGATTCTTCCGTCAGACCGAGCCACCTTAATCCTCGATTTGATTGGCGACTGGGCCTTGATCTGGTGGAGGAGTTCGATCCAGATAGTCGAGACTCAAATATCGATCGATGGTTGTCAAAAATTGAGCAGTTAGGAAAAATCCATGGCTGGAACGAGTATGATGAGGCGTCTCTTATGCAGGCGAAATTGGCGGGCGCGGCGCGTACTTGGTACAATCGGTTGGATGTGTACGACCACACTTGGACTGAGTGGAAACAAGTGTTACGGAATGCCTTTCCGAGGACACATGATTATGCAGAGCTGCTGCAAGAAATGTTGGCGCGGGTCAAAACAGGTGGTGAGACCATGACAAAGTATTACCACGACAAGATGGCGTTATTGGAGCGATGCGAACTTCGAGGCGAGAAGGCACTGTCATGCCTAATTAAAGGATTACCCACGGCGATCCAACCAAATGCAAGGGCGTTTCAATGTTCTACTCCGGCGGAGTTATATGTTGGATTTTTAGCCTCGTGTGATCGGTTCCGGGCGGGAACCGAAGTATATAAAAGAGGTGGCGACCACAATGTTAAGTCGGTGGTGGTGAAAGTGTCCCGACACACTGGCGATTCGAGTGGCGTTGGCGGGCGAAGAAGCACTCATTTTGGCGTACCAAATCCTACGGCGGAGAGGTTGAGGTGCTTTAATTGCCAGGAGATGGGCAATCATCTCAGCAGGGATTGTCCGAAACCCAGAGCGGAGCGATGCAGAAACTGCGGGCGGCAGGGGCACACTCAGGCGGAATGTCGAGGACGGCGACTCGAGAATAGTACAAAGGCGCGGGTGAGTATGCTCATTACAGGTGATCATACATATAAAAAGAAGGTCACTCTTCCAAATGGCGAAGAGCTAAAAGCATATTTGGATACCGGGAGCGAACGTAACATTCTAACAATGGCGGGCGTTACCAAAATAAAACATGGCGTTTTCAAACCCAAGTGCGTTCAGCTCCACGGTTTTGGTGGCGGCGTGTGCGAAGCACTGCAAGAAGTGACCTTCGAGGCGAAAATAGACGATGTGTCGCTAAGTATTAACGCACTCGTGGCGGACTGTGATATTGGCGGCGGCGAGTTATTGGTCGGACAACCAATATTGGCGTCTAAAAGCATTGGCTTGAACGTCCAAAATGGAAAGGCGAAACTATTTTATACGGGCGGTCAAGCTAGCATGGTCGGATGTTGTGGGGCTTCGGATGTGTCGATAGTGAGGCCTGGGACGCTGGGCACCGCTTCGAATACGTTGGGGGCTTCACACATGCAACCTAGTTTTCCAGGAGTGGGAAACATAAGGCCGATGGCACATAAAACGCAGGCGGCGAATCTTTTGGGCGAATGTAGTGGACAATTATCACCACGGCATTTGCGAATGCCTATGGCGATTCCACTCGAAAAATTGGCGGGCGATATCACAGTCAAACAAGATCTAAGCTATGGCGAAAAATTGTCCGGACAAGGCGAACATGATGGCGATCATGCAACTGAAAAATTAGGCGATAAAAGATCTCGAAGTGCACTTGGCGTTGGCGAAGGCGAGCCCGATAGTGGCACTAATGAAACAAATAACGGCGCAGACATGTCTGGTACAGGCGGTACATACGAGGCGACAGAAGAGAAAAACCCCATAGGCGAAATAAATCTGGTAGCGTATTCATCCCGACTGGCGATCAGGGCGTTTGAAGATCTCAGGCTGTCACCAGGCGATCCAGTGGAGATACCGGTCGATGTACCACTGGTACCTGGCGAACTGGCGTATGTCAAGGCGACAAGATATACGCAGAAAAATGGTACTATTGTGGCGATTGTAACCCAATTGGTTGACAGCTCTGAACCACGGCTGGTGGTACAAAACATTGGTCCAGAACCGGCGGTATGGCGAAAAGGCGAAGTTATCGTTAGGGCGGAACTGACGAATAATCAAAAGACCGAGGCGGCTAAAGTGATGACAACTCAGGTGAGTCATAACACAATAGATCGAGTAGATATACCATCTATAGATGTAGGCGATATCCCAAGTGCGAATCTGCGTGAACTACAGGCACTACTGGCGAAGATGGCTCACTGTTTCTCCTCAGGTGATAGTGATTTGGGATTAACTAACCTAGGGGAAATGGAGATTAAACTAATGTCGGAGAAACCTGTCTACTATAGACCTTATCGTCTGTCTCAGGCGGAGAGGCGGCTTGTTAAGGAAAAAGTGCGAGTCCTTTTAGATAGTGGGGCAATCAGGGAATCAAACTCGCCATATGCGAGTCCTATCATTTTAGTGCCAAAGAAAGATGGCGACGTTCGCATGTGTGTCGATTATAGAGCACTTAATCGAATCACAATAAGGGACAGGTATCCACTTCCGTTGATAAGTGATCAACTGGATAAATTGGGCGGTCTATGTTATTATACAACACTCGACCTGGCGCAGGGTTACCATCAGGTGCCAATCCACGAGAATTCTATTTCTAAAACGGCGTTTATTACTCCGGATGGGCAATATGAATACCTTCGAGTCCCGTTTGGATTGGCCAATGCTCCAGCGGTATTTCAGCGCATAATAAATAACATGTTGGCGAAATTACCATCTGAGGAGCAACACAAAATATTGGCGTATATGGATGACCTGCTCATTCCCTCGGCGACTATAGAGACAGGGCTAAAACTTTTAGAAAGCGTATTGGAACTAGTGGCGGAGGCGGGATTGAAATTAAATTTGGCGAAATGTTCCTTTCTCAAAACTGAGCTAGAATATCTAGGTCATGAGATAAGTGCTCAGGGAATTAGGCCAGGCGTTCGTAAAACTCAGGCGGTGGCCGACTTCCCAGAAATAACAGACTTGCACAAATTGAGACAGTTTCTTGGGCTGGCGAGTTATTTTAGGAAATTTATTAGAAACTTTTCATTGATTGTGAGGCCATTGACTGAGCTTACTAAGAAAAACATACCCTGGCGATGGGGGGCGGAGCAAAAGGAGGCGTTTGCAAAAATCAAACAGCTCTTATGTGAGCGACCGGTGTTGGCGTTGTACGACAGTGAGGCTCGTATAGAAATCGACACAGATGCCTGTAAAATGGGAATCGGCGGAATCCTTTTACAGGAACAGGCGGATAAAACCTGGCGACCGGTTTTCTATTTTAGTAGAACCACTACAACGGCGGAACAGGCGTACCATAGTTATGAGTTAGAAACGTTGGCACTAGTGGCGACTGTGCGACGGTTTAGGGTATATATCGTAGGCGTGTCTTTCAAGGCGGTTACTGATTGTGCTTCACTTCGGGCGACCTTGGCGAAAAAGGATTTAGTGCCACGCATAGCACGATGGTGGATGGATTTGCAAGAGTACGACATGGAGATGGAGTACAGGCCAAGCAAAAGAATGCAACATGCTGATGCACTAAGTAGAAATCCGGTGAACGTTCAGCTAATCTCAATTAACGAAAGAGACTGGTTTCTGACTGTGCAACTGCAGGATGATAAAGTTCAGAAAATAGTGAGGATGCTCACGGAAGGCGAGGCGGAAAAAAGATATAAAGGCGAACTATAACATAGTAGACGGGCGTTTATATAGGCGGACACCAAGTGGCAGGCGGCTATACGTGCCAGATATGGCTAAATTCAATCTGGTGTGTCGACATCATGATGATATTGGGCATCCAGGATTTGAGAGGTGTCTCCAAATATTGCAGGAAACCTATTGGTTCCCAAAGATGAGGCGGTTTGTGAAGAAATATATACAATCATGTTTGGCGTGTGCATACAGTAAGGGCGAATATGGGCGTAAAGAGGGGCGATTGCACACTATCGAAAAGGTGGCGGTGCCTTTCGATACTATACATATAGACCATTTGGGGCCGTTTGCGAAAAGCACCAAAGGCAATCAGTATATTTTAATGATAGTGGACGCATTTACGAAGTTTACTTTGGTGAAACCTACGAAAACTGTGAGGTCTGCAGAAGCAATATCAGTGTTACGAATGATATTTGGCGAATTTGGCAACCCGCGGCGCATAATTTCAGACAGAGGATTGGCATTTACTAGCAAGGCGTTCGCAGAATTTTTATCAGAAAAGGGTATCAAGCATGTGAAAAATGCAATTGCCACACCCAGGGCGAATGGGCAAGTGGAGAGGCAAAATCGTACAATCATTAATGCAATTGAGGCGAGTGCTGATTCAGAGCTAACTTGGGATGCCCAACTACCGGAGATTGTGTGGGGAATGAACAATTGCGTGAATGCAAGTACAAAGTTCTCGCCAGCACAGTTGTTATTTACTCACCAAAATGGCGTAATGGCGGATCTCACATCTGGCGTGCAGGTGGCAAATGATGATGAGAACTCAAATGCTGAAGGGCGTAACGGCGGGCTGGAGTCAGAGGTTTCAGTGGGCCCAGCTGGAAGAGCTGATCTATGTAATCCATTTAGGCGTAATAATGGAGAAGGGTGGGCATCAGACATACGAAACAGGCGACAGTCTGAGAGACTATTAAAGCGAAGATTGCAGGCGTCCCAAAATTTAGAAAAAGCCGGAGCAAATTTCAGACATCAATTTAATAAAAGGCGGAAGATCAACACTGTTGTATATAACAAGGGCGACTTAGTATTATGGCGGAAAGCGGGTACTTGTGCAAACGAAAAGGGCGTAAACCGGAAGATGACCAACAAATTCGATGGTCCTTACCGCATCACTAGAGTATTGCCGAACGATAGATACATCATAAGCACAGTTAAAGGTATACGTGGCTATAAAAATTTCCAGGCAGTGGTGGCCGTTGATTCATTACGCAAATACTTTGGCGTACAACAACAGGGCGATGAAGAATATGAGGGAGATGTTGTGGATCACGACTAGGCGAGTCGCTGAATCACATCAGGGGCGGGCGTTGAAGATCATGTTGTTTGAACATGGAAATTCTTTTATAATGAATATGGCGATTTTATTATACAAAATGGCGTTATTTTATCCCTATAATTAATGAGGACATTAAATCTGCAGGATGGCCGACTGTAACACGTAATTAAATAATGAATAGCCGATACACGACAACACAAGCGGTAACCCCATGACGATACACCGAAGGAACGGCGAACTCGGTGTGTAAACAGCGAACGAGATCGGGCGATAGGCGCAAGGCGAAGGCAGAGTGGCAACGGCGAATGCGCACTCACTATTCATTCGAGTATTCATAGCGGCGGACGTATCATTTACATAGGCGGTGTTTTGTAGAAACTTTTCCATATCAATAAATTGTTGGCGTTCTGGATATATTTTTGGTGTTGTTATTTTGGCGATTTTCGTCTGGCTAAGTTTCGAAGTGTTATAATATACTACTCGTAAATATATTCAAGTATACCTATATATTTTTGTTAATATTTCATCTAGTGCTCGCTTCGCTCAGAACTTGACACTAACCTTGACTATTTTTTCATGCATAATTAATTTGTTCTCCGCTTGCTCAACATCACAACGATATGGCTAAACTTAAGCTAAATTAAAAGTAACTTCACTTTCAGTCGGGTACCTTTACATAGTTTCGGCGGCTCAAATTTCTAAGCAGAATTACAGGGACGCCGACTTTTTTTATTAATTTGTGAGATTTGGAAATTAATTTGGAAGCCCAGGTGGGCTAAGAGAATTTAAAATTTCAACCGGATAATGGGTAGCATTTTCTTGATCCATTACTCGGTTGATTGAGCTATATTCAACACATTTCCGCATTTTAACCCTCCACCGGGCACGTGGGGTCTTTCGGGACCCCAGAGGGTGTTTTTTATAAATTACTTTTGAACGGTTTAACCTGTGCTTTAGAACTTCTAGGACATCTAAATTTGGCAAATTTTGAACAAAACTATGCTTGAAAGAACATCCAGTTCTTTTCAGAAAAAATTGTCGTTAACCTAAACTTGAAATTTACGTCAACGGGCATGTGGGGTCTTTAAAGACCCCACGAATAACAAAGGCTTTATTGTCCTAACTATTCAGGGGCGTTTTGCTTGGCGCCTCCCTCTATTTGTAAACGTTTTTATCTCAGACTTGTTGCATCCATCCCCCCCCGCTTCTTTACACTCGCTTCGCATTCAATCACAAACTGCCCCATTTCTTTCTCAGTTCTCAGTTACTGTTTCATGCTCATGATTGTTGTTCTGTTTTCTGGTGTCTGTGACTTATCTGAAAATAAAAAAAACGTTTTCAAGCCTGGCTGGAGTATTTTTGTTGCATAATAGAAGAATGGAATATCTCTATTGAAACGTAAGTAACTACATACAATGTAATAATTCCATATGTGGTGTTAGAAACAATCAACTTATGTTTGTGAATATATTGATTACTTAGTGCTTTTGGAGCAAAAATTTTTGCAAGTATCATTTTGCTTACAAAAGTGATTTTGTGAATGTTTTTCATTCGATTAGGTAGAAGTAAAAATTTTTTTTTTTTTTGGAAGTGAAATCAATATGTGTATGTAATTCATGTCTTCACAATTTCTTAGGACCGATAGCAGAAGGCTTTGTGCCGAACAGGCGAGAAGGTATATTGAAGAAATGCTGCAAGAAGAAGGTGACGAAGCATTCGATTCCGATGATGATGGAGAATTTGTCGCTGAGGGGGAAGATAATGACACTGATGTGCTGGAAATAGATCCTGAAAATGACATTTCTGATGAGCTGTCTGCAGATATTGATGACAATCATTCTGGAGAAAGCACTGAACAAAATGATGAATATTTTGAAGGCAAAAATGGCTATAGATGGAACAAACGTGAATCACGAGCAGGTCAGACACCAGCCTGTAACATTATCAGGGATAGACCTGGCCCTAAATGTCACCCTCAGACCATCAAGGAGTCATTTTTTCAGTTTCTCAGCACAGAAATGCGGACGTTGATCACTAGAGAGACTAATAGAGAAGGAAAGAGAACCTTCAGACTTTGGAATGAGATGCATCCGGAAAACCAGCAGAATTGGAGTGATGTAGACGACGACGAGCTGCTAACATATATTGGATTGTTGATTGCGGCAGGGGCCTATAAATCAGGGCGCGAAAACCTCGATTCCCTTTGGAACGAGGAACATGGGCGGCCAATATTTAGGGCAGCTATGCCACTAAAACGATTCAAACAAATTAACAAGTATGTATATAAGATTTGTTCAATAAAGCTGCCAGGGAGGAAAGAAAAAGGACGGATAAGATCGCGGCTTTTAGAGATATATGGGAGCTATTTGTTGACCGTTTGTCGCAAAACTACACTCCTGGTGCAAATATTACTGTTGACGAATAGCTCGTACGATTTCGAGGTAATTGCCCATTCAGGCAGTTTATGAAAAGTAAGTCATCAAAATACGGCATAAAAATTTGGTGGGCATGCGATTCCGAGACATCATTCCCGCTGAACGGACAAATTTATTTAGGAAAACAGCCTGGCTCAGCAAGAGATTTTAATCAGGGAGCACGAGTTGTGAAAGAATTGACTAAAAAATGGCTAAACAAAGGAAGAAATACTATATTATACAGATAATTTCTTTTCGAGTATTCCACTGGTGACGGAGTTGCTTACCATGAGGACCACCTATGTTGGAACTTTAAGAAAAAATAAACCTGAGATACCCCGCGAGTTCCTCCCTAACAGACAACGGCAGGAAAATTCTTCTCTCTTCAGTCACACGGAAAATATTACTACTACTTTGCCTTAACCCCTAGCGGGGCATAGCGCGTCAACTACTCCTGCGCGCCATCGTACTCTGTTCTGGGCAATGGGGCGCAACTCCCCAAAAGACTTACCCAGTGCCTGACACTCCTTTGCCACAGATCGACGCCATGTGATTCGAGGACCCCCTCTTGGTCGGCCTTGGTTGGAAATGGGGTTCCATTTCATGGCATGCATAGCAATGCAGTTATCACTCTTCCGCAATGTGTGACCTATCCACTGCCATTTTCGCCTGCGTATCAATTCGTCGATTGGCATCTGACCCGTACGCCGACTTAGCTCTTCATTTGATATTGTTTCGGGCCAGAAAATTCTTAAAATTCGACGAAGACATGAGTTGACGAAAACTTGCAGCTTTCTGGTAACTCCTACGGAAACTTTCCATGTACTGCTCCCATACAAAAGCACTGATAGTACCAGGGAGCGAAACAGGCCCAGCTTGGTCTTAATGCTGAGATAACTGCTCTGCCAGATTTTGGACAGCATGCCGTATGCGCGTTTAGCCTGGTTGATACGACGAGCGATGTCCTGCTCCGTACCACCATTTTCGGCAACAATGCTACCCAGGTAGACGAAGTTGTCCACCTTCTCCACAGGCTGCCCATTAATATTGATGGCAATAGGTGTCGGATTTCTTTTTCGCAACGGCGGGCTAAGAACCTTGGTCTTGTTGGTATTAATCTTTAGCCCAACCTTGCTTGCCTCCCTCTCGAGATCTAACGCCATTGCGGACAGATCCATGATTTTGTGGGAGAGTAGGCATATGTCGTCAGCGTAGTCAAGATGTTGTAGATAAGATGTCAAAGTCCATTGAATTCCTCTGTCGAGTCCGGATAGGGCTGCATGCAACACATCGCCGATCACAATGAGGAATAGGATCGGTGAGAGGATGCACCCCTGCCGAACTCCACTGCGAATCTCAAAGTCCCCCGACACCTTACCTTTATGCAGAACGCCACATTTCGCGCCGTCATAGGTTGCCTTAATAATAGCCACAAGCTTCTCAGGGATGCCTCTCCTGCGCAAGGCCGCCCATATAGAATCCCGGTTCACACTATCGAAAGCCTTTTCGAAATCGATGAAAAGCAAGTGAAGCGGAGAATCGTATTCAGCGCATTGCTCGATGATGATTCGCAAGGTGTTAATGTGATCGACACAGGAGAATCCGGATCGAAAGCCAGCCTGCTCTTCATCAATTGTGCTTTCTAAGTGGGCCTTTAGTCTTTCCAGGACGATTTTAGCTATTATCTTGGCAACGGCAGGAAGCACACATATGCCTCTCCAATTATTACAGTCTGTGAGGCTACCCTTCTTTGGAAGTTTGATGATCAAACCTTCCTTCCACTCAGTGGGAAAGGTCTCTGTATTCCACGCTTTATCAACAAGTGGGTGCAGCAAATCGGCAGTTACGCTTGGCGCTGCTTGATAAAGTTCGGCAGGGATGCCGTCAAGTCCGGCGGCCTTTCCTCGTTTTAGTGCAATAATTGCAGTGACTATTTCCTCTTTAGTCGGGGCAGTGGACCGTATACGCACATTTTGATGGTTAGCTAAATTATCTATATGAGGGGGAACTTCACCAGAAGTTACACGGTTCAAGACCGCGGCGAAGTGTTCTTTCCATCGCCTCATTTGATCTTCTTCCAAGATAAAATAAGTAGCTTTCCATCACTATCTTTCACCGGATGTTGGCAGGAGTTACGACCACCTGTAAACTCCTTGATGACACCGTATACGGCGTTTAAGTTGTTACTTCTTGCGGCTTCTTCTGCTGACGCTAAAAGAGAATTGGCATAAACTCTTTTATCGCGTCGCACACTACGCTGAACTTCTCGAGCTTTCTGACGGTAAAGGAGTTCGATGCTGCTTCGATTGTCGTCTGATCCTGCAGCCAAACGAACTTTCAGCTCCTTTCTTTCAACAATCCGCTGCCATGAAGCGTCGGACATCCAGGGCTTATTCCGGCAATCCGGGTTTGGGCCAAGGATGGTATTTGCGCTATCAATGTACGCATTTTTTATGGCATCCCAGTTTTCGTTTATGTCACTATCTGGGTGACTAGTTATCTCAGCCGCTTTTTGCGCAAGATGGTCATTATATTGTTGTAAGACAGCTGGATTTTTTAGTCGAGCGGTGTTGAATTTGCGGGGCCTGGATCTTTCGTCGCTGGGGCGGCGCACGGCTGCAATACGCAATCGAACATTAGCGATCATAAGATAATGGTCTCTTCCCATCCCAATATCGGCACCCTTCTTGTTTCGCACGTCCAGGAGGCAACTCTTGAATCTTTTACTAATGGCAAAATGGTCGATCTGATTTTGTGTTCTGCGCCGATCAACAAAGGACCAACTGATTTTGTGGTGGTCCTTATGCTCAAACATAGTACCACCGATGAAGAGACTGTGAAAGTTGCAGAACTCTACAAATCTTTCACCGTTGTCATTACGATCACCAAGACCGTGTCTCCCCATCACATGTCTGAGCCCATAGTTATCAGCGCCAACTTTCGCATTCAAATCACCCATAACCATTATAATGTCACCTTTAGGTGTTCTGCTCTGAACGGCGTTTAGTTCTTCGTAGAAGGAGTCTTTTGCCAAGACATTGTCGGGTTCAGTAGGGGCATAACATTGTATTATTGAGATGTTCCTCATTTTGGTCCGGAACCTGGCGGTCAAGACCCTGTCACAGACCGGTTCCCAGGATAAGAGACAGTTTCGCGCGGCTCTGGTTAAAAGGAGCCCCACACCTGACTCACGACGACTACCGGTAGCTTTACCGGAGTACAACATTACAGTGCTGCCCGTTGGAGAGATGAATTCTCCGCTGTTCCACCATCTTATCTCACTAACTCCTAAGATATTTAATTTGTACCTCAGAAATTCACTCTCTAATTGAAGAAATCGTGCGTTCTGGGGACCTTCTGATCCGTTGTCCAGGAGAGTACGCACATTCCAGAATCCAATCTTTGTCATTGTACGATAGCCAAAAGTCGTAACCGTTGAGTCAGTCCTTATCCGAGGCATAGTTGACGTTTCGTTAGCATATAAAGATTTCGGATAGTGCAAGTTGCTGGCATACACATCCTGTCCTTTGATTGTCGGTTTTAACGACAGGCCCTCAAAGGGAAAGGCCGTGGTATTTTTTTCACACCCCACACCACAGGGGTACCTCAACCAAATCATCGCATCGCCATCACTGGCGGCTTGACGTTGGTTGGCAATGGTCTGTGACCACCGCCGTTCCAGGGGGCGCCCACGCGGAGGACTATGGAAGAGGAGTTTTTGCCCCCCACCCAAGTGAAGATCAAGGTAAACCACAAATCATTTTTGACTACAATGCAAGTAAAGGTGGAGTTGATACAATGGATCAGATGGCCAGTAACTTTTCTTGCTTGAGAAATTCCCGCAGATGGCCATTAACGCTGTTCTTCAATATGATAGACGTCGCTGCAATAGCTGCTTTTATTATATGGCGGACAAACCATCCTGACAGTTTAGAATTTGGAAAAGGGAGACGGAAAAATTTTCTCTACCAACTCTCGCGACAACTTACATATTCAAGGTCAGATAGACAAAAGATTGTCCAATGGCAGAAGCATTCAGAAAGGAGTCAAGACAGGTCTACAGGCACTGGGCTATACCTTGACTGAAGAATTCGTTCCAGAAGCTATCCCAACTACTTCAAGAAAGAGGTGCTCCTCTTTTCCAAGATCGGTGGACAAAAAAGTAAAAACTGTATGCGGTACTTGCGGTAAGAATGTATGCGACTTACATTGCGTAAAGCTAATTT
The DNA here is from genome assembly GCA_964017055.1 of Chloromyia formosa. Taxonomy (NCBI): domain Eukaryota; kingdom Metazoa; phylum Arthropoda; class Insecta; order Diptera; family Stratiomyidae; genus Chloromyia; species Chloromyia formosa. Next base: position 27,993,676 of record OZ024817.1, read on the forward strand.
TGTGTAAAAATTGCATTGAAAATGTCCAATAATATAATATATATGTAAAATATAATATGAATAAACAGTGGGTTTATTTCAAGTGTTTATTTTTTCATTTTTTATACATTTGAAGTGGTTTTATGGAATAATGAGCGCTGGGGTCCCAAAAGACCCCACGTGCCCGTCCACGTTGATCGCGGGACGTGCCCGACGAAGGGTTAATATTTCTGCGTTTATCGCAGATGCCTGGTCGTTTTTGAAATACATAACATCAATTATTTTGGAGAATAATCTTCCCTTCTTCTTCCGGATACGTACCGTCACCAAATTTCAGTAACAAATCTGAAAACTCTTGGGCATTTTGATTACCCCCAATTCGCGCCCGCATATTGGTTGGCAAATACATGGGTATGACAATGCGCCATAGATGTGAGCTGTTTAGACATGCCCTAATTTCATCAGCGCTCATTCCTCGGGGTTTTACTGGTAAAGTTGAGCTAAAGTCGCCACAGAAAAGTACTGTAATACCGCCCATAGGCCGGTCATTTTGTTTGATGTCACGTAAGGTTCTATCTACTGATTCAATCGCTTTCCAATTCGCCATAGTGCACTCGTCCCATATTATTAAGAAACAATCGCGCAGAACCCTGGCTTTGTTACAGTTCCTGGAAACGCTATACACTGGGATATCCGTATGGTCCAAGTAAATCGGGATCTCGAATATAGTGTGTGCAGTTTTGCCTACTGGTAACAATGTAGCGGCTATTCCTGATGAGGCGACAGCAATTGCTATTTAGTTTTAAATACGTAAGATAACTTTAGTGAGAAATGTTTTCCCCATCCCACCGAGTGCATCTAAAAATAGGATTTCGCCCAAATCACCGTCTACGCTATGACATACATGATCGAATATCAAACGTTGTTCTGCTCCATAAACCATTTCGCAATATTTCAGCCAACTGCGTTGAACTATAGTTGATTTCTGCTGCATACTCACTGTTAATTCGTTCCCCGCCTGAAGTTGGCGTGGGCATACTGTATTAAGAGAGAGAATTATCCCTTGTTACTGTTTCTTGGATAGCCAGCAATCATCGATTGAGATTACTCTCGCGTAATCTGTCAGTCCCCCGTGATTGTTGCGGCATGCATCCCCGAAAAAGTCTTCAGCAAATTTACTTTGATACTTATGCCACAACTCCGCTGCATCCGAAAGACCACAAAATACCACTAATATGGTAAACAAACGACGCAAGCGATGTGAACTATCGCTGACACATGCTTCAGCCAATGCGTGCCCGGCAAGCAGCCTGATAAGTATCGTATTAAAAATCGTCAACCTTTCGCAAATCAGCAAAAGTAGTAGGACCCCGTACTGTATGAAGTAGTAACCGTAAGTAATAGTATTCGAAGTTGCTCGGATGTACCTATACTGTGTAAAGTCTTTCCAGAACGTGTTCTTTGAGAATGCCAGGCACTCCATCTACAGCTAATCCACGTTAAATGGATGCGCAACAATTTGTATTCGCTAAATTAAAATAATGAATACTGAAATGTCAAATCTATATACACTGAACGAAATCAAACCCAAAATACACATGAATATCTCGACTCCAGCGCCACCTACCAAGTCCAAATTTTGTCAACAGATTTTTTATTACCGGGGTACCGGTTAATTCGTGCGGTTTTCTAACAGAAAATTGAAGCTTTATTGTGAAAAAATGGTTACAAGTTTAATATTCAAAGTATTGTCCATCGCTAGCTATAACTTTTTCCCATTTTTCTGGCAATTCACGAATACCCTTTCTGAAAAATTCGGCCGGCTTCTCCGCTATCCACGAATCGATCCAATTTTTGACTTCTTCATAATTGGAGAAGTGCTGGTCAGCCAGGCCATGTTGCATTGATCGGAAGAGATAGTAATCGGATGGCGCAAGGTCTGGACTATACGGCGTGTGGGGTGGGACATCCCATTTGAGCGTTTCAAGGTAGGTTTTGACGACCTGTGCAAAATTACCTTGTCGTGCCTTTGTTCATATTCCGGCCGTTTTTCGCGCAGTGCTCGGCTCAAACGCATCAATTGTCGTCGGTAGACTTCCCCTGTGATCGTTTCATTCGGTTGCAACAGCTCATAATAGATCACACCCAGCTGGTCCCACCAAATACACAGCATAACCTTCAGGCCATGAATATTCTGAACGGCCGTCGATGATGATGCATGGCCGGAGTATCCATACGTTGCCCGACGTTTTGGATTATCGTAATGGACCCACTTTTCATCGCCAGTGACAATTCGATGCAAATTTTTTTTTCTTTTGTGCCGTTGAAGCAGTTGTTCACACGTGAAAAATCGGCGTTCGACGTCTCTTGGCTTCAATTCATACCGCACCCAATGGCCTACCTTCCGGATCATTCCCATTGCTTTTAGACGATCGGAAATGGTTTGTTGAGCGACGCCAAGTGATTTTGCAAGTTCTTTTTGCGTTTGGGATGGATCTTGGTCGAGCAATGTCTCCAATTCGTGATCTTCAAACTTTTTTGGCTGTCCGGGCCGTTCATCGTCCTCCAAGTCAAAATTGCCACTTTTAAACCGTGCAACCGTCCACCAACATACGATGACTTTCGGCAGCCTTTTTCTTCATATTGAAGTAATGAAGAAGTACTCCCCGCAAAAACACTTTATTCGGCACAAAATTCAACATTTTCAGAGTAAAAAAAAAGTATTGTTGCTTACGCTTCAGCTAAATGACGCATACTGATTCTAAAACTATATGACAGTAGCTTTCCAACACATATTTGGAAAGGTGAATCACTGGATTAAAAATGAAGTTACGCCATCTGTTAGAAAACCGCACGAATTAACCGGTACCCCTGTTGTGGATTTTTAGAATCGTTAAAAATAAATTAAAATCCACTTACTTATTTAATTGATTATTTTAAATCAAATTGTCATGAATTATAAAAAGTTGACATGTTTAAAAAAAAAAATAAAAAAAATATCAAGTTTATCTTTCCTTCGAGAACATTAATTTTTGTAAACTACAAAAACAAAAAAAAAATAAATATTATTAATTAAAAGGAATATTATTGAAATCAAATGACCATCTTTCCTCTGCAAATGAATATTATTAATTAAAAGGAATATCATTGAAATGATTCTTTCTTCTTCGAACGAATTAAATATTCTAAAAATTGATTTATTTCAAGAAATCATAGAAGAATAAAAGAAATATAAGATTATGTATCTCTATTCTTTCTCATGAAGTTAAGCTTTTCAAGAATCCATTAAGAGTTCTCAAGAAGGATACTTAACAACTGGTGACCCCGAACATGGAACAATAATTCCTCTAGAAGTGTGGCGACGTTCGAACAAATTCAACGTTTGAACAACATCGTCGTTCAATTATTCGTCCTACGTGACTAGTCCATCAGCAGTTGGCGCTAGAAGCAAAAAGTTGCTTATTCTGCTATATTCCTCAATTAAATTAATTTTTTATTATTTGAATATATTTTAAACAATTAGTGTAAAGGTAAGTGGATTTTTGTGATCAATATAAAAATGCCGGTAACTAGAAGCAGAACTGCGAATTCTTCCCTCCATCATGATTCCTCATCGGGAGAAGATATCCAAACTGAAGTTGAAGTTAATGTTACTCCATTGTTAGCATCTGGAGCAGTTTCAAATTCGCGACAGTTGCGCGATTCGGCGGCTCGAGTTCCTCAACATGATCATAAAAGGAATCGTCTCAGAAGTTTTCCTTTTTGGCCAAGGAACTCGGTCGGTTGGTTTGCTCTGCTTGAAAGGCAATTTGCGGCGTTTCGAATTGATAATGAGGTTGAACAATTTAATTTGGCATTAAGTATGTTCTCGCCCATAGATTTGGAGAACATGGATGGAGTTTTTGAGGGACTCCGGGATTGTTCTATGTACACAGATTTTAAAAGAGCTGTAATTGATAAATACAGTTTATCGGATTCATCGAGAATCCGTAAACTGCTAACTGGTTTGGAGTTGGGCGACCGTAAGCCAGGTCAGCTTTTAGGAGAGATGAAAAGTCAGGCTGGACCAAATTTTGATGAAAGGGTTCTTAGTTGTCTCTGGTTGGAGAGACTCCCCACGAATATCAGAACCGTAGTTGTTGCAGCAAAAGGTTCGTTAATGGAAGTTGCGGAAGTTGCTGATAAAATTCATGAAGTTGTTACAATACCTTCAGTGTTTGCGGTTTCCGAGTCAGGTACGGTTTCGTCTATTAGTGGACAAGAGTCTTTCCAACTTCAGATCAACACGTTAACAGACAAACTTAATCAAATGATGGTTTTGTTGAATAGTGTTATTACTCCACAAGTCAAAAATCTATCAGCGCAAAATAGTACAAGTAATGCATCTTGTTCAAATTCACGTGGTCGTTCCCGTTCAAAACATCGAATTAGTGCTGAGGGACTCTGTTTTTATCATGATAAATATGGAGATAAGGCGCATAAATGTTATACGCCCTGTAAGCGTATGACAAAAAACTAAATTTTGTGTTGGAATCGACGGTTTCTGACACCATTAATTCCACAAGCCGTCTTATAATTGTTGATGACAAATCGAATCTGAAATTTTTGATTGACACAGGGTCTGATTTGTCGATTATTCCATTTAATGTTGCTGATAGGAAACCTCCTAATCCTTTTTTTCTTTTGAAGGCTGCCAATGAAACAAACATTTCGACTTATGGTAATCGTGAACTGCAAGTCAGTTTAGGACTTCGTCGCGTTTTTACTTGGAATTTTTTTGGTTGCGGATATTTCTAGACCTATCATTGGCGCTGATTTTCTTAAACATTTTGGCTTAATGGTGGATTTATCTAATCGTCGAATTATAGATTTAGCAACATCGTGCCAGTCTCAACAGGGTGAATTAATTCAATTTAACATACCTAAACTTGAGTTGGTGTCTTATCCTGATGTTGATGCACGAGTTGCTAATCTTTTAAAGAAATACTTTGGGTCAGAGTGTGAACCGGACTTTAAAATTCCTGTTCCCCATTCTATCAGGCATCATATAGTTACTAAAGGTCCACCGATTTCAGCAAGACCTCGACGTCTGAATGCTGAAAAATTAACTTGTGCCAAAAAAGAATTCAGTTTTATGGTTGAACAAGGCATTTGTCGTCCTTCGAAAAGTCCTTGGGCTTCACCTCTACATATGGTGAAGAAAAAAGACGGTTCTTGGCGACCTTGTGGTGACTATCGTGCTTTAAATAACATTACTGTGCCCGATTCATATCCCATACCCCACATTCACGATTTTTCTCAACAATTAAGTGGGAAGAAATTTTATTCTGTTTTGGATTTGGTTAAAGCGTATCATCAAATTCCAGTCAACGAGGAGGATATTGAGAAAACAGCAATCACGACACCTTTTGGAATATTTGAATTTCCTAAAATGACTTTTGGTTTTCGGAATGCTGCGCAAACTTTTCAGCGTTTTATCCATTCGGTTTTACGTGATCTTGATTTTGTTTTCCCTTATATTGATGATGCTTCTAGCGATGTTGAAGAGCATTTGAGGAACTTAGAAATCGTCTTTGAACGATTTACACAGTATGGTTTGCTCATCAATTTGGGAAAATGTCATTTTCTCAAAGATTCAGTATCTTTCCTTGGTCATATTGACGCTAGGGGTGTTAAACCTCTTCCTGATAAAGTTGAAGCTATACGTAGTCTAAAACCCCCAACAGCAGTTTATGAAATGCGTCGTTTTCTAGGTATGTTTAACTTTTATCGTCGTTTTGTTCCCCATGCCGCTCAAAATTTGGCGCTGCTCAATGATTTCTTGCTTGGTTCTCATAAAAAGAAAGACAAGAAACCTATTACTTGGAAAGAGCGATCTTTGGCTGCTTTTGATAGGGCTAAACAACTGCTTGCCGATGCTTCACAACTGGCATTCCCTCGTAGCGATGCGAAATTGTCATTGTTGGTAGATGCCTCTGACATTGCTGTCGGTGCAGTTTTACAACAGTCTTTCAATGGTGTTGACGAGCCTTTAGGTTTCTTTTCACAAAAGCTAAGTCCTACTCAACGCAAATATTGTGCGTATGATAGAGAGTTGTTAGCTGCTTATTTAGCAGTAAAACATTTTAGATATATGTTAGAAGGTCGAGAGTTCACGTTGTTTACGGACCACAAGCCTCTAATTTTTGCTTTTAAGCAGAAGTCAGATAAGGCTTTGCCGCGACAAGTTCGATATCTCGACTTAATTGCTCAGTTTACACGTGACATACGTCACATTAAAGGTGAGGATAATGTAGTCGCCGATAATTTATCGAGAGTTGAAACAATCGAGATTCCTTCCTCGATTAATATTCAACAACTGGTACTCTCACAGTCCAGGGATCCAGAACTGGAAAAGTTAAAGTCATCAACAACTTTAGCTCTTAAGCCGGTATGCATTCCAGACTCTCATATTCCAATTTGGTGTGATACTTCAACCAATCCGGTTAGACCTTATATCCCATCTGATCTAAGGCATATGGTTTTTGACAAGGTACACAATCTTTGTCATCCTGGTCTAAGGGCTACGGCTAAATTGCTTCGAGGTCAGTTTATTTGGCCATCAATTAACAAAGATGCTAAGTCTTGGGCCAGGCAGTGTTTGTCCTGTCAGCAGTCGAGGATTTCTCGGCATACTCAATCACCTTTAGGATCTTTTGAGCCAAGCAAAGAAAAGTTTAATTTCATTCATTTAGATATTGTCAGTCCACTTCCTTCATCTGAAAATTTTAGATATTGTTTAACTATTATTGACCGATTCACTCGTTGGCCTGAGGCTTTTCCTATTCCAGATGCACGTACATCCACCATCGCCGACACCTTAGTAAAAGAATTTTTTCCGCGTTTTGGCATTCCAAAAGTTATTTTAACGGATCAGGGACCTCAGTTTGAGTCAGAACTTTTTAGGGAGTTATCTACTTTTCTCGGTTTTGAACGAAAACGTACCACCGCGTATAATCCGAAGGCTAATGGCTTTCTTGAGCGTTGGCATCGGATTTTGAAGGAGGCTCTTATAAGTCGAGGTAATCCTCAATGGACAAAAGTACTTCCTTTTGTTTTATTAGGTTTGCGTACTATTTTGCGAGAGGATTCTGACTGCACTCCGGCTGAATTGGTTTACGGTCAAAATCTTAGACTCCCTCATGACTTCGTCAATCCTTCTGTTTCCAGAGAGGCTGTCACAGATTATATCGAACGCTTGCGCAAATTTGTTAAAAGTCCCAGATGTGTTGAGACTAATTTCAAAACAAATAAATATTCTTTTGTACCAAGTGAACTTAAGGTTTGTTCCCACGTTTTTCGACGCGTTGACTCTGTTCGTCCTGCCCTCAAGGCGCCTTATGAAGGTCCTTTTTTGGTTCTCGATCGAGGTGAAAAGATTTATAAGATTTTGGTTGGTCAAAAAGAAGTAAATGTATCAATAGATCGGTTAAAACCAGCTTTTGTAGACATTTCATCACCAAATCCTAGAACTCGATCGAGAGCCAAAAAGGTTTCATTCAATGAACAAGTTTCAGTGATTTCTTGTAGTTCAGATGTTTAATCATTTAAAAAACAATTAGTTTTTCTTCTAAGGAGGGGGGTAATGTTGTGGATTTTTAGAATCGTTAAAAATAAATTAAAATCCACTTACTTATTTAATTGATTATTTTAAATCAAGTTGTCATGAATTATAAAAAGTTGATATGTTTTAAAAAAAAATAAAAAAATTTTTAAGTTTATCTTTCCTTCGAGAACATTAATTTTTGTAAACTACAAAAACAAAAAAAAAATAAATATTATTAATTAAAAGGAATATTATTGAAATCAAATGACCATCTTTCCTCTGCAAATGAATATTATTAATTAAAAGGAATATCATTGAAATGATTCTTTCTTCTTCGAACGAATTAAATATTCTAAAAATTGATTTATTTCAAGAAATCATAGAAGAATAAAAGAAATATAAAATGAAGTATCTCCATTCTTTCTCATGAAGTTAAGCTTTTCAAGAATCCATTAAGAGTTCTCAAGAAGGATACTTAACACCCCTATTATTTAATTAATATATGTTATGAATTTGAGCCAAATTGGACCATAAATAAGAATTTTGTAAAAAATTCCACTCCAGTGCCACCAACCGAGTCCAAAAAAAAGTTATGCAAATCGGAGCACCAAACGAACATATGGTGTGAATATGAGTTGGATAGCTTTAGTTGTTCAAGAGTTATGGCGGCAGCAACATATGCACGAACGTTTTTATATATATTAAGATTTTTTTTAAATCTTCATATATTCAACTTAAATAAGGTAACATATAGATTTATAATTTATAATTGTTGTATTCTATTTCTCATCATATTATTATTGTTATATAGACTTGAGAATCCTAATGAATAGCGAAACGTCGTCTTAATAAAAGAAAAAAACATAAAAGAACTACGATTGGGGTAAACCCCAATCATGCAATACTCTAGATGAATTTGAACCTGGTTAAAGCCAATAAATAATTTTGGTTGCAATCTCGGATGCATCGTTAAGACGTAAGACGTAAGTCGTTAAGACGTTAAGACGTATTTCATGAAATAGTGCAGTTTGTATGGGAGGGGGTAGAAGGAGGGTGAGGATTACAATAAATTTTATAATGTAGGTTACAATTATCATAAAAGTGATTTATTCAAAATTTCAAAGCAATATGTTTTATAGTTTCTGAGAAAATCTGATTATTGTAAATTATCAAAAATGTGTCATTTTGTATGGGAGGGGGTAGACGGAGTGAGGGTAATCGATTAATTTTTTTGAATCTAACTGATATTGTTAATTAAGTGTTAAGTACAAAATTTCAGCCCGATAAATTGTATACGTACTGAGTAAATTGGCTTAACGTATTTCATGAAATAGTGCAGTTTGTATGGGAGGGGGTAGAAGGAGGGTGAGGATTACAATAAGTTTTATAACATAGGTTATTACAATTATCATAAAAGTGATATATTAAAAATTTCAAAGCAATATGTTTTATAGTTTCTGAGAAAATCTGATTATTGTAAATTTTCAAAAATGTGTCATTTTGTATGGGAGGGGGTAGAAGGGGTGGAGCGATTTAGCCCGTTCACGAACTTAGCCTTCATTTTTTGTCAAAAATAACGTGTGCAAAATTTGAACTTCATAGCTCAACGCGTTCTCGAGCTAGAGAGGTCACGGACGGACGGACGGACAGACGGACATCCGGTTTTGAGATATTCGAGTGATAATATGAACTTCTGTATCATTCATTTTTTTCTGCGAGCCTTATTTCTTAGCGTTACAAACTTTGTGGCAAACTTATAATACTCTCAGATTTCATCTAGAGTATAAAAATATAAGCTGGAAAAGTGGATAACATTATCATTAATAATAATCAGTTTTATTCAGAATTACATAAAAAGTGTTTTCCTCACACAGAACATGTGGCCTCTTTGATTTGACTCGTTTCATACTCCTGAATTTCTAGCGCGTATTTCTACTAGGCAGGCGCTTCTGCGGATGAACCGATCCAGGGACATACACCCTAGTATCATTTCAAACCCAGCCGTTGGGGTGGTTCTTAGGGCACCCCTCAAGACGACGCCCAAGTCATCGGGGTTAGTTCCGGATCATAGCGTTACTGATTCTATTGGGAGTAGGGATTTACCTATTGCCTGTACAGATCCCACACAGAGCTTCTAGTTCACTTATTCCAATTTCCACCCTAAGGACGAACCAACCGAAAATTTACTATTAATTTTTAATTGTCCACGGCACCTCCGCAATTCAAGGACATGATAAATCATTAACATTTGCGGTGTTCTGTCTTACTCGTATGTCTCATGCTCATACTGGGATTTAAAATATTAAAGTATCCTTACACAAATGAGTCGCTCGTATGTTTTCACGTTTCTAAAAATAATCAAAAGTTTCAGCACACCCGCATGCCTTTGGCCCATTTGAATTTATCCATGGACTTGACTGCAGCCATGTCCCACTTAACTAATGTTTAATGCGTTAAAGTCCTCTCTCTTCTTATCCTCCACCGTCTTTCGTCCGTAAGTGGTTCGGCTGGTGAAAGTTTCCAGTTTACTTTTGCCTGCAGTTATTTGAAATCCAAATTGTACAGAGTACTCCTTCCTGTACGACTGCAAATAATCGTGGCTAGAGCATGGAAAATGTGAGAAAATCATGCTGCTAAGGACGAGTATCAATGTGTGTGTGTGCAAGTCTGCCCGGCAATTGTTACTATAAACCTTTTCGACACACGACTGAAAATGTGAGTTTTTCTCCCAATGAAAACACACAGAGTTGCTACCTCTGGGAAATTACGATAAAACAAAACTCTTGTCATTACCAGTTTCCCATAAAATTTCCTCGCCAAAGGAATACACTCGATGGAATCTGAGAAATTATTTGCAATAGTCTGGATGAGGGAAGCACTCCAGCCAAAAGGAAAGTGATTTTTGTTGTGATGTGCTACGGCGAAGAAAAATTCCGTGACAACTCGAACAGAGTTCAGAAGACACTACCCATGATCCGCACTCTCCTCCCGACCCAGCAAGGATATGCCATTCGTAACCTGTAGCTCTCGCCTCCCTATTGCAAGGCCCCATGGCTCGTTTGTTTACTGTTTTCCTTGCCTTTTTCTAAGCCTTTTGTTTTCCTCACTTTGAAAGCAGAAGCAAAACTCCATAAATCATACGGATACCGTCTTGAAGCAACTAGGATAGTCACTATGACACGCAATAACTTCTCGACGACAGGCAGTTAAAATCTCTGTGCTGCGTACGTTGGCGGATAGAGTGAATCTTTCAGTCCTTCGTCAAGATGATGATTTACAGCTGAAGTTGGATTAGAGAGATTGCAGCAGTGGCATTGAATGCAGTCGGTTTATTATGATTTAGCCAACCGGTAATTTTTAATTAGCGTTATTCGAAATTAGTTTTGCACGTTTGTCTTTAAGTTAACACAGTATTTACAGTGACCAAATTACAAACTGATGATTGCATTATGGACAGACTCGGCTGAATGTGATGTTAGTTTGGGTAGTAACAGTGAATCCAATGGAACACTAACCCGGAAAAACAGTTCGAATCATGCTACGAAAAATTGAGATAACAAATAAAGATAGTGAAAGGAGAAAAAAACGGATTTTGCGTTCTCTCTCTGGTTCCTGTTAACCCCTTGTGGAACATAGGGCATTAATCACGCCGACTTTCCACCTCGTCCTGTTCGCTGCCTTCAGCTTCAGCTGTCTCCACGATTTGGGTATTAAGATACTCTTGACTTGAAATAATCTTCTCCAGGTGTTTTAGGTCGTTCAACGCAGCGACTTGCATCGGTTCCCTGTGGGTTCTGATCGAGGTCCTGTTTAGCAATGTTTTCGGGCCCTTTTCGAAGTTTGTGACCTATCCATTGCCACTTCGCCTTTTTATGGAGGTGTCTAGCTTTCCTGGCCAGTAATGAATAGGAGGTCGTCGTTAGAAGTGACCTCTGCCCAGCGTATGTGTAGGATGTGCCGTACACACTGGTTCAGTTTGAAATGGGCTGATTAGATTGCCGACAGAAGTAATCGCGGTCCTGATGCACATTTGCACAAAAAAGTGCTGCGACTGCCTCTGCCGGCAATGTATTTAGTCCTGTTGGATGTTTACGTCGATCGAGTCTCGAGACTCGCTCATTTGCCAGCCTGGAAACAGAGAGCGAATCAACAACGAGACGGCAGTCATGTGTGGGTTTCCGTACAGTGAAGTCGGTCGCTTGGAAAAACTGGGGCTGCGTTACTGCTCTAAGCATTAGGCGAAAGTCACACACACGACTCCGCGCTGCACGACTGCTTGAAATTTCAGTCGAGATACACAGCATCAAATGGGCGGATTCACACTCATGGCTCAGCATGCGATACGATCGACTATGATTGGCTATTGTGCGTGGCTGCGTCGGAGCTGAAAATGTAGCTAATCTGAATATCGCCTTAACTAATCGGTACAATAGTAGAAAGTACATTTAGTTTTTTGTTCGTTCGGCGCCCAGTAAGTCCACGGTGTCGATTTAGTGATCAGTGCCCGAAAAGAATTACAAGCGCGTCATCGTGTGAAAAGTGGAGGGGTGCTCCGCCACGAGCGCCCCACAGGTGCTTTGTTCTCGTCTTCCCGGGGTAAAGCAGTGCTCAAACGGTTTGAGCAGCCAACCCGCACTCGCGGGAACAGCAGAGCGCATTCATATTCTTAGCTCTTGAACCATGTTCTTAGCTGCAACCCAGTATACCAAGCGCACCGCCAGTGAATTACCAGCGAGTCACTTTGGCGAGCAAAACCTTCGCTAGCGAATTCACTAACGACTCGCCGGTAATACCTTTGTCGTTCGAAATTGACATTCGAGGCGAATGTTCTTTTTCGAATCACCAGCGAGTCACCCTGAGTGAATATATAACCAGTCTATATATTCGCTGAAGCGAAGGTTTCTCGACTCGTCAGTGATCCGGGAAAAAAGGGTCGCCGCGAAAGTAAATTTCGAACGATAGAGTTATTACCTGCGAGTCTTTGGTGAAGGTTTTAGCGAAGGTTTTCTTCGCCAAAGTGACTCGCTGGATATTTACTGGAGATTCGATTGGCATGCAGGGTAGCTATTACTATGATATAATTAATATATAATATTGTACTTATACCTACGATAAACTGAATCAATAATTTGATTATGAATTCTTCCACACTTAATCACTTCACTGCTTCTTATTTCACCGTTTAATTTAAGCTCTTTGAATGCAGAATTGCAAGTGTTTTCTTAGCTAGCGCGGAACCGAAACATTTCCCGCTATGAGCGAATAAAACATTCACTTTCAGCGAAGGTTTTCGATACATAGTGTCGTTTGTTATGCCGTTTCAAAAAATCCTCGCGTACCTTCGCTCTTAGTGAGATCCAAGCGAAGAATTTTTATTAAAAAGAACATAAAACATACGCATATTGAAAACCTTCGCTTATATTCACTTTGCTGGCTCTAGAGCGAGTCGCATACCCTCGCTTTAATGAAAATCCTGCGTTGGTTCGCTTTTCTTCGCAATAAGTGAATAAAAAAGATTCGCTATTATTCGCTTTTTGGTTTCGCTTGGTGGTATGCTGGGAACTCACACATTGTTGTGAGCATTCCCAGCATACCAAGCGAACCGTAAGTAAATTACTTGCGAGTCACTTTCGCGAATATTTCCTTCGCTAGCGAATTCACTAATGACTCGTAGGTAATAACTCTGTCGCTCACTTTTTACATTCGCGACGAGTCATTTTTCTCGAGTCATCAGCGGATCGAGAAATCTTCATCTTTAGCGAATACATAGGCGCTTATATATTCGTTCGACGCGAAGGTTTCTCGGCTCACCTGCAACTCGAGAAATATGATTCGTCGCGAATGTAAAAAGTGAGCGACAGTGTTATTACCTGCGAGTCGATGGCGAACTTATTAGTGAAGAATTTTTTCGAGACAGTGACTCGCAAGTAACGCATTTACGGTTCGATAATGGCGAAGATTTGATGGTCCACTTTTTATGGGGGTTTCACAAAATATACTGGGTTGCGTAGATTTTTTTTGCGGTTCGGTGTTCGCTTCACGGCCTGGGTCACAATAGTTTTTACTGGGTAATAAGTTAAAAGAAAATCGATAAACTAGTCAATGGTGCTATATCTATTTTATTCATGGCATTACTTATGCGATATCCAACATTAAAAATAATTGAAATTGAATGAATTTTAACAACAAATAAACCATCATTTCAATGTAGAAACTGAAAATATAAATAAAAAATATGTATGTTCGAAGTTTTTTATGAGTAAAGTAACAATATTAAGTAGTTCATGCTTTTTTATCATATTTTTCCTTCTTAACTAATCTGTCATTAGCGTACTGGAAAAATCGCATTGATGTGGTGTCAAAAATTTCCTCGCCCAATGAAAATTTTTGATGAAAGGCCGCTGTAAAAATAATGTCATGTAATTTTCAATGGATTTAAGTTTTTTTTCATTATGGCTACGTTCCTAAGAGCAGAACTGCTTCGGAACGTCTGTTCATACGATTTTTGACAGTTCAAAGGAGCAGCTCCTTACCGTTCCGGAGCAGTTCCGTTTTTAGGAACGTGATGCACTTACCTTTCAAGGCAGAAGTTACGCTTAAGCCGCGAATGCTCGTTTTTTCCTTTGTACCTCGCCAAGAAAAGGTCGTTGCAACCTCGTCGGTCAAAATCCGGCGCCAGGAAGTCCTCACAAAATTTTTTGGATCGAGACAGTTCACTGTTTTAAAACTTGAAACCTGAAATTTCAATTTTATGAGTTTACATAGAGATTATAAAGTAAAAGTAATAAAGTAATATTACCAGAGCTTCATATTTCTCCTGATCCATTTGCACATCCCCTTCAAATTTCAAGAATTCCTCTGTGCTATTGAACTGACTGATTTCAATAGCATTGGTCTGATTTTTTATTTTTCCATCTCGTATTTCTTTCCTGAGTGAAATCATTTCTTCGGTTAATCTTGTTAAAATTTTATTGGTTGTGTCGGTATAAGTTTTAAATTTGTCTTCAAATGACTTAATTATTTCTTCATGGTGGCAGCAGGATGTCCTTCCTTTTTTCGGAGATAGTTCTATAGTATTTTCTAAATGATTTAGATAAATTAGACAATTTTTATTATCATAGTACCTACTTTCTAATAATTTACCTTTATTTTCTTCCATCAAAACATTATCTAGAAAATATGAACAAAAATATTATTTAATTATATCGGTTAGTTACATTATTGTTCATTACCAATTCCAACATTGGTTAGGACCGCATATTTTTTTTTTTTTAGATGTAACAACAGACGGTGATTCCGAAGATTCCCGTTCTATAAAATTAAATAATGAATGATATGTACTTAAATTCAGTGAATCTTATATTTAACCTCTACGACGTCTAGGGCTTTCATTTATATTATGTAAGTAGTAGTTATTGAAGTCATATTCGGTTGATGTGCTTGGAACACCTGGCCCTTGAAATACATATTTTAATTAACTAGCAAATATTAAAATATAAAAAAAAAAATACCTTTAACTTTTAGAAATTGCTTATAATTCAAAAGTTCGGTTGGTGTGTCAGAAGTCATTAGTCTATAATTGGCAGTATGTAGAAATAAAAAATACTGGTAGTTATTCATTGAATTTTGTGGATAAGGGGTAAGAATACGTATTCACTGCTATCATTTAGTGTTAGCATAATCATTTTTCCATCTATTTCATCAAGCGAGTATTTTATCTCATACGAAGTAAATTCTAATTTATTCGAGAATCTTATATTAAACCTGCTTGATTTTATGGGAAATTCGAAGAAATTTTTCAAATTTAATAAAACAAACCTATGAATAAAAACTTTGTTGTCACTTATCGAAATTTTGATAATTTTAATTATTTGGTTCTTCACCAGACAAAAATTGTTTGGGCGACTTGTTGAAAATTTGAAGGCAGATGTTATTACAAATTTAAATGAATCACCGACAAACTTCCCTAATTTTGGAAAAGTATAATTGGTGGTATTGGAGGAAAATATACTTTGCTCAACCGTACGGTTATAAACTTGCTGAAGAACATGATTGCCTTTTCTTACCACCTTTTTTATTTGCTGTAATTTATTTTCGTATTTAAATGCGCTTACATTGTCTAGTGAGCCATATAATTTGGCATCTGCAGCTAAATGTATTAAAGCGTGAAAATTATACGTTAAAACATTTTCGGAATATATTTTCGGAATTTTTTCAACAAAACATTTTAATAATTTGTTTGCGCATTCATTGTTTATAGTGACATTTTCTTCATCCAATAACATACGAATTCCCAGACTTAACATTAGGAAATGGACGTATCTTTCATCATCCAGAATTTCGGCAAGTATAACGGGTCCCGTATATAATAGAAACTGACGAAATTCGGTAGCTTTCCATCTTTCCAATTCATTTAAATTACGAGGCAACCGACAGAATTCGCTGGGAATATAATGCCTTATTGAAAGTAATTTTATATTTAAAAGTGTACTTTTATCCTTTTTTAAAGAGAATGGTTGGTTCTTTTTCCTAAGCCATAGCAACAGCAGAGATTTCATAACACCTAAGCACACAACGTGCATGTAATCTAAAGGAAATCCAGATACACATCCAAATGGAAGTTGCTCTAGTACTAGCATATTTTCTTCGTTATGGTGTTCTATTTGAGATCTTTCGCGGAATGATTGATCTGTCCGTAGATTATCTTCTGTTTGTTTGAATATTATTCTATGATCTAGCCGTTCTCCCTTCTGAATGCACTTTGTACAAGAATAATAACCGGAATGTAGTTTAATTTTTAAGATGAAGCTTCTAGCAGGAGCATCACAAATAAATGCTCGACAAACAATTTTATACCTAATATGATTGTAAAAGAAACCGTCGGAAATGAGTTCTAGAAGCTCTTTTACGAGAGGATAAAGAAATTCGTTGGAATCTAAAGGTTTGGAATTTCCTCCAAAAACACCAATTAAAAATACAGACGAAAATCCTACTACACTTGCTAAGATGGGCCATACTTGATTTCTTGAACTTTTTGCAATTGGGAGTCCATCTATATTGAAATCTAATTCAATTGATTCATTTTCAACAATATTTTTAAGAAAAAAGTCAGTAAGGGAATCTTTCAACCCATAGTGTAAATATTCGCCATTCGCAACAGAAACTTTTGGGTTGTCCCGCGGCGTTCTTTTTAAACTTCTACCATCTTTAGGGAGGTCTTCAATAACAGGACTAAGAAGCGCCAATAAATCATTCAAAGCATTTAAACTGATGTTGTGTCGAATGCTCCATTCTGCGATTTTATCTGACATACTCGTAGAAATGTTCCTAGTTCCGTAATTATCACCATCCATTTTGAAATCCTCGTCAATAGTTACATTTTCCAAATTTATATCATCATCATAATTGTTAGATTGGACAGGCAAGGGAATGTCGTCATTTGAAATGGTTTGAATTGAAGAAGACAGACTAATGGTGCCGTTAAAAACATTGGACATGGAATCAAGAATCTCCTTAGCTTCTTTTTTAACAATATACCGACTCATTTTGACGGAAGAATTTTGTTTATAAATAATAATACCAATAAAAAACTATGTTTACTTATTTATTTACTTATAATTAACTAGAAAACTAGTACCTGACCTTGGTATTTTCTCCAAATGCGTAGAATATAAGATGTAATACTAATAATATATTATATCGTATTATACGTTGCACAATTTCCACAAATGATATTTTCACTTTGAAGAACACTTGCACTTGCACTTGCCACTGACTATCTGCTCAATGAATGTGCCGTAACGGGACATGGAATGATTCTGAAATAAAGAGTTTTTTATTCGCTTGTCGTGAGCAAAACGTTCATTTTTAGCGAACATTTGCAGCATAAACACCCTTCATTTTAATAACTCTGTGAAGATCCTCGCGTACCTTCACTCTAAGCGAAGCTTTAGCGAATATTTGGAAATGGCACTGGACCAAACAAGAAAAACAAATGGAATTCTCCGCATAGATTCGCTTTAGTGACTCTTCAGTAAAACATATACCCTCGCTAAAATGTGTAAATAAAATTTGTTCGATGTTCTTCGCTACAAGCGGATGAAAAAGGTTCGCGGTCTTTCGCTTTTTCGCGAATGTTCGCTACGTGGTATGCTGGGTTGCTTTACTCCGGGAAAAGTTCCTCTTGTAGTATGCGTGAATAACGCGGGAGAGGGCAAGGTAATTGGTCGGGGCCGCGGAATTGTGTGTGAGCTTGCTGGTGTGCGAATAATCCACGACTTTCATCTTGACATTTGCCGTGCACACACTCTGAAATATCGTTCCCTGCGTTGCGTTGGTCAGTTGATGGAAAGCTCGAGAAAACCGTGTTTTCTATCCAAAAGTTAGCCGTATTCGCCAGTGCTGGTGTATCTGATTTGGGAAGGCTTTACTACGATCATGTGTTCTCTGTGCGGCTGCAAGAGCAGTTTCGATGTCGATTATTATTGTGTTTTGCTGACTACACGATGAAATTAATTGGTTCTGGAGGCGTTTATGTCAACAGAATACGCACAGTCGATGGAATTTGCTCGGTTGGATCTTTTTGCGTATTATGCTGAACCGAAATACGCCCCTTTGGCTGGCAACATAATTGCATTGCGTGCTTTCTGTCAACGGTTTGCGCCTTCCTTTTTCTTTCCAGCAAAGATGCAACTCTTTCTGTTTGACAAATATTCGCGTGTTACCATGTCTTTCAAAAATAAACAACTGGCCCAAGAGTCCAATTAGGACCGACAACACGAGTTAAGTTAGACGCAGGGGCCAAGTGAACAGAAGGCACGTTCGTGCTAACCGCTGCGCCATCCAGACTATTTATCGTGTTGTTAATTCGCGATAATAGTTGTGTTTTGAAGACAATAGCAGGAATGAAATATGTGCTGATAGGTATCGACTCTTCAGCTGTTTGTTTTGTCACACATATCTCCAATAATGATTTGTTTTAATGCACAACTTGCTGGAACAATAACAGCCAAAGCTTCATCTTTGCCGAACAAACCAAAGATTGCAGCTCGTTGATCGAAGTCACGTGAACGTGAACCAATATACGGGCAGCTCTAAGATCAACATTCACCTAACGAACGTTTCGTAATCAGAATTTGTAATGGTTCACGTTCAGTCATACGGAATCGCTTTTCGCCAAAATTGGTTAAGCGCAGAAAGATGCAGGGCGAAAGATCGGGCATGTGGATTCCTTGACAGGCTTTTAAGCATTATGAGCAATAAATTAAATCATGAAAAAAAATAGAAACACTTTAGACGGTACTACATACAAATAAATAATTCATTCAATTGCAACAAAAACAATTTTTAAAGTTTGGCTGCGATCCTGAACTGGAAGCGCCCCGTCTCATATCTGTGGCCAAAGAACTAGGGGTGAAGGTAGTTGTAGTAAGCGCTCACGTTAATTCGGGATGCGCTAATTTCCCCGTCTAAGAAAGAGCCAATTGCGCTGAGCGCGACCCGTTCAAATACGCCCAGAAACTAGGATACAAATTTAATTTATTGGACCTTATAACCTTGGTCACCTTCCAAGTTGAACAGCTGTATAGAAGCACAGATTTTACATTGGTTTTGAAGATACTGAGTTTGGTGCGTCTGGAGATGTTGTTTTACCAGAAAGGAGTCAAATTGAAAAAAGCTGTCCAAACATATTGATGCGAGACAGTACATCAGCATCCGTTCCACCATCTGCTGTAACTATACTTCCGAGGTAGCAAAAATTGTCCACTTTTCCTACTGTCTGCCCCGAAACACAAATCTCGCTCTGTCTCCCTGGATCCAAGCTCAAGTACTTAGTTTTAGTAGCATTGATTTTAAGCCCCACATTGCAACTTTCGCGGTGCAGAGCATCCGTCATTTGAACTAGATGACAAATATCGTCAGCGTAATCCAGGTGTTGCAGCCTTGCCTCACTCCGCTCGAAGGAGTCAGCCTCACTACCTCGAAGGGATCTGAAAGCTAACCTTATGTAAAACGTGATATTGGACTCCGCTATAGGACTCCTTGATAATTGATATGATTTTATCTGGTATACCTCGGTCAACACTGTCAAACGCCTTCTCGAAATCGATGAACATTAGATGTAATAGGGATCTCCACTCTGCGGATTGCTCAATAATAATTTGGAGGGTGTTGATGTGGTCGCGGCATGAAAAGCCCTCGAAAACCAGCCTGTTCATCGTTCAATGTGCGGTCAACTGTAGGCTTGATCCGGTTTAGGACTATTCCATCAGTTTGGAGACCGCGTGAAGGAGGCAAATCCCCGCCAATTATTACAATCCTTCAGGTTGCTAATTTCGGGATCTTATTGTAATAATGACGCCCTTCTTCCATTATTTAGGGAGAGTCTCAGTTTCCCAACACTCTTGGAAAAGGGGGAGAAGAATATCCGCAGTAGCGTTGATATCCGCCTTAAAGAGTTCCACCGGAATTCCATCTAACCCCGGGGTTTTACCCGCTTCCATCGATTTAATAGCCACAGTTACTTCCAGCTTAGATGGTGGGCTGGTGTCAACTCTGGCTATTTGCGTAATATTTTCTACTTGTAGTGAAGATGTGTTCGAATGTCCAACGGTATTGTTGAGGACCTCTATGAAGTGCTCTTTCCACAGTCGCAGTTGGTGTTCATAAGTGGCCCGCCAAAACGCTATCCACGGACTAACTTTTTTCTTCTCTCTTTTTGGTTATTAAAAAGATTTTTTTTGTAACACTAGCACTTTAACGCGCACTTCTATAGATAAACAAAAGTCTTGGGCATAAAATGAAAACAAAGGCATTTTTTGTTCACGTTGAGAATCGAACCTCCATTCTCCATTGCCAGGCCGGCAAACTTTTTCTGAAAAAGGACAGATTTTTTAGATTTTAGGGTCAGCGGGCCGGATAGCGAATTCGAAATGCAACTGCTTACCGGTATGGTCAACCTAATTCCAGTTGAAGGTCTGAAGGAAGCTTATACATTTTTCTGTAATGCGGATTTTGAAATATCTAACTGTTTCCGCAGAGCAATTTTTGAGAATAGCGTTTTCGTTAAAATTTAAAACTTTGTGTATTTAAATGCAATAGGTCTCAGCAATATAAAACCGCGGGAGCCGCAGCGGTTTATTGAGCGGCGAGATTGCATTTAAATTCAACGTAAATTTGTAACCGCAGCGGCTCCCGCAGATAGGATAAACGTTGTCTTAGAGCGACTCTTTGAATTGTTAGGTACATTGAGAACTTTTTCGTTTGGCTTTTGCATTTAAAGCTGGCCAAAATCAGAATGATCACCCGGCACTCAATTCAGAGTGACCTGACTGGTGTTCCCTGGACATTGAAGGACCTTGAAACACTTTTTCACTAACTTCAATAAGAGTTTGTATAACGGACGTCTGCACAGATGGAAATGCTAGTGCAACGAAGCCTCTGAATTAGAATCTCTCTGAAGCAGGACTCAATAGCATGGTTATATGCTTAAAATACGCGAGACCAGAGGACCATAGCGATTTAGATCAGGCCAATGATCAAAGCAGTAGTAGTTCGGATGCCGCAACGGTTAGCACGTTCGCGTTCCGACCACCAGGTCCCTGGTTCGAATCCTACTGAAGGCGGTAGTCTTTTCGATAAAAGGAGATTTACGTGTCAGCGGACTATGTCCTACTCAGCTGTTAAAATGAGTACCCATTCGAAGTAAATAACTCGGTTAAGTGTGTTTATAATTACACACCTGTAAGAAGTACACCTTCATGATCATGAAAATTAGATGATGCTATCTCAAAGCCTTGGTTAATTAATTGGACTGTAACGCCACTAATTTATTTATTCGATGATCCCTGCACAATTTTAATAAAAAATATTAACTCGCGGGTCGGAAAAAACCAGTGGCGGGCCGGATTTGGCCCGCGGGCAGGAGTTTGCCGACCCCTGCTAGATCAAGGGTTCCCGAACTATAGGTCGCGACCCCAGTGGCGTAGCTAGGGGGCGCCAAAACGCTATCCACGGACTAACTTTTTTCTTCTCTCTTTTTGGTTATTAAAAAGATTTTTTTTGTAACACTAGCACTTTAACGCGCACTTCTATAGATAAACAAAAGTCTTGGGCATAAAATGAAAACAAAGGCATTTTTTGTTCACGTTGAGAATCGAACCTCCATTCTCCATTGCCAGGCCGGCAAACTTTTTCTGAAAAAGGACAGATTTTTTAGATTTTAGGGTCAGCGGGCCGGATAGCGAATTCGAAATGCAACTGCTTACCGGTATGGTCAACCTAATTCCAGTTGAAGGTCTGAAGGAAGCTTATACATTTTTCTGTAATGCGGATTTTGAAATATGTAACTGTTTCCGCAGTGAAATTTTTGAGAATAGCGTTTTCGTTAAAATTTAAAACTTTGTGTATTTAAATGCAATAGGTCTCAGCAATATAAAACCGCGGGAGCCGCAGCGGTTTATTGAGCGGCGAGATTGCATTTAAATTCAACGTAAATTTGTAACCGCAGCGGCTCCCGCAGATAGGATAAACGTTGTCTTAGAGCGACTCCTTGAATTGTTAGGTACATTGAGAACTTTTTCGTTTGGCTTTTGCATTTAAAGCTGGCCAAAATCAGAATGATCACCCGGCACTCAATTCAGAGTGACCTGATTGGTGTTCCCTGGACATTGAAGGACCTTGAAACACTTTTTCATTAACTTCAATAAGAGTTTGTATAACGGACGTCTGCACAGATGGAAATGCTAGTGCAACGAAGCCTCTGAATTAGAATCTCTCTGAAGCAGGACTCAATAGCATGGTTATATGCTTAAAATACGCGAGACCAGAGGACCATAGCAATTTAGATCAGGCCAATGATCAAAGCAGTAGTAGTTCGGATGCCGCAACGGTTAGCACGTTCGCGTTCCGACCACCAGGTCCCTGGTTCGAATCCTACTGAAGGCGGTAGTCTTTTCGATAAAAGGAGATTTACGTGTCAGCGGACTATGTCCTACTCAGCTGTTAAAATGAGTACCCATTCGAAGTAAATAACTCGGTTAAGTGTGTTTATAATTACACACCTGTAAGAAGTACACCTTCATGATCATGAAAATTAGATGATGCTATCTCAAAGTCTTGGTTAATTAATTGGACTGTAACGCCACTAATTTATTTATTCGATGATCCCTGCACAGTTTTAATAAAAAATATTAACTCGCGGGTCGGAAAAAACCAGTGGCGGGCCGGATTTGGCCCGCGGGCAGGAGTTTGCCGACCCCTGCTAGATCAAGGGTTCCCGAACTATGGGTCGCGACCCCAGTGGCGTAGCTAGGGGGCGCCAAAACGCTATCCACGGACTAATTTTTTTCTTCCCTCTTTTTGAATATGAAAAATATTTTTTTTTGTAACACTAATACTTTCACGCGCAATTCTATAGATAAACAAAAGTCTCGAGCACAAAATGAAAACAAAGACCATAAGGCGTCAAGGGTGCGTCATACTGAAGTTTTGCCCCCTTAGCTACGCCACTGTATAAGATATATTCAAAAGTATAGATTGAATGACGGGAAAAATTTCACTAATTTAATTCAATTGGTATAAGATATAAATTCAAATGTAAACTGAATGACAGGAAAAATTTTAGTCACTTATAGCAATTTAGGGAGAATTTTGAAAATTCCCTAATTGTGGGATTTCCGCTTTAGGTAGTTAATTTCAACTTTAGGTGGTAAGAACCTTAAGCCCATGCGGGGAATTGGCAGGTCCTAAATCGGAAATTTCTCGAGTTTTGTGAAAGTACTTGTAATGGACGGTCTGGTGGGCATCCAGAGATGCCCGTGGGGACGGAGCCTAAGGTAGCATGTTGACCATGTAGGTCGGGCCTTGCCATCTCGCGAAGAATCAGGCCCCTCAACGAGCTTAGCAGCGGCCTATGCTTGCTGTTGCTCAGTTCGGGAGACGTGGGCGAGGTTTTCGCCGCTCGTTGCCCCTGTCCTTTACGTATTAATAAATTTCATAGGCCTGGGGAAAACAGCACAAACAAATGGGAAAACAAAATTAGATAGTAAAAAAAAGTGCGATAAGGAAGGAATGGTTGTCGGATGGCTCAGGTATCCTCGCGCGCGCAACTGGGTCTGGATTTTATTGGACCCTCGATCTTCTACACCCGCCGCACCATGAGATCCCATGGCTGACAAAAATATGTGGGGACCTCCCAAAAAAACAACACCTAAATTCCCATAATAAAGGGTCACTCAACGCTGAGCGTCAACCTAAAATATTTGGCTCTGTTGAAGCTGCAATTATCATTTGTACTTTCAAATAGATTCGCATAATGTCATCTTTAAGATTAATGCCACCAGGTTGTTACCATGACACAAATATCCAAACGCTTCGCCAATTGAATACAAACTTTCTAAGACTGCAGATCAGTCTCCGCCCTACGGGGAAAATCGGAGTTCACAGCCTGCGCATTAATACCACGGGTGAACATTTCCGAAGAAACTAGATTTCAACAAAGACCTTGTCAAAAGATCATAATTTCTTTGCACCTGTACCATTTTGGCATGAATTAAATTACAACAGTAGCCATGCCCGGTAATATTCTTCTGAATTGTGACATTCACGAGCAAAATGCCCAGGCTGGTTACATTTGTAGCAGACATTGACCCCTCCAGACATCTCATTGAATTCGTCGGTGCGAAACACTCTGTGACGGTCCGATAATCCTTTAAATGCACGCCAGTAGCCCACTAAATTCACATAATATCGGCACTAATAAAACTCTACTGCCGCATCGGACTAGGCGATACGTTGACCAAGACCCCGACGAGAAAACTAAATACACCCAACGAGAAGCGGCTCCGCCGCCTAAAAAAAAGGCCTCCTCGGCCGCCGTGAAAAAATCAACTACCGAATCGCCAGTCAAAATTCCACTCTCGAGCCACAATTACCGTTAGTTTTTCTGTCAACACACTTAGCCATCCACAATCCACCTGTGTCTGTGTGACAGATTGTTGGGCCCGCAACTTAAAGTGTACGCGACCGCTAAATTTAAAGTTTAAAACAATTTTTCACAAATACATTTACTTTGAAAAAAAAAAAAAATATTTTTGCGAAAAATACTTCGAATTAAATGTACCGGTCACGCCACAAAATTTGATTCATTACATACTCTCTAATCGAATAGAGAGAATTCTCATAATTTTTGGAATGTTCCTAAATTTACTCATTTAGTGCAATGTCTACGCAGTGTCGTGCGAAGTAAATTTGGCGCCCGGGGTGAAAATTTAATATGGCAACACCCAAGTGCTGGGGTGGAAAGAAAGGTGCTCAAACCATTTTATTCCCTTTTTCGCAAAATTTAAGAAAGTATAGGGTGACCAGACAAGAACGGTGGGGAAAATAAATTTGAATAAAACAACAAAGATGTGGGATATCAAATCGATTCTGGCTTCATTTTGAAGCTACATTCATGCCATTACGTATGGAATAGCACGTCATTCAAATGGCCGCCTCGGCTTTGCTGGCAGTGCTTCAAGCGGTCGGTCGAATTTTTGATGCGGCGTTATTCCGGCAATAGCGTCTTGAATGTAGGCCTCGAGGCTTGTTAACGTAGACTAAGGACCTGATGTAGCCCCAGAGGAAATAATCGAGGGTCGTGTCAAACCACATGATCGCGGCGGCCAATTGGTGAACGCTCGCCGAGAGATGACCCAGTCGACAAATTTCTCCTTGACAACTTCGAGCGTTGCGTCGCTTGTATGGCATGTAGCGCCGTCAAAAAGACCGTTACCATCGATCAGCTGAGGCCCAGAGAAAGGAAGAAAAAACTCCACCTCGCAGAATATTCCTGTGTGCTTTGATAATTCTTCCTTCTTTTGGTCAAGGCAGCCGATCGAGGTTAGATTAGGTTAAAGGGGCTGCTGTGATACACACAGCACACATAGACCACCACTGGGTCCTTTGTGATACCACCATCGGCTCCACAACCCGAGCCCAACCTCTTCATTGAACCAGCCTGGGCTGTTGATAAAGCGCTGGAGCCGGCTGATGCTAATATTCTTAAGGTTGTCCAGATCACCAAAATAGAAAGACCTCAAGGTTAGCCTTCTTCTTCCAGGCAGGGCATGACACCCACATAACTCCTCCTCATCCCCGCAGCTCCTACAGAGGTAATTGTGTGGAAGCCCCAATCTCCTAGCATATTCACCGATCGGGTAGTGCCCTGTAATCACCCCCACAAGAGTCTGTAGGTTTCGTCTATTCAACGCCAGCAGCTCCGCAGCTACCATTACTCCATCTCGTGTTCGCAGTCCTCGACGTGTCAGCATTTAGCATCATTTCACAGGCTGATAAAGATCACCCGAGATGGCGATTACTAAACCCGGTCCCCCCATTAGACCCTCCTCTAGCTAGTTCATTCGCTTTGCAGTTTCCGTCAAAGCCACTTTGTGCCGGAATCCAACAAAGGGAGATTTTAAAAAAATTCCCATCTTCAGGAGACAGGTGCGGCAACAATCTTTGAATTTGTAATCACAGACTCAACAGATTTAATCGCCGGCTGACTATCCGTGAAATTGGTAATGTACCTAGCAGCTACGACATTACGCTCGAGCCAGATGAGAGTCTCCCAAACAGCCGCAATCTCCGCCTGAAGAACGCTGCAAAAGTCAAAGAGATGTAGTGACAAGTTTATATTCAGCTTGTCTGAGTACGCACCCACTTCCACTCCTTGATTCGTCCTAGACTCCTGGAAAGTGTTGGCCTACCACTCGTCCCGTGACGGCTTACAAAGTTCTTACCGAACAGATACATGCGGAGAGTGTAGTGCGTCACCGCAGGAAAATACAAGCTGCTAAAAACAGACGAGTATCCCGTGGCTGCCACAGTGAACTATCCAGTTTTCCGAAGACGAATGGCCACGTTCGACGCCACCTGCTTAGCAAAAATATCTAAGGGGAGCAAATTGAGCAAGACATCAAGAGCAGCTGCTGGTGTAGTTCTAAAAGCCCCTGTAATGGTGATGCTCACCATTGTTTGAAATTTCTCTGGCATACTTCGGTAAACCGCAAAGTTGAGGGCAGTTGACGATAATACCATGCAAAAGTATAGGTCGCAGGACTGAGACATAGAGCCAGAATACAATCTTCGGTTTCAGGCCCCACTTCCTGCCTATTCTATAGAGCAACAGTTGCCTTAGCTACTCATTGCTGGATACTGGGTCGCCAGGCAGCCCATCTAACCTAACCTAAGTTAGTAGTCGATTTTAAAATTTTTCAATATCGCAAGAATCATTCGGTAATTAAAATAAGAACATCAAAGTATTTTATAGAACATTTTTATTTAATATTTTTTTTTTTTTACAAAATTACGAGTATCACTCTGAAACCCCAAAAACCGTTCAATCATCAAAATAAACGGATAAGTGAATTTGGAATGAGTTTTGCCGTGTGCAATATTTCTCCGAGTCCTGCAAAAGAATTAAATAAACGTAAATCTGAAATCCGTCTATTCCGATAGGCTTGAAGATTTGAAACAGTCAAATAATTTGAAGTACTTGTATATCAATTGACTGTTCTTTATTTGTTATTCAAACTTACTTTCAACTGCGTATTGCCTTCCATCTGAGAACTTAATGTGACCAGTAAAATACGTCTTTACCCAACAAGTTTTGCACGTACGCTTCCAATTGTTGACACGTCAGAACTCCTATGAACTAAATAGGAGCTATCGAATCTTCAGCTTTATTTGGATCTTAATTATTCCTGCGCGTTTCTACGAAAGTTGGCAGTGAATATAAATTGGATTTATCTTTATAATGTTATGTTAAATATACGCCACTGATCAGATAAATAGCGTACAGATTGGGTAAGGATAATAGTGGTGTACTTTTAATGATTTTGCATCGCTCCTCTTCGACGAGCGACTCAATCGCAGCCCAACAATGAAGACTAGCTTCTAGCTATATGCGATTAAACGAAATTTTAAATTGTCCTCATGAGTTCAGAAAACTGCAAGATAATCAAATCTAGTTCCTAATGGCTGTGACTTCTTAATTTATCTGTCCGCTATTCATATGACCTCCTCCATTCAAATGTTTTCAATGAAATCTTACTTTTTTCCCGGTCTCGCATGAACTGCTCACTTCTGAGAATTTCGAAAAACTTAACCGAATGAAAGGCTGTGGAATAGAGCCGTACAGTTGTTAAATTCGGCAATCGGGTAATAACTGACTTGAGAACTTTCGCACCAATATAGCCATATTTAGGTTGGCCTGTGCAACGATATAGCAACAAAACGGAGAGGTTCTTGCTATGTTTCGATACCTGGAAAATGGAAATCATTTAAGATTCGTTACACTGGTAAGAAAATTCTTAACGTATTACTTCGTTTACGACCGCATCATTATCCGTTCTGTCTTACAGATTAAATTCAGAGACAACACAGCCAA
The DNA here is from genome assembly GCA_964017055.1 of Chloromyia formosa. Taxonomy (NCBI): domain Eukaryota; kingdom Metazoa; phylum Arthropoda; class Insecta; order Diptera; family Stratiomyidae; genus Chloromyia; species Chloromyia formosa. Next base: position 28,021,674 of record OZ024817.1, read on the forward strand.
TCGTTCGCAAGATGCAACGTATCTTTGCCGTAGAGAGTTCTTCGGAGTTCTTCGCGATCATGCCGAGAAAATATTCTTTATCTAAAGTCGGGAAAACATAGAAAAACCACCAAATAATTTACCGGCAACTCAATTCGTTTCCAAAACATGCGCTGAAGAGCCAGATCCCGCCATCGTTCGGAAACTTGGGCTACAGACAAGAACAGCTGAATTTTCCGAATGTATTTGAATATCTCGGTCATCATTTCGTTTGGAAGGACATCGATATTTGTTTGTGATGTTTGTTGTCGCCAAACCGCCGATTGACTATCAATAGAAGACATTTTTGTTTTGAATCTGTATTCCTTTCACGTAACTAAATAAATTCAATTGATTGACAGAGTTTGGCATCCGGCCAAGCCAACGGTTGGGATTGATTTATCTTCCAATCTACGAAATTACTACTAATTCTTAATTGCCCTAACCCCTTGTGGGGCATAGCGCGTCAACTGCTCCATGTGGCCCAGTTGACGTTTTGATTTTAGCTTCACCAAATTAATAGTAGATCTTTCGTACGTGCGGCAGCTGGTTCTACGCACCGGAGCGACCCGTGTTACTTGGAACAACCTTGTCACACGGCCAAGAGTTGCTAACCCCTTCGATGCAAGAAGGAAGATCTATGTGTGTGTCACACAATTTGACTGTCCAGTTTTTTCTGGAAATTGGGAGCAACACATGCCGGCACTACTGCTCTCAACACTTTTTCAGAGCGCCGGGATCGAGCTCAACCTAGGTCCAAATCCAGGCCCTTTGATCTGTTGCGTCTCTAACAGAACGCTGCATCCTATAGCTACCACAGTAAGATGTACATGCTGCAACAACTGGTGTCACCTTAAAAATTGTTCCGGTCTGAAACACCACCGACAATGGAATTCCTCCTTCACTGCGAATCAATGTAGATTCAGAGGACAGCAAGCATCAACGTCATCGGAAACACTTCATGGTGATCAGTGAAAAAAAAAAGAAAAAGCGAGTGAAAAACGACTATTTTTCCTTTACGAATTTAATCTAGAGCACAACGCAACGGAAGCAACGAGGAATATCAACAGCGTATTGGGACCTGATACGTTTAACGAACGAACCACTCAGCGGTGGTTTGAAAAATTTCGATCCAGAGATATGAACCTCCGAAATGAGCCGGGTGGAAACCCAGGACCATCGATCGATAACGACGAGCTGCGTGAATTAGTGGAGTCTGTCCCCCGCCAAACCAAAAAGGATCTTGCGGAGAAATTGGGCGTGCACCATTCGACAGTTTGCCGCCACTTACAATAACTTGGAAAAGTGAAAAAGCTTAACAAGTGGGTTCCGCATGCTCTTACTGAGCAAAACATGGCGTGTAGAATGGAGATTTCCAGTTCTCTTCTCTCCCGCAACAGAAGCGAATCGTTCTTGAACCGAATTGTGACCTGCGATGAAAAGTGGATACTATATGATAGTCGCCGCCGATCGGCCCAATGGCTAGATGCCGATGAGGCTTCAAGACACATGCCGAAACCAAGCCTTCATCTAGAGAAAATAATGGTGACTGTTTGGTGGTTTGTAGCTGGATTTATTCACTATTCGTTCCTGCAACCTTGCGAAACCATCAATGCTGTGAAATACTGCGCTCAAGTGGACGAAATGCATCAGAAATTGACAGTTCAACGTCCTAAGCTAGTCAACAGGGATGAAGATATACTATGCTGCGAGAATTTCGAAAAACTTCACCGAACGAAAGGCCGTGGAATAGAGTCGTATAGTTGTTAAATTCGACAATCGGGTAATAACTGACTTGAGAACTTTCGCACCAATATAGCCATATTTAGGTTGGCCTGTGCAACGATATAGCAACAAAACGGAGAAGTCCTTGTTATGTTTCGATACCTGGAAAATGGATATCATTTAAGATTCGTTACACTGGTGAGAAAATTCTTAACGTATTACTTCGTTTACGACCGCATCACTATCCGTTCTGTCTTACAGATTAAATTCAGAGACAACACAGCCAATCGCACCCGTGTCGTAAAGTGTCCACTATATATAAAGTGAGCGTTTTACCAACTGATGTATTCTGACGAAAGTTGGAATAAAATACAACACACAAGTTGGACTGGTCGAGCTACCTCCCCGATAGACTAAAGGTAGCTCCTGACGAGTATGGTCTATCGGTGGACGAAACCAGTCGGCTAGTGCGATCGGCTTTAATGCTGAGAAATTTTTGTGTGGAGTGCTTTGCCAACTTAATATTGTTGTATTGAGTTGGTAGTGATACACTCCATTCATTCTTAACAACACAGCCAATCGTTCGCAAGGTGCAACGTATCTTTGCCGTAGAGAGTTCTTCGGAGTTCTTCGGGATCATGCCGAGAAAATATTCTTTGACTTAAGTCGGGAAAACATAGAAAAACCACCAAATAATTTACCGGCAACTCAATTCGTTTACAAAACATGCGCTGAAGAACCAGATCCCGCCATCGTTCGGAAACTTGGGATACAGAAAAGAACAGCTGAAAGACAACAAAAGTAATTTTAGAAGCGTCTGGAGGTCAAAAAATAAAAATAATAAAAATTAAAATATGCATAAAATAATGTCGACAAAATTACAAAGATTAATACTTTATTTATTAAATTACGACATTCAGGTTCAATATGTAGGTTTTGATGTCTATGCAGACAATGACACTACTGAATAATTCGCCTTTTTAACAAAAACTCTTTTATTGCGCACTCTTGAAATAATACATGCAATGCAAAAACTCTCAATACAAAAATTGACATTTCATTCTTACTTTTTAAACGATGATGCGACTCTAGTGGCAAAAATGATAAGTTGACAGGGCTGCCACATTACTCCCCTCGGAGCAAAAATGCCATAAGGATGATGATAACGATGACAGCTGATGGTCACTGTTTACTAGTTGGGTTTGTTGCGTTGACTTCGTTGCCGCGGCCATAAACTCTGAAGCTAGCCGGTCGTGGGTAGATTGGCTTCCAAATGTTGTTGGGCGGTTGGCTGAAGACTTGATGACTCGGTTGAGACGTCGCTTGAACTACTTGTTGAACATTCGGTTGAACGGGTTTACTCGATGTTGAAGCAAAGTGACGTTCAACTGGTTGGCTGGCGGAAAAACCAGCTGATGAAGTCGGAGCAAACGAAACTCGCTTCGATGCCTTCGTTGAAGAGACAGTGGGCTCCGATGATGTTGACGTCGAAAATGTAGCGTCCTCAGCCTCAGAAAGCAAGAAGGCCGGCTTGAGTCGATCAGCTGACACATTAATCAGCCTGCCGTTTACATCGATACGGAAAACTGATGATGACATTCGTTTTATCACTTTATGCGGGCCGGTATACGGTGGTGAGAGCGACTTTTTGATCGAATCAACGCGCAAAAATACGTGGGAGCAGGTATTTAGCTCTTTGTGCACAAAGGTCGCGCGGCCGCTGTGATGAACGGTGGATTTCGGGCGTAACTGTCGCATATCCTGGCGGATATGCTGAAGAAAAATGCGAGGACCTGTAGACGTGTTGTCGTCGACAAACAATTCTCCTGGAATCCTCAACGTTGTACCGAAAACAAATTCTGCCGGGGAGCTGCCGAGGTCTTCCTTGAAGCAATTGCGCAGCCCCAGAAGCACGGTTGGCAAGATTTCGATCCAGTGGTCGCTGTCTTGATGGCACATAATTGCGGCTTTAAACGTTCGGTGCCAACGTTCGATTGCACCGTTGCTGGCAGGATGGTATGGAGTTGTGCGAGTTCGTTTGCATCCACACATTTTAATGAGCGCAGCAAAAAGTGCGGATTCGAACTGCGCTCCCTGGTCGGTGGTAATTGTCCTAGGGGCGCCAAAACGGGATATCCAAGCTGCATAAAATGCCTCCGCAACACTTTCTGCTGACTGATCAACCATAGGAACCGCCTCGGGCCATCGCGAAAATCGATCCAGCAACGTTAAACAATATCGGTAGCCTCGAGACGAAGGAAACGGTCCCACGATATCGAGGTGAACGTGGTCGAAGCGACGATCAGGAACTGGAAACTCCTTCAGCGGACACTTGGTGTGTCGATTTACTTTCGAAAGTTGACATTGCTGACAAGTACGGGCCCACAATTGTATGTCCTTCTGCATACCAGGCCAGACATACTTTTTGCTGATTGTCCGATGCATAACACGGCTACTAGGATGAGACCCGTTGTGAAAGATGTCGAAAATAGGTTTTCGTAAACTCTCGGGAACGTAAGGTCGAATGCTGGACGATGATGTGTCACACACAAGCTGTTTGCCATCTGCTATGTTCAAATGGTGAAAAACAAGCGAAGTTGTGTTGTTCACAAGCAAAGACTGAAGATGTTTGTCTTGCTGTTGAGCTGTCGCAAGCTCTTCCGCATCGAAATGTGTTGGAAACGAGATCGTTTCGATCCTTGACAAGGAATCCGCGACGAAGTTTTCGGTTCCAGGAATGTAAACTATGTCTGTCGAGAACTGAGAAATAAAAGAAAGATGTCTAGATTGTCGTGCGGTAGCTTTCTCAGATTTTTTAGCAAAAGCGTGGATCAACGGCTTGTGGGCCGTTCTAATCTGGAACTGAGCTCCCTATAGAACGTGACGAAAATGCTGAACGCTCAGATAGATTGCCAACAGCTCTCGATCGTAGACACTGTACTTTTTCTCTGCAGGCGACAGTTTCTTTTGAAAATATGCCAACGGCAACCATTTGTTGTGTTGAAACTGCTCTAAAACTGCGCCGACTGCTACTTCAGAAGCATCGGTCACTAAAGCGAGTAGTAAGTCTGGCTGATAGTGAACGAGCAAGGTGCATTGGGCGAAACTGTTTCTGCAGTTTTCGAAGGCTTCGTTAGTAACGGGAGTCCAGTTAATCGGTGTTCGATCGCCCTTCTTCGAATTGGTCAGAATATCGTTCAGCGGAGCTTGTAACGCACCGGCATTAGGAATGAACCTTCGGTAATTAATGGTTCCCAGGAAACGACGAAGTTCCTTGCAGGTCGATTATCGTTTATAATTACGAATCGCTTCAACGCGCGAGCTGGGTGGAGAAATTCCATTCGCCGATATGTTGTAGCCGAGGTATTCGACTTCAGATACGCCGAACGTACACTTGGCTACATTAATAACAACTCCAAATTTGCTTAGTCTCTCGAACACTAGTCGAAGGTGCTCTAGGTGTTTCTCGGGCGACTCGGAAGCGATCAGAATATCGTCGATGTAACACGTGCAGGAATCTAAACCGCGTAAGACTTCATCCATAAATCGCTGAAACGACTGCGCAGCGTTTCTCAAGCCAAAAGTCATTACCACAAATTCAAAAAGACCGAATGGTGTGGTTACGGCTGTTTTCGGAATATCGGCATCGGCGACTGGGATTTGATGGAACGCACGCTGTAAGTCCAGTTTAGTAAATATGGTCTTATTGGCGAGACCAGCGACGACATCCTGAATGTGCGGCATAGGATAACGGTCGGGTTTCGTTACAGCGTTCAGCCTGCGATAATCACCGCACGGGCGAAAACATCCATCCTTTTTGGGCACAAGATGTAACGGAGATGCCCAGGGGCTACTCGATGGTCGGCAATATCCCATTTTTAGCACATAATCAAACTCCTTTTTAGCAGCCTGAAGTCTGTCGGGCTTCAGGCGACGAGGCCGTTCGGCGATAGGCGGGCCATCGGTCAAAATATGGTGCCGAACCTCGTGTTGGTTGCTGATTTGCACAGAAAGATTTGTGACGTTTGGGAACTCTCTAAGCAAACGATGGTAGACGGAGTCCCCTACGACTGTAAAAACGGAGTGGTGCTCTACGCTGCTAAGAAAACCGCGAGACGACAACTTAGTTTGCGGGTCGATGATTCGCTGATTCCTGATGTCGATTATCAGCCCGAAATGTCTGATAAAATCGGCACCAAGGATTGGTCGAGTTACGTCTGCGACAATGAAATTCCAGGAAAATTCCCTGCGTAAGCCAAGACTGACAATAACATTGCGTTGACCGTAAGCGGTGATGGCTGAACCATTGGCGGTGAACAATTTGTTGCCTGATGATTTCGAATTTTTGTTGTTGCGCTGCGGGGGTAAAACTGACACGTCCGCGCCCGTGTCGATTAAAAATTTATAGCCCGAAGTGTCGTCAAAGATATGGAGTCGGCTTTGTTTATTGGCGCCATCGGCTGTCGGTTCCGACAGCGCCGCAACTAGTTTTCCGAAGCGGGCTTGGAAATCCACGAGCAAGGCTTTTGGCACACGCGAGCATTTTGGCCAAACTTCCAATGGTAGTAACACAGCGAGCCAGTTTTACTGCTGCGGCGTTTTCGTGACGATGAGCGTCGTTCACGGCTGGAACTTCGTCGATTGAACGACCGACGAGAGCACAACTGATCGAGACGACTACGAATTTCGTGGATTTCGCTACGCAAATCATCGTGACTCGACGAAGACAAAACGACAGCGGAAACATTGGCGGGTTCACGAACTTCCAAAATGCGGTCGGCCATTTCGGACAAACGAGACAAGTCCGTGGCCTCGGAAATCGCCAAGATTGCCTGGACACTGGCTGGAAGGCGTTGCAGCCACAATGATTTCAAGACGGAGTCCGTCACTCTCTTTCCTGCCTTTAGCCTCATATGCCGCAGAAGCTGAGAAGGCTTATCGTCCCCAAGTTGAAGATTGGTAAGAAGCTCCCGGAGCTCGACCTCCTCGGAAACGGCGTATGCGTTGATTATACGTGCTTTGATAGCGCTGTATTTCTCCGATTCAGGCGGCGATTCGATAATATCTGCGACTTGGCTAAGAATCTCCGGGTCAAGTTCGCTCACGATTTTGTCGAACATCCCGTCGTCCTTACATACTCGATGCGCGCGAAATTGCGCCTCAACACGGGCGAACCATAATGCGGGGCGAGCCTTCCAAAACGGAGGCAAGCGGAATGCTGTAAGCGAGCCCACTTCGATTTCCGCGTCGTCGCTCTGGGCGTCGACAAATTTATCATCCGTCATATCGATGATACGCGAGAATTTGACGCGAACAAAATTTAAAATATTACCAGGAAAGAAAAATGGCAGCGAAGTGATGATGCAATACACGGTGTCGTGGCTACAATCCAAGAAAGGCTGAGACGGCTCGTGCAGTTTCTTGAAAAATTTTCGGCTCCAATTAACCGATCGGGGTCACCAATGTAGGTTTTGATGTCTATGCAGACAATGACACTACTGAATAATTCGCCTTTTTAACAAAAACTCTTTTATTGCGCACTCTTGAAATAATACATGCAATGCAAAAACTCTCAATACAAAAATTGACATTTCATTCTTACTTTTTAAACGATGATGCGACTCTAGTGGCAAAAATGATAAGTTGACAGGGCTGCCACAAATATACACCTGGAAAGATGATGCACATTTCTGATTATCTTTCACGTAACTTCCTGAATAATCTCGAACCTAAAGTAGACGTTGAATCTGTGCTCTCAATTAACAGCAGCGAAGACAAACTTAAAATATTCCAAGAAGAATCATTAATAGAACCTATTCTAAAAGAATTGATTTCCATATATAAAACGGGTTGGCCTAAAAATAAAAAAATTAGTAAGTACCGACGCAAGGGGATAGATACTTCAAAAATCAGTCAGACATTTACGTAGAAAACAATTTAGTTTTCCGTAGTGACAAACTTATTGTTCCAGAGTCATTACGAAAAATCATCTTAAAGCTAGTACATGAGCCCCACATGGGAATATCAAAATCTAAAGGCAGAGAATTGTTCTACTGGCCTAATATGGGGAATGAAATTGAATCGGTTGTTCAAAATTGTTGGATCTGTCAACAGAATAGAAGCGCAAATCCGAAAGAGCCTATAATTCCCCACGAGATTCCGACTGTACCCTTCCAAAAAGTAGGTTGTGATATTTGCGACTTTGCTAGTCAAACCTACATAGTTCTTATAGACTATACATATTCTACTTTATACCTTTTTTACTTTATTGCACGCGTTTAAAAAAAATTATTCACAAGTTTTGTCCCTTTTCCACTTTAAATCTATGTTTTGTGGGAAAGCCTGACGTGATAGGAAAAAATGGATTTCGGCATTGAATTCAGCACTAAAAAGTACATACATAAAAATACGTGATTTTAATAAAATATAAAAACAAAAAAAAAATCTTTAAGCGAACTATATTCCCAAAAAGCTTTCCATAAATCTACGTTTTGTTGAAAAACGCTTCGTGATAAAAAAAAAAACCGTTTCAAATTTTGAATGCAGCACTGGAAAATACATAAGAATATCTAATTTTAATAAAATATAAAAACCAATAAAATTAAAAAGGCAAACTCTTATGGTTGTATATTTTTTCCTTAATTTTTAGCTGTTAGTCCCTGTATTGTGAGAAAACCTTACGTGCTGACAAAAAACAGGTTTCGGCTTTAAATTCAGCACTAAAAAATACATAAGAATCATCGATTTTGATAAAATTTTAAAACGAATGAAACATTTAAAACAAGATTTATACGTTATAACTAGAGACCGGATTATATGCAAATGCATAACTTCATATGCATTTGCATATATTAGCTGTTTTTAGAGGTTTAAGCAAATTTCATTGAAAATCCATTAATTTTGCATATTTTTAGGAAAATTGTTACGAGTCTTCTCATGATTTATCCAAATCTCATGTAGTGTGCAAGGGACATTTTGTGTTTATAAGCAAACACTGTGAAAACAGAGTGAAAGCTATGCTATGATGCTTGTGCTGATATTTTGATCGTAAACCCTCAGCGAAGAGAAACGTGCTCATGGAGCTTCCCCTACCCATGAGCTTAAGTGTCACCATACACTGTCGAACACGAACCTAGTACAAGTGGACCGGTTTTCTTCAAACCTATGTGAAGTGTATGTGTGTGTCAGAGGACATTTGTACCAGGTTCGTGCTCGAGTTCGACAGTGTATGGTGACACTAAGATCGCATTCGTAATTGTCCGGTGATTTTCTATATAAAACCCATTCATAACACACGGAAAAATGAAGCCAATACCCCAATACAATACAGCATTTGAAAATTCTTCTACATCATCAGAACATCGCTGCCATAAGTACTAATTTTTCCCCACATACCCGAGTGTATCAAAAAACTTGAAACTCGAGGCTTGCAGTTGAATGGATCTATTCTGCTGATTGAAAAAGTTCGTAAAATACACTCTGAATTGCCAGATATATTCCCAGACAAACTTAAAAAAAAAAGTTTGAAAACATTCTAAACAACAACCCAGGCTTCGAGTCTCTGTGCCAGATTAATAGTTTTATTAATGGTACAGGTAGAACTTTGCCTGGGACAATATCTGCCAATACAGCACCCATGTTTAAGTATTGCCCTGTGACATCGGTGGACGTAGAACGATCTTTCTCAAATTACAAAACTATTTTAAATGATAGAAGACATAATCTTACAACTGAACACAGAACAATATATTATAGTAAACTTCTATAAAAACAACAGACTGCTAAAACCATTAAATTTGTGACTTTTCGTTCCTTTGTTTCTTAATAAAAACATAATTACCCAATTTTTATCTTTTATTTTATGTTGCATATTTTCACATTTTACTTGCATATTTTAAGCATTTTACATACATATTTGCATGCATATTTCAGCCTTTTTATGTTGCATATTATCCGGTCTCTAGTTATAACTTAGACAGAGGTAGCAGTCGATCATTCCCATTCGAATGATAATTCGATTTCATGTGTGTCTTGCGAATGATCATTCAAAAATCGTTCAAATGATAATTCGCGAATTAAAATTGGCAGTGCAAACGTAATTCCTTCTTTGTGTATGCAGTGCCACCTATCCGACATATTGTCATTGAGTAGCAATAATATTGACTCGTTGCTAAGCGACATACAATAGGCGCGTTCTTTCGAAAGTCTAATGTTGTCTACCCTGAAGTGAAATTGCTTTGCAAAAGTGACAGTTGCATAAAAGTGGAGTGTCAGATTCATGCAAAAGTGACATTTTTGCGTGGAAATAAACGCGCTAGGATTCTTCTTTCGGCTAGCTTGTGAAAAATATCGAAAATCTATAGACATAAAGGAAGATAATCACATCACCCATCTCTAGATAGCCAACAAATTCCAGAAAACTGCTCGGAAATTGGATAAACTTGGATTAGAGCCTGAAATCTTCGATATTTTGCAAAACACAGCGCGCTCACAAATTTTCCGGAAGTCAGTAGTTACAGTTTAAACGTTATGGCTCCTCAGGGATCCTATCATGTCATCATATCATCTTTACGTAGTTCACATAGGGTAATTCCGGGTGAAATGGCATACATTTTTACTTTCGCTTATAAATCAAAAAGTAAAACAGTTATGTAATCGAAACAGAAACATAAACATTCTTTATTTATTGTTCAACAAAAATATATAAAAAAAGTAATATTATTCCATAATTAAACAAAAATATCTTAAAAAAGAAAAAAATGTTTCAAAATCCCATATCACCTAATATGTAGGGTGTTATGGTACTGTCGATAGGGTGAAATGGCACATCATATGCTTTTTAGATTTTTGTTGCCGCAGTCAGTCAGTCCTTTTTCTATTTTTTTTTGTAATTTCACTCATCGCTTTAACTTTATTTACACGTTCTTTCTTTATCGACTTTAATTTCTGGCCCTCTATATTTTTATCAGATGTCAAAACTCGAGCTTTCAGTCTCCTTATAGGGTTAATTTGTCTTCGAGCTGAAGAAGAGGGCACTGGCGATATAATATTGAGCATTTTCCGTGGACTTACTCGTATATCAATGATTGGCGGAGTAACAGCTGCACTTGTTATTGGCCGGTCTCTTAACTCATCTTCTCTATTTGGTGGTAGGGATGGAGTGGTTGGAAGATCCCTTGAAAACTCTGCCACTGAAGATTCATTGGGGGCAGTGGAGCTATTAGAGCTTATAAATGCATAATCGGGAATAGCATTAGGATTGAACGGGAAAATTCCAGTCGCAGAAAATGCAACAACCCCATTATTGACTGTTGCTGCTTTGCTCCATGCAACAGATAATATGCTTCCGAATTTTAAACGGTTAATTTTTCGCGTAGGATTGGTTTTCATGAACAAATTGCATGCTTCATAAAAGTAATTTTTAAACGCTTTAAAAAACATCCTGTCTAATGGCTGTAGGAACTGCGTAGTGTGAGGTGGTAGGCATAACAATATGATATCATTTGCAGTAGCATATTCCAACATTTCCACGCTAGTGCAGTGAGATGAGTGGCCATCTAAAATAAGCAGTACTTTCCCTTGTGGCTTTCTCGGTACAAAATGTTCTTTGAGCCACGCCAAAAACAAATTTGCGTTTACATAAGCAGATTTAAGGCCCATGAAAACGACTGATCCAGGAGGCATTCCATCTTCGAATTCTGCTCGCTAATTTTTGCCTTTAAAACCACATGCTGGCGGAATAAAGTTACCTTCTGCATTACAGCAGGCTATTACGGTTATCGTTTCACCTTTTTCAGCAGAAGTTACAGCAACTACATTTTTTGAACCCTTTTCAGCAATGACGTGTCCAGGACGGTTATTAAGTTGGCACCCAGTCTCATCCATGTTATATATATGACCGGGCTTATCCATCAAATCGTTTTCGCTGAGTGTTTTTTCCAAAAGCTGGAAATAGTGTGAAACTGCTTCCTTGCTTAAACCTTCGACTCTTGCTTGAGAAACACCTTCAGACTTTTGAATTGATAATTCGGGATGCCGCTTCATAAAAAGGCTAAGCCAACCGTATCCAGCTTTCATTTCATAGTGATTAAACGTGTGTTTTATTTTATATTTTTCCGCCAATTCGTACGCCATGCGGCATACCTCTTGCCTTGATGGAGCGAATCCATGAGCCTGCAGTTTCTTTATATGGGCAACTAGTTTGATTTCGTTTCGTTCTCCTAGACAGCAAGGCCCACCTAACACCGGCTTTTTGTCATTGTGCGCTTTCAGATGTCTTCTTAAAGTAGTTCCAGGAATTTTGTATAAAGCCGAAACTTTATTAATACTTAATTCCTTACTTTGGACATCGGCTATTGCCGCCCTTAAATCTGCTTCCGTCCATTTAGCTCGGTTCGAATTTTCCTTTCGTTTGTATATTAAAGGCATTTCTGAAACCGAATTACGAAAACAAGTAATTTATGCTAGAATTATAGTAGGTAGTTTAAAGGAATAAAAGAACAACAAGTCAATTGGGGGGATATGGTACCCCATGCCATATCTCCCCACATTGTAGTTCACCATTTCTCCCATATTGGTATAGTTTTTCTTTTTGGCAAACACAAAATAGCCCAATGTACACCAAGTGTCTCTAACACTTACAAAACAAAATATACATCGCTGCTCATATAATGCTACATTTCCCTTATATTTCTGATAAATACAATACTTACTAAGAAACAGACGAAAGAAACAGGAAGGAAAAAAATTGCGTCGCAGTTTATTCGTCGTCGCAACAAAACTCTTCACTAACGGCTGAATTTCAAAGCGAGGTCAACACCAAACACACTCCACGACTATTGATGTTCGACTGAACAAATGGGATGTTTTATGGGCTTGCACGTGCAATGCGTATGCAAGAACTTTAAAGTGTGCCATATCACCTAATGTACCATATCACCCGGAATTACCCTAGTGGATAACCTGAACTTTTAAGTTTTTATTGACCATGAATTCAAATCAGCATTGCGGTTTCAATGATGGTGTTGCTATCCTATCTACATCCCAGCAAACAATTTCGTATCATTTGGACGATACATCGCCCAGATAATACGATGAACATTCTCCCAGACGAAAAATGTATCGCGAATTTATCACCCAGAAGAAACATCAATCATTTATCCCAAAGGTGATACGATCGTCGTTTATTTTTCTGTTTTTATTTTTTCCTGTAACTATGCGGGCTGTGTTCTCAATATCTCCGCTGATGATCGTCGCTTATTTGTAAACAAACATTTGTATACAAATGAAGTTAGCCATGTCCACTAATGTCAAGTTTTCTTCCGAGAATACCAACATTATACATACAAAAATTAATCACTTTAACGATGTACTCGCCACCTAGTTGTCGTGTTATCCAGGTTAGGGTAGCTAACACGGAAATTTTATCAGGTTAAGGTGTTGTTGCAATTGCATGTTATTCTTCTACCCTACACTATATAGTGTAGGTTAATGGTGCAAAAGAACGTAGTGTCAGTTCTAAAACCGTGACAGTTTCTGGAAAGTTTTAAAAAGGATGTCGGATACAAAAAATTAAGGTAAATTATTTAATGCACATTCAAATAAATTTAATCTAATTTTATCCATCTATTAAGGTAAAAGAAAATCTCCAAAACATTGGAGTTTTGGTGACATAAACAAACTATTCGATATTTGGAAGAGTTCGCTAAATGATTTAAGAATGGCCAAACGAAATGGCCACGTTTATAATCGAATGGCCATTAAATTGAAAGATTTGGGTGTCGACGCTACCGCGAATGAAGTTAGAGTTAAATTAAATAATTGAACGCAAAAATATCGGTAAGTGTTTAATTACAACCACGGTTGTAAAAATAAAACAATTTGTATTTTTAAAATAAATAAGCCTTCCATTTTCTGCTGGGAAGGCAGCAAGGAAGGAAGGAAGCAATATATGTATATTAACAAATACTTTCACAAATCTTTAAATGCCAAAACAGGACTAGAAACATCACATAAAATATAAATACAGTAAAATATTCTCTAAAACTTGAACATTCGTCGCGCTCGGTGGCCGTGTTCGTTCGGTCACTGCTCTACGATAGTAATCTAGAGCACGGAGATCAAATCTCGGCGCGATCAAAAACTGCCTGTGAGTACTAATAGAACTCTCACAGTGCTCCGAGCTTGTCAGTGTAAAGACGGCGCGGATAGGAGGTGCTGACGCGCCCGTGCCCCTGGAGGAGTCAAGGCAATCCCAGATAGCATTTTGGTACTGGTACTTGGGTATCAATCATTAAGTCTTCAATAATTTCCCCTCCTCAAGATTGATTCCACTTTGATGATTTAGTGATTCCTATCATCAATAATGATTAGGAATGACTAGTATCGATGTAGAATCAGTCCAGAATAGATCCGCGTAATCAATAATTTTCCATGAAAAAACTGTCCTGACACCGCATTGATCTCAGATCAGATTTACATATCGATCCTTGGTATCAATAAGTCTTCAATCATGCCTTCGATACTTTATTGAAGTTTTATTGAAGCCTACCATCAATAAGTTCTGAATTTAAGCTATTTCACAATTTTATCACACAATTATTTCAGATTCATTCGTGTGTAGACATTTCAAAGTGAAAAGTGCGTAAATTTGTGTGTATTCGCGTAATCATAAGTGTCATATCGAAAGATTGGACAAATTCCTTAAAAGTGGTGAGAGTAATTTCGATATTTTAATAAATATGGCGAGAATTGAGAAATTAGTTGCTGGTGTTTCGGCAAGGCATTTTCGCAGAGAAGTATGTAGCTGCAGAACTTCAAAAAATGCATTTCAATTTACATCCAACGGTAGATAGTGGGAATTTAAGCGATGATACCATGCGGAGTATTGAGGCATGTGTGGCCGAGCTAAATTTTAAAGGAGTGTACGAGGGTTCTGAAGCCATGAATAAAGATACGACAGGAAATGGTGGTATGCAAGCGATACGTGAATATGGAGTTGTGCCGGAAATAGAATCATCAGGAACTGAAAATAGTTCAACGTTAAAAGATTGCATTGCCCAGTGGAGTGCCGCATACAACATAATAAATGCACACAAATAGGAAAATATAAATACCGAAAGGTCATCTTTTCTTCTTTTACTGGCGATGTATACACTGATCGCCCCGCCAAAGAAAAACGAAAAAATCGAAAAAAAATGGAAAAGTGACCAAGACTATGTTTACGCGACACAACAAGTACGGGTTTTCGGACCTCTCTGGCTTCGGCCCCGGATGCTTATTCGGGTTCAAATTTGGTATGGTCATTGTCTCCGGTCATCTTACGAAGTGCTGCAAATTTGATTTTGATACAAGGAAACACACCCGAGATATGATAATTGAAAATGGCTATTTTTCAAATTATCCTTGTTCTCGTTGTTCTCGTTCTTTGACAGGGCTACAGCCTCGTAGGGAGCGTATCGAGGTCTGCTTTCTTTTCTCACGGATTGCCTGTGTCCCAAGGGTGTACATAGGCTACCATTTGATCTGATCCGTGCAGTAGATAAAAAGATACATCCAAAAATGTGAAATTTTATAGTAGAGTTTCTGGCTTAAGTCTTTTTGATAATTTGAATGCGACACATGAAATCACTCGCAGAGATCGCATGCCGACGGGGAGAGACGCAAACACTTGATTATGTGAGTAGTGACGACGACGGATGCAAAACCCCGTGCGCTCGTCGGGTGAGGGGAACCATACGAGGTAATGGCTGTGGGCGTGGCTTGTGGCAAGTGCATGAATGAAAAGTGTGTCATGAAAAAATTGAAACTGAATGTTTATGGCTGCATCTTAGGATGTCCGGAAAGATAAAAAATGAAACCGGAATATAGAGGGCTACGCCCGCAATCCGAGGGTTTTGTAGCAAGCACTTATATTTGTACGCAAGTATCGGCTCCTTGGTTTTCTTGGTACCACTTAGATGGATAAAAAAAAAACATAATAAAAATGTCTGACCCATCATATAGTATCTTACATGCCCATTCATATTAGGCGATTGTAATGAAACTTAGAACATATTATTGCCTATGATGTTGGTTATCCTTGGCCATCTGTACTTTTTATCTCGGACGTGTTTAAGGGATGCAAGGGTGCGCTAACAGTAACTATGGAAATAAACTATTATTAACCTATTTTGAGGAGATATCCAAATTCCATTATTTCCCGTTTTATATGCTATTCGGAACCCACCTTCCTGAAAGTTTTCATTTTTCTAAGTGTAACGGTCTCGAAATGCAAGGGGGGACAAATTACGATCTAATATTTTCTCCTCCCTCACTGTTCCCCTTTCTTCAAATTTAAAGTAAATGCCAAAAATAAAATGTACTCAACATTACCTTTCTCACAACACCCGACTTGCCTATACCAGTCGATAAACAAAATTTGACCTTAATTTCGCCCCACCCCCTCCCCCACTCGTTATAGTTGGCCACTTACAACACATCGCCCCCTACCAATCTTTACCCTTTCATAAATGTAATTAACCATAATATGTAGCAATAACTGCAATTCGCACTACGAAAAACAACATGCAAGTAGTACTCGCACCTTCGAAGCCGGTAGGTGTATTTTTTGTATGAATAGTGTAAAAATGCCTAACTATGGTGTTGGTTATCATTGGCCATCAATATTTTTGGTCTCGGGTGTGCCTAAAGGGTGCAGGGGTGTGCTAACTGCAACAATAGAAATGTACTATTATTAACCTTTTTTGATGAGATTTTGAAATTTTATTATTTTTAGTTTTCTATGATAGTGAAATGCCGCTTTTCTGTAAATTCTTATATTTCTAAGTGTAACGGTCTCGAAATGCAAGGGGGGGTGACAAACTCGAACCACATATTTTCCCCTCTCCCTCTTTTCCCGTTTCTTCAAATTTGAAAAAAAAATCAGAAATGGAATGTACTCGACGGTACTTTTCTTACGATACCCCACTTGCCTATACCAGACGAAAAAAAAATTCGACCTTCATTTCCCCTCTATGGGGACCTCCCCTTAAAGTTGACCTATTACAACGCATCACTTTCTCCAGAGAATTATAGTACTTCCACATATTTTCACCAAATTTCATGCATGTAGCTTCAGCGGTTCGTGAGATATTTCATGGACAGACAGACAGACAGAGAGACAGACAAACAGACAGACGGACGCATGACCGATTTCATAAGGGTTTTGTTTTACTACAAAACCCTAAAAACATGCTGTATGGTATATGACTTAGGTAGATTTATTGATGGCATATGAGATATGAATTCTGATGTAAGATGATTTTTTCCAATGTGTGGAAGATGGGAAGCGATGTCTAGGCAAGATGGGTATCACATGACTGGAGGTGATGAGGTGAATGCAGTAGACTGTTAAAGGTATTTTGAGTCCTTTGGGCAGGAAAAAGGATGTTCCTGGCAAGGAAGCGATTTCTAGGCAAGATGAGTATTATACGATTGGGGGTGATGAGGAGAATTCACTAAACTACTGTTAAAGGCACTTTGAGTCCTTTGAACTAGAAAAATGATATTCTTTGCAAGAAAACTATTTACCCCAAATGGGTAACCTGAGTGGACTCATAGTCCGGCACATAAATCCCCTTTTCATCGAATACTACCGCATTCAGTAGGAATCAAACCGGAGCCCAATGTATAGAAGGCGAACGTGCTTACCGTTGCGCCACCTGTATTGCTACTACTACAATGCAAAAAGATATGATATCTCCCACAAACAGCTCTGTTGTAAAAAAATTCCCCGCCAAGAAAAACATCTCAACCGCAAAAAGGATTGATATGAATACAATACCGCCAAAGTACTCGTAGCTTCGCGCCCCAATCTAGGGTTGGCATATTGAACGCTGATTGAATCAGTAAATTCCTTTCAAAGCTGATTGGCGGGGAGCTTCATAGCCATAGACAAAATGACAGTGATAATGACAACGATGTCGTTCTGATAAAATGATGGTTATGTAGTTGCGTGCGGATCATGCTGTAGACTCATTTACGTAATCGTCGTGTATTGAATTTAACAACTTCGTGTAAACCTCATATATGTAGGTCAATTGGTTCAAAGTACCACTCCTAAGCTTGAGTTAGTTTCTTATCCAAATATTGATAGACGAGTTGCTCATCTTATAGAGAAGTGTTTTGGATCAGCGCGTGAAATGGACTTTACAGTTCCTGTTCTTCATTCAGTAAGTCATCATATAATCACTTAAGGTTCACCAATTTCAGCAAAGCCTCGCCGTCTTAATGTTGATAAATAGGCTAGTGCCAAAAATGAATTAAATTACTTGGTTCAACAAGGTATTTGTCGTCCTTCAAAGAGTCCGTGGGCTACACCCCTACATATAGCGATGAAAAAACAAATGGTTCTTGACGACCTTGTGGTGATTATCGCGAAAATTTACAATTAAGTAGTTATCTCCTTGGTCACCTTCCATGTTGAATAGCCAGGAACAAATACACATTTTGCATTAGACTCGAAGATCCTGAGTTTGGTCCATCTGGAGATGTTGTTTTTCAAAAAAGGAGTCAAGCTGAAAGAAGTTGCCCGAGCATTATTTATGCGAGACAGTACATGAGCATTCGCTCCACCATCTATAACTACGCTTCCTAGGTAGCACCAAAATATTTACTAAATACTAATACCTTCAATTTATTATTTTGCCAACGAGTATTTTCAATCCATCGCAGCTCCCGAAATGATCGGCGTTATAGATAGTGGCGGTTCTTTGGAAAATAGTACATGTAGTCATTTTAAATTTTTCTTTTATCAAACTAACATTTACTTGGATTACAGGTGACCAATTATCCAAGTGGATCGGCCCGGCCCGGCCACAATGTTTTTACTAGCTATGTACGAAGACAGAGCGGCTCGTTTCCGCGATTCGAAAGTAAAAAAAACGTTTTGGTCGGAGATTGTGCAACAAATGAGGGCGGTCGGATTTTTAGTGGACTGTGATGTCGTGGACAGGAAAATGCGCAATTTGCACAAAACTTTAAAGGCAATTAAGGACAAAGAAAAAAACCAGGTGAGTTTCAAAATATTAAGATCAATATAACAAATTAAGTGATACATTTTTTAATGCAGGCGCAGGACGTGTCAGCTGGGAATATTATGAAAAAATGAACCAACTTTTTTCGGAAGACCGTACTATCAACTGTGGTCCAACAATATCGTCCATGCCAGATACCATCTCCAGCGCACCTACTAACGTCGGAGCAAGTACGTCTTCCGCCAATTCGGAATAATTTCAACTTTCACACACCGACGATAGGCCATCCTTTAACCAAACAGAGGCTCCAGATTCTGACCGACCACAAGCTCCAGCCTCTGAACGACTACAGGTTCCAGCCTCTGAACAATCAGAGCATCCAACCCACGAATGACCAGAGGCTTCATCCCCTGAACATCCACCGGCCCTAGTCGCTCAAAGGAGGCCGCCTTCTTTATACAGTATTAGGAAAAAACAATTGAGTTTGAAGGAACAGAAAATCGAATTAGGGATTGTATAAGTGGCGAACATATATGCTTGAAAGAGTACACGACACATTTGTAAAATCGACAGAAGAGCGCAACCAAATATTGCAGAAAGCCAGATTGCGCCGGATTGCGCCGGATTTGCCTGGCAACACACACAGACGACTGAAAGTTACTGTATGTCGCCGTGCTCTTTGTTATATTTTATGATAGAAATCGTTTCTTAATTGTAACAACCTGCTGGTTTCTTTCAGGGGCCCTATCATGTAATTCAATTCAAATGGAATCACTTTGGAATCGAAAAAAGTGGTACCTTGTAACTCGAAAACGGATGTAATAATTTTAAAACTGTCGGGTATTTAATACGAATCTTTTCATTCGATGCCAACACTCGAAAATTGATTAAATGGTTGCATTCGTTTTCAAGTTACATGGTACCGCTTTTTTCGATTCGAAAGCGAATCCACTCGAATCGAATTACATGATAGAGTCCCAAGTTAGCATACATGCTCTTCGCTATTTCTAGTTTTCTCTTCTCAATATTCGGGGTAATAGATGTATAGGGTATATTGTCTTTGTCACGGCGAAAATATGTAACACCTTTTAGTATCTTTTAGTATCACCACTAGGGTCTAGGGTATATAAGTTAACACCTGCACGCGCATCGCACCTGAGAAAATACGCAGACTCAGCGTCTAGTTCATTTCCACAAATCGGCGAATATGACTTAACAGATAGCGTCAGCAAAATTAGACTAAGTTACTTGAATACCATTGTAATTAGTGTTAATCAGTTCTCATTGTAACGTTGAATTGAGAAGACGGGTTTTTGCAGTAAAGATTAAGATTCCTTTTTGTTAAATAACTTAACTCGCGCCCAACACGGAGCTGCTTTCAGCGTTGTCATTATTTCTACCTTTTCTGGTGGACGAGCCATAGTAGTCCATAATTCATCTGAAGAGGCCGGCAGATGATCCAAAAAGGAGAAACTTTCAAATAATTGTAGTGGAACGGGTCCTACGTATCGCGATAACCAAGCGAACATGAAACACGAACGCGATAACGAAGCACATTGTGTAGCAGAACTATTCAAACTACAGGAAAGCGGTAACCAGCCTGCTGAGGAGACAGCGTCATATCAAGGATCAGGTGCATTAGTAGACCTAACATCGTAATAGATAAGGATAAACGGAAGTTTAGAAGTATCCAGTAGCCGCTTTGATTTCAATAGCAGCCTCGACACCTACAGCAATGGATGCGTTAATATTTATCATCCTGTAAGTACTGTTGTAACAAAATACAGATAGATATCGACCACCAGTGAATTGTTAGACATAAGCAACTCGTCCTGCATACCAAACATCCTAAGAAATCGCGACTCAACCTATAACAAAGTCAGCGGTCACCAGACGCCTATCCTAGACGAAATCACTACTGGAATGCTTATGCTAAACAAATTCAAAGGAACTGTCCACGTGAACGAAGTACCTCACCAAACTTGAAGGAGCCTTTCTAGTGAACTTAAGTAACACCACCATAACCGTTAACGAATACACTTTTTCAGCCAACGAAGTTTCAAACCTACAAGAGTTACCACCTGTCTTCCAGCCCACACCCCAGGAAGAACGCTGTAGAAAAATCCTATCGCTCGAAATGATGGAGGAAATGCATCTCAACAATACTCTTCATATTAGACTGTTAGAAAATTAACGTCAAATTGCAACCTGGACGAATTTTTCTTATACGCGTCGGACTTATAGTTTTCTAATTTTGTTGGATAATATCCGTAACGGAGCCATTGACTTTTCCCTTGAGAAGCAATTGCAATGCCTCGACTACAAGTCGCTGAATAGCTCCTTTAGTGTACCAAATAAATTATCATAAGACAAACAACATTAAGCACTGAAGAATATCTTCCATATCAAATGAATTTGTGGATTGTGATATTATCAAAAATTTAATCTGTATGTACAATCAAATTCGATGTATCTTTTTTTCTATTTAACTAACCTTAAGACAAACATTAAGAACTGACTACTATATGCCTTAAAATAGCAAATGAATTGTGATATTAGCAAAGCTCTGGTGAATCCTTTTTGACTATTTAATTTACCTTAAAACAACATTAAGGACTGAGACATTAGTTCGTGAATTGTGATATTATACACACTTTAGTATGCAGAACCAAATTCGATAAATCCTTTTTGACTATTTAATTAACGTCAAGACGGACAACTTTAGCAATTGAGTACTATTTGCCTTAACCAAAGTATGGTGAGTTAAAAAAATTCATGTATTTCACATTTTAAGATTAAAGCCTCGCTTTCTAAGCTGTGGAATTCCACTGCGTCCTGCAGAATAAACTATTTTCAACCATATTTTCCAGGATGCAGGGTCCCGCTGCATCTTGCGGGATAGACTGCCTCGAAAGTAGTCTGTTCCGCAGCACGCAGCAATATCTTGCAGCTTCGATAACATGAAAAAAGGGTATTGAGGCAGTCTGTTTCGCAGCACGCAGAGGAGTTCCGCAGCTTGGAAAACGACGTTTAACTGATTTGAATGGTTTAAATCTGAACCCTATATAAGCTATTCTTTGTCTGAACTGATGTTATTTATTGCATTGGAGGAAAATTAACTAAGTACATCTGCATAGACTTGAAAAAGGTTCACACTAGCGGCATAATCACTTGATCTGGTCAAATCATTTGATATTAATGTGGATGCTAATTTCAGCGCTTCATTTATAAATTTAAGAAAAACAAATTGTTTAAAAAATGGTATTTATCATTCTTTATTATTTATCATCTGGAAAATATAGTATGTATTTTATATGAAAATGTAATTTGGAATTGACAAAATAAATAAAAAAAAAATAAAAAACAAAAGCCATCACCAATAAAAATCGTTATAAAAACAAAGAATTATGCATTTAAATTAAAATTTCTAGTATTCTGTTTCTTTTCACTGTCTCTGTACACGGTTGAAAATTTTGGTATAATAATTATGCTTTTTTAATAATTCTTAACATATTAAACCTTTGAATATGAAAATAAGTATAACATGTATATATTACAATAATATTCATCCTGTATATACTATCAGAGGCTTAATTCTATAGTAAAAACGGAATAAAAAACATTGATACTGAGATTTTTATTTTGTGGTGGTATATAAAACTAGTCTTTTGTAGCTTAAATGTTAGATAGGAAAACATCCTTTATACTACAAGAAATAAAGTTTATGCACGAACAGAATGGACCTAAGAGTTCCTGAACCTGTCTTGCGAATAATGGTGCATTTTCATGTTACACTGATTTTCAGTGACAAATTTCTATACCAAGCATTGATGCTCTGAATCTGTAGTGGTATGAAATTTACTTTTTCCATGTTTAAATGCCAAGCAAGAAGAGCATAGTTTATACCAAAATAAATAAATTTTATTCCTGGGTAGAATGGAACCCGAAAATTACTGTTAGATGCTGTTGTACATCTTTCATTTCACGTTGTTTTGCGGAGGAAAGTGAACAGACTTCATGCAAAATGCAAAGTTAAGTATTCGTTACCTTTGTTCAGGGATCGTCAGCACGGATCGGAGAAGTTATTAAGTGTTCGGTTAGTGACGCTGAGTATTTAAATTACGGTGATTTCGTGTACTCAGGTATATAAGTTTTTATTCTAAATATCTAGTTCGTGGCTAAGTTATTGTGACAACCTTAATTTTTTGAAGTTTGTATTGAGTTGCGCTGAGTTTTTTTCTGAATCGAAATTGGGATTGGTTGACATTGCTAACACCGACATTCTATTTGATCATTTCGAATGTTTTACTAACTCCAAGGATGCACTGATTCCGGAGAATATTTTTCTAAGATATGTGGCCCAGTACTACTGCCACCCAGACTTTCATCTGAAGATCAAAATGGAAAATATTCTTGATTTGGACGGTAAGCAGCTCATTAAACATTCTTGCTTTAAATTTTTTTAATAAAGATGAAAAGTTAAGATACAACCGAGAAAACGCGTGAAAAAGAGAATACATGTGAAGATTATACCAAGCCCATGGCTAAAATTTTGGGAGATCATCTTATGCCTGCTCCACAGTCATTGGCAGTTCCTGTACATAGAACATATGCTTGCCTTCGTTATCTGTTAACTCGGAGGTGAATTGAAAATTGAGAATATGAAGAGGGTTTTTTTTTTTAATGTGAAACATTTTAGTCATTAAAAGCATATATCCATAAACAAGAAGCCGGCCCAAATATGTTACAAGAGTATGAAAATGGAAATCTCCAGAAATATGCAAGAAGGAAGGCGGTTTCATTCGTAGCAGCTTATCTCCAGGAGGCAATTGGAGAAACTCCTCCAGCTGATGCTTGTGCCGCAGCCGCCAAAGTTTGTATCACAATCTTTCCAAGTCTCCAATCAGATGATGACAGAGCTGGTAATTTACAAATACACTTGGTTTAATCACTAATACTAACAATTTCATTTACAGAAGAGGACTCTAAGTCTTCTTATAAACAAAACAAACAAACAACGAGTTTCTATAAACGAAACAAAAAACAATCGGGCGAATCGTCGAAAAATTGAACATCTTTTTGAAGAGGCCAATCTTAGTCAAAGGGACAAAATCGAGGAAAATTATGATCTACCTAGAATAGAACAAAATGTTAAAAACGTTCAGGATCTTACATATCCGGAGCAGCTAGAAACCGCTAAAATTAAGCTCAAGTCTATATTAGAATACCAACGACGTCAGTCTTCAAAAGTGGAATTCAGTCCATTTCAAAATTGCAGTTATTTCTTTTTTTGCCCCGAATTAGTAAGTTATGATTGCATTGGGCTAGTGTGTGCTTCTAGCATTTAATTTCAGGTACTGTTTGACTTTAGTTTGAGCCATGGAGGTTCAGATGACCAATTATTGGTTATAGTGGCTTGGTTGCAGAATTTCGCTCATTACAGGCCAGGCCTGTTTTTTACATTATCTGATAACTTAAATGATTCCACCAAGACAATTTTCTACGCAATCATTGAAATTTTCAAATTCAATGAGAACTATCGGATTTTATGTGAAAAAATATTTACTACATTTGCATACTTCCATAATTCATACCAAATGGAAAAGTAATTTAATGACCAAATATATATAATAAGCCTGTCAAACATAAAAAGATATGAAACATATTGTAACGATCATCACGAAAAACCAACAAAATTTATGTACATATTTTAATAAAGAAAACATGAATAAATTGAAATTTAATTTAAACCGAAAAGTCTATAACATATTTCTATAAATACTATGTACAATATATTTACGAAGATAAAATTTATAAAATGCGGTTATTGATGAAATCTATAAATGAAAGGTTTTGAATTTATACTAAATTGAATAATGTTATTTTACATTTATACTAAATCGTATAAAGTTGATAAAAGCAATTTATTGGTAGAACCAATAAACAAATGGTTTTGAATTTATGCGAAATTAATATTAAAGCTTCATACCAGTACATATAAAAGCAATATACAGAAGCTTATAGATCTTTATACCTGGCATGATTATATAGTTTATACGTTTTCTTTATGGATTTATATAAATAACAATTTTTATTAATTTTATACCTAAATTTGCAACCGTGTAGTATCCTCCACGGGTTCAATGGTATCGTCATCGTTTGCTGTCATTGATTAGTCAGTATTGTTCGCATGGCCCTCATCGTCCGAATCGGGCAGATCTACTTCACCCTCTTAATATCAAGATATTGAAGGCGTCAGAGCTTTTCTTTTAACAGAGCAAAATATCATTCGATTATCAACCACAAGCAAGTAAGCTTCGTATTATAATTAACTAGCTGCGTCGGCTCGCTTCGCTCGCCTGCACATCTAGTGCTCGCTTCGGTCGTCCCTGTTTTAAAGCAGGTTGTCCCTTGTATTAAATTTGAGGTGGATAAGGATGCACATTCAGCGTGAAGAAGCGGAAGGAAAACGAAAAAAAAAAGTGAGACAAATCGAAGGAACGACTGTTTTCATTTCAGGGAAGAGGTCATCCTTTTTATGAGAGACCAGTGGAAACAACAAAAAACAAATTGCTTTGAGGAAATGTACAGCTATAAAGTACACATGCAACTATTGGATGTATTTGCACAAAGGACACCAGGTCGTCCTTTTTCGCAACAGGTCATCCTTTTTTGGGAATTTGGGCTCGGTAAGAATGCACGTTGAGCGGAAAGGAGCACAGCTGGAAAAATTTGAAGCAAATCGGGTGTAGGATAATTGAAGTGGAAGGAAAAACCTTTCTTCATACAAAGTCGTCCTTTTTTTGACCAGGTCGTCTTTTTTTTGGAGTTTGAGCTGGATATGGATCCAAGTTGAGCGTAAAGAGACAGAACAAAAAAAAATCCAGTCAAATCGGACACAGGGCAATTTTCATTTCAGGCAAGAGGTCGTCCTTTTTAGGAGAGACCATGGGAAAAAAAATTAATTGCATTGAGAATATGTGTAAGGTACATGCAACGTACTGGATATGTTTCCCCGAAGGACACCAGAATGTCCTTTATTGTCAGCAGGTCGTCCTTTTTTTGGACTTTGGGCTCGGTGAACATGTAAGTTGAGCGTGAAGGATCAAAAGGGGAAAAAATTCAGGCAAATCGTATGTAGGGCTAGGGAGATAGAAGGGAAAACATGTCTCCATACAAAATGTATGGGAAAATGGAATTTCCCGAATTTACCAATTTCCCGGGAAAACTTCCAATTTTTAATGATGTACATAATTATCAACGTGCACCACCCTCCACCTACTCAGCAGCACAACCTGTCTAATCACATGAAAAATTTTCCAGCCCAATGCCTTACACACCCAGATGAATGCGATGGAAAATTGCAATATTGCGCGAGTGCGAGAGGGAGCAATTCGGCGTTTTATATAAAGAGTCCATTTCGAGCGAAGCATTTCCTTTTTATGAGAGACCAGTGGAAACAACAAAATACACATTGCATTGAGGAAATGTATTGTATAAAGTACATGCAACGACTGTATACATTTGCACGAAGGACACCAGGTCGTCCTTTTTCCCCAAGTGGTCGTCCTTTCTTGGGAATTTGGGCTCGGTAAGAATGCACGTTGAGCGGAAAGGAGCACAACAGAGAAGCAAATCGGATATACGATAATTGAAGTGGAAGGAAAAACATTTCTTCATACAAAGTCGTCCTTTTTTTGACCAGGTCGTCCTTTTCTTGGACGCTAAGCGTGAGAAGCCTGTCCAAGTTTCTGCGAAACTAAAACAATGGTCGCCAAATTATCTAAGAGAAGAACACAACGTATTAGACCTGTACATTAACATTATTTGCTCGAATTTTGTTTGTTTTTCAGTTTTAGTTCAAGTTTTTTAGCTCTACCATAGGCGAGTTAATAACATTAACCGGAATATCGATTTCAATAAGCGATTAGAATGTATTGTCATAAGGCTGGTTTGGTTTTCAAATTTTGATAACAATAAACGGTTGATAACATTAACCGCGTTCACAATAAGCGGGGTCCACTGTATTATTATAGACGAAAACAGCAAATTAATATTTATGCACGATATGGGTTTCTATTCTGATAATATCAAAGATGAGATGATTGTTATGCAAAGTGGCAATTACCAGTTACTTTTATCAGCAATGTAGGCTAGGGTGCCAACATCGAGATTCACGCCACGCTACCATACGACTCCCGCGCGACACATATTTGAATGTACACAAGGATCCACTGCATTCTACGAGCACAGCGTGTAATTAACACATAAGCGTTCATTATTTCAACAAAATTGATGTTATCTGAGTTTTGTTGCATAATTAATGCGCCTTTCTTTTCCCCCTCCCGACCACCTGCTTTGTCATCCTTCTAACTCGCTTTTGTATTCACCACTGTCGTAGCATCCAACTTGTTGACTGACTAAATCACCCGAGAGAATAATCCAAGCTTCTGAGACCGAGAACAACATCTTGGCTTGCATGAAGCATGGACAGAATTAGGTTATGTGTGGATATTTGCATAAAGAATCCTTAGCAAGTCAGTTTCGACATCCACATCAATTTAATTAAGAAATAAAGCAAAGACACGAAGTACATACGAAACGGGATTGGGTAGATGACTAAAGATTCTTTTTGTCACACAGTCGTCGTCCTGGTTTTTCTAGGAGGCTTTTTGTGTTACCGCATTACATGTAGAGTGCTTATTTCGGGAGAGTCGAGAATGAGCAATTTTCCAGGCTAGGAATATAAGCCGTGTTCTTTTCACACGAACAAAGGTTTACTTTCCTAGAAAACTACTAACCGGCCTTTGCTATCGTATGAGGTCTGGATCACTGTTGAAAGTGAATTGGTTGAAGGTTAACTTGTCTCTCGGCAATTCCCTCCTATACCTTTTTATACTAAGTCCCCAATTCGCCCCACGCGGCGAATTATCTGTATGATGGCTGTTTAAATTTGCTTGTCACTGAACCAAATCGTTCGATCAATTCCGGATCTTTGTTCAAAGGTATCAAACGGAGCTACTGATACATATATGCAACACCTGGGATAATATTTAACTAAACTAAGCTCTTTCGAACCCGCTCTCCTCTCTATGAAAAAACTTCAAAACGGCATCCCTTCCACAGTAAGTTAATGCTGCGAAATGAATTAGGGGTTGTGTCGTTCTTTACGCTCAAAATGAAATCAAGCTGCCACCCTTCAGCTTTCCTCGTCAGCAAAGAGTCCCCAGAATTATATGCCAAATGTATTCCGATCACGTTCATGTGCTATGTGGCATTTAACCGCAATCAATTATTGTGATGATTTTACTTTACTCTGTATCTTACGTGTGTCCTTGTAATATTCACCACTCGAACATCCCGATCTGAACCGTACGTACGTTTGAACCGGTTCGCCTCAACCTTGTTGCGATATCAAAGAGGGAAATCAGTACAAATCTGCACGAAAAGTGCCAGATTTAAACTATAATTAAGTCTTTTCGGTCCGCCACAGTATCCGTGGGTCGGAGAAATGAATTTAGGCAGGGCAATGGGGAAAAGGTTCCAACCAGTGCCAGTTTCAACGTACGGCAGAAGTATATTAAATGCGAACGCAGGATGGTAATACGAAAAAAGACGAGTGGAATATTTATCGCCATTTAGCAGACAATGTTGGTCATACGATAGGTGTAGGTACGTGACGAGGGCTTTCTTTTCATCACGGAATTTATTAATTGCATTCTGCGAATTTGCACGATTTTTGTAAGGAATACCATTTTGGTATTATCATGAATACATACTATATATGTATGTATCTTCAAGAAAAAAAATGAGAAATATTTGAAATTAGGTACATACCTATATAAATTAATGATGATTGTGCTAAAGCGATTTCCAGTGCTTGAAAAATTTGTGACAATACAACAACTGGATGACGACTGGATTTTGATCCACATAGCCTCGATAGTTGGGATTTGCGATTTGACCTTACAAAATATGGTAAAGAAATGCCGTTTGGTATTATTGTTGGTGGTCCCCAAGATGGCTCCATCTCATAAAATGAATGTATATTTTATGAGATGGAGCCATCTTGGACCCCGCAGCAGAGCAGCTGTGCGGGCGAAAAACCGAAAAATTTGAGCCCTTTTTTTAAGTATTCTCCTCATAATTTGTAAACGATGCCTCGGATCGAAAAACTTGATGGGACTTAAATTAAAGAGCGTCATACAATACATACAATGCGTTGCTCAAAGTTTGAATTCGGTTTAGAAGTATAGTGAAAACCGATAGTCGAAAAACGTCAACTCTCGAGGCATTGAAGGAAAATCACACTATTTCGCTTTTCATGCTTACATATCTATCTCTGAAACCGATGCTACAAATGAAAAACTCATTAGATAAAAGCTGAAAATATTTCTATTTCAAGTTTAACTAGCCCAATACTTATCAAATCGGCCCGTTTTTATTGTAGTTGCTGTTGAGTAGTTGATGCGCTATGCCCCAGTAGGAGTTAGGATAAATAATAGTAGTTCTGGGGGAGTAGCACTTGAAAGCTGAAAATTAAAATCAATTTCTGACATGCAACTTAAACAAATCGAGTTTAGCTTCATGGTATAAAAAATACGCAGAGAAAGTGCAAATCGTTAAGATCGGCATATCCGGTAACCATTTTGGTTGTGAGCCACCATCGAAACACATCAAAATCAATAGAGAGTGCGGGAAAACTAATCTTTTCATTTCCACTGTTCCATTGATTTTAACGTGGTTCGATGGTGGCTCGCGTCTGTGTGACAACCATACGAAATGAATTTGAAACCAAATATTTTCAAGTTTTACTTTTCTGCGGCCATGAAGTCACTTAAACCAAATAAAGCGCCAGGCACAGATGTGATTCCAGCTCAAATGCTAAAATTCGGTGGAACGGAATGCCATACATCAATATCTTTTGCGAATTTGTGAGGACGAGGTGATCGCAAAAGATTCGTGCAGGAACATCATCTGTCCCATTGAAATGTGCTGATTATACTGCCGACGGGAGCACTCGCGGTCCTTTTGCACATTTGCGCAAAAACGGCTGTGACTGCTTCTGCCGGCAATGTGATCGGTCCCTAATAGCTCACTGGGTGCGTGTCCACGCTAAGCAAATGCGCACCATTTTCGACTTGACCGAAAACGTCATGCTATAATTTCGAATAACGGAATTATCGGATGATGTCTTCGGTCTGGCCAATGAAAATCGCCCAGGTGTCAGCTGGCAAGAGAACGGAAGAACGAGAAGAGGAACAACGGAACCGGTAGAGGAGTTGTGCTTTGGATTTTCTCGCGTGCGGTTCGGATTGCACTTGAGTGCCGTAGTATTAAAAAAAGTGGTAGAATATCAAAGGAGAAATTCGGCCTTTGTCATCCATTTTTAGCGTTTTGTCTTTGGATCATTTATTCTTGTATCTTGAGCGAGTTTTCTTTTTTTTAAATCTCTTCGTCATCATGATCATCGTGGCGCCAGAGCCCGACGTCGGGTCTTGGCCGCCTGGAGCTCTGAGTTTTTTCTTTCCCGCGTATCGCTCGTTCGTTTGATTAGAATCGAATCGAAATGTCAGTGCGAAGGGTGGAAAAAAGTAAGCAAAGTGTGTGACCGTGCAGTGAATTTATCCAGAAAATTATTTTCGTTGTGTTGATTCTGGAAAGGTTTTCCCTTGCTGGTGCCCGCCCGATAGCCTGTCTCGACTGTGTTTCGGCCGCGAGTCTATTTTGTCGCGCACGTTGTGTAATCAGTGGCCCAGCCTGCAAAGTTAATTTTGGGGATTCATCTCGAAGAGGTTCTTCAAGGACACCCCCCCCCCCCCCCGGTGGCTGCTGTTGTTATTCGGAGGAGCACCCGTTTGGATTCAACATATAAGTATTGTGCCAGACATACATCCCCCTGGAGTGCATATGTGATGTACCCATTTCTGGAATAACCTTGGGCAGTGTCGTCTCGCTATAGCGCAAATTAGCAATTCACGCCGTGAAGTATTCCCTGAGACGACACCTATTTAATAACCCGTGTTTTATTTGGTATGTATGTTCCATTTTTTTTTGAGCGATTTTGTGGGGTATTCTAACGACACAACCTTCTATATGGTACGCGAACAACTTGAAAGCTTGGGTACAATGGTCGGGGCCAGTGAATAAGATTGGAATGACGCATACCAGACGTAAAAGGGGGTTGCACTTCCGCTTCCATCCTTGACACTGATGACATGAGTCATCAGCGCCACGGATGGAAGCAAAGACGCAACATTGCCCCAACACCTGAACGAAATAAAAAGGGGGTTGCGCTTCCGCTCCATCCTTGACACTGCTGACATGAGTCATCAGCGCCACGGATGGAAGCAAAGACGCAACATTTCCCCAACACCTGAACGACATAAAAAGGGGGTTGCGCTTCAGCTTCCATCCTTGACACTGATGACATGAGTCATCAGCGCCACGGATGAAAGCAAAGACGCACCATTTCTCCAACCCCATGAAACATTAGAACGACACAAAACTGGTCTTCGAATTCAACAATCAGTCCAGCAACGCAGACGCACGTGGACTTGAAAGAGGAGAAATGTATCTGCAACAATTCGCGGTACTTTTCTCTTCTGTCAAGTTACATGCACTCGGCCCTTGAAATTGAATGGAAGTTGAAAGCAACAAAACATATGTTCGGTTGAACACAGGCAATGCCGGTGCTCGCAACAAGTGCTGACAGTTTAACGGTGCCGCTTGTCAAAAGACACACGTCTTATTCCTCTCATATGAGAATGACAGCATTTTGCTTATTCGCGTAACATTTCAAAGTTCCGCAAGTCGTGAATAATTTCCGTTTTTCCTTTTTATTCCAAACGTTCCGTGAAGCGTTTTCGGTCGTTGTGTATCCTGTCGTCGTAAGCATTGAACGTTGTTCACGTTATGGTGCAATGTTGCTGAATGCTACTTATCAAAAATTGCTGTTTGGTTCAGTGACTGATAAAAGTGTTATATTAGAAACAAAAAAAAACGATTGGTTTCCTTCTATATTGAACTGTGTTCCCAAATGACACGTCGCTTTGACTTCAATGCTGAAAAGTTCAAGCTCCTTGAGCTATTAAATCCAGAAAATATACAATTGAAACGATATCCAACCATACTCCCTCTAGTACATGCTTTTCCGTTTGTTCATAAAAATGAAATAGAAACCCTCAATGCTGAGTGGAGGACGTTATTGATGTTTGAATTAAATTTTGATCAGGATGAAGATGCACATGTCGTACAATTCTGGCAAAAATTGAAGAAAAAGAAAAATTTGTATGACGGTGAAATGTTCAAACTTTTGCCAGATTATTTTATAATGTTAGCAACGTTACCCCACAGTAGTGCTGTCGCAGAGAGGCAATTTTCGGAATTTAATCATTTAAAAAACAAAAAGCGAAATAAATTAGACATAGAGACTGCTTCGGCACTTCTTGTAATAAACGCATCATTTACCGACGTTTTTTCAACAGAAGAATATGAGCCATTAGAAAAATTGGTCAAGTTTTTCTCACGATTCAAATATGTTGAAGAAGGATATATTCTTAAAAATTAAAATTTATAAAGCAATCATAAATAACTAATATTGCGATTTTTTGTTAAAGATTTGTTTTTGTTTTTGCGCTGATTGCTCGATTTTGTAATTGAATTTAATTTTTTTATGTCCTAGTATGTATTGTACATACAATATATACCTGGTTGTGAATTACTTCTACTTATTTAATGTATAATAAATATGCATACATTGCTTTCAAAATTTACTACTTTTTTTCTTGATTTGCTACCTTTTTACCATACAAAATCTTCTACCGATTTTTTTTCCCAATGCCCATCACTGGTTCAGTCTTTCCCGGTGAAGACAATTGTTGGCCATTCAAAATTCGGCGTGCCGAATAACAAAGCGCGTTTTGTAGTGTAGATAAAAAGTTACTATTAGTGAAATGTTTACGGGTGCTATCCACATACTTACCCGGTTATAGTGCCATTTTCGATAGTTGATTTGTACGAAGATTGCCTGCTGTTTCGAAATCGTAGTGGCGGAGAGATTGAGCTGTAAAATTTCGGAAAAAGTCGCCGTAGCATGAATATTTTCCATGCATATACTGCGGCGACCTGTTCGGCTCGCATATCATTCAAAATGGATCACTGCTGGTCACAAATACATTTGGTAACTTTGCCTACAGACTAGACCATGACTTTTGCATCGACGCTGATGCACATACGGGTGCCTATATGGTGTGTCATGATGCCGATGAATCCAAAATTCCTGTAATACCATCCCCTAAACCGGAACGACATGTAAGCCTCAGTGAGAAAAGTCTAACCATTATTTCGGTACCCTGTTTGATTGCAATCTGTCTGGGGTACATATTCATCACTGAACTTCGAACTATGCATGGCGTATGGGTCATGTCGTATGCAGTTTTTTTTGACAATCGAATTTGTCCTGCGCTGCATCGGGAATTTTATCAAAGGAGATGTTGGCTTGCCGTTAGTGCACACTATACAATATTTTGATTTGACGAATCATTTTTGGGCATTGGTTCTATTCACGAATACGCTGCTTTTTATATGGATTTACTTACCATACAAACATGTCGAATGGCGTTCTTTTGGTATATGCTGCAACGGAATCTTTTTTTTTTTGCTTTTTGCATGATTTTACCGACGTTGATTTCAGATCATTTGCAAGATGATGAAATACGCACATTTAAGGATTTTTTTTTTCACTACATCAAAAACCACAATTGTCCTCATTTGTATCATTTTGCAAATAATATTATTTGTTGGATCTTATCGATTGACAGTTATTATAAAGAAAGAAATTCGTCAGAAATATTATGAAAATTCGGTGATCGATAATCATGAAATTGAGGTGCAACGTCATCACTTTGAGCTAGAGGAGTTGCAGTCAAGATTAACCTGTTTAGCATCACTGACCGGTTTGATGGTTGTCCTACGAATATTTTTCTTACCAGGTCATAGTCAACTGGTGAGAATCAGGGATACATTAAAAAGTTTCCAAGGAGTTGGACTTGTACTAATTTTTATCGCACTAAGATACAATGAAGTACGAAATTTTATATGGCGTCATTTTAAATGATAAACGTTGAACACGAATATAAACATACAGGGATCTCATATTTTATAAAATATATATTTAAAAATTAAATCGAATTATATTTACATATTATTATAGAAATTGATTATATCCACATCAATAAATATGTACATAAAAAAAAGGAGAAGGGAGAGAGAGAGAGAGAGATCCCAAAGCGGCAATATGAAGCCCTGACGCGGACAGACTTGACCTAAGTACGCCAGACCAACGGACCTAGAACCGACACCTCGCTCTTGGCGATTTGTACACGGCAGGCGACACCCGGACTAGTGGCACCTTCGGATGGCCATACGGACGGACTGGGCCTCCCTCCAGCATGCAGACCAACGCTGGTGAAGCGGCTTACCACCCGGACTACAATATACTGATCCCCGCTTTGACAAACTGGCTAAGTCCCGCCCACTTAGTCAGGCCAAGTCTAGTAGCATGCGACGATGACGGGCTTTAACGGACAGTGGACAGAGGACTGCACAGCAAGGACCTGCGGACCAACGCGTACAGGACAGCCAGTACTAAATAAAGGACATTACGAATGGACTGTTTTTTTTAATTATGGATTTGAATCTGGATGTCGCAGAGAAGGTCGTGGGATATAAAGCCCGGCGAGCGCGAAATGACTGGTTCGACGAAGAATGCAAAAATTCACTTGACGCGAAAAACGAGGCCTACAGACAATGGATTCAACGAGGAACCAGAGCCAGAAGAGAAAAATATGACGAGCTACGGCGAATATCGAATAGAATAATTAGACGTAAGAAACGTAAATACCTTGACGAGCAGTTGCTGAACATAAACGAAAACTTAGCTAATAGGAACACGAGACAAGCGTACAAACTAGTAAATACAATTAAGAACGGCTACCAACCCAGGACTAGCCTTTGTAAGGACAAGGATGGAAACATCATCAGCGACACCGATGGTATTAACAAACGATGGGCCTCTTATTTTGAAGAGCTTCTAAACCGACCATCTAACATCCCCACACAGGAAGCTCTCGACGATATTGTTGATCTAAGCCCACCCATTCAACCCCCGACAGTAGAGGAAGTTGATCTCGCGTTGCGGTCACTAAAACGAAATAAAGCGACGGGCGCTGACGAGATTCCAGCTGAACTGCTAAGATTCGGTGGAACGGGTCTAGTTGATGCCATACATCAATTACTCCTGCGAGTATGGGAGAACGAGGAGATCCCAGACGATTGGCGCAGAAGCATCATCTGTCCAATTCATAAAAAGGGAGATAAACTGCGGTGTGAGAATTACAGGGGCATCTCACTAGTTTGTACGTCCTATAAAATTTTGACGAAAATTCTGGAAAATAGAATAAGACCGTACGCAGAACGAGTCATTGGCGAATATCAAAGCGGTTTCAGACCTGGTCGCTCCACAACCGATCAGCTCTTCTCAGTCAAACTGATACTCCAGAGGTGCTGGGAATACAACGTAAACGTATACCAAATCTTTGTCGACTTCAAGCAGGCATACGACAGTATCGATCGTAGAGTACTGTACAACATCATGCTGCAATTTGGTATACCAGCAAAATTAGTGCGACTGACAAAGATAACGATGACCAACTCCGTCTCACAAGTCAGGATCCAGAATAGACTTACTGATCTATTTGAAACACGCACTGGTTTGAAACAGGGCGATGGACTGGCTCCGACGCTCTTCAACCTAGCACTGGAATACGTTATTCGGGCCATGAATTTGGACAACAGCAAGACGCTACTCATCAAGTCGACACAATTAGCAGCGTACGCCGACGACATCAACATCATGTCCCGAAGATTGGCTGACGCAGAAGAACTTCTGCATACGCTTGATACCGCTGCAAAGGAAGTTGGATTACGTATTAACGAGGGTAAAACTAAAATAATGATGCAATCGGTGACAAGGACACCTGCACAACCAAGCATCAATGTGGGGGACCTCAACATCGAGTTCGTGAACAACTTCATTTACCTGGGTTGCAACCTGTCAAGGGACGCCAACGAAACTGACGAAATCAAGCGACGGATACAGTTAGCTAATAAGACTTTTTTCTCGGTTCTCCCCATAATGAAATCGAAACATGTGCACAGAAACACGAAGCTCCGCGTGTACAAAACCATTATACGACCAGTGCTATGCTATGGCTGCGAAGCATGGACCCTAGCTCAAGCCTCCGAAAACATGCTAGACACTTTCGAACGTAAGGTTCTACGGCGAATTTTCGGGGCTGTTTGCGATCGAGATGGATGGCGCATCCGGTACAACCATGAGTTGTATGAAATGTACGATGAGCTGCAAGTCTCGAAAATCGTCAAATTAGAACGACTTCAATGGGCAGGGCATGTACAAAGAATGGACGATGATCGCATGCCTAAGTGGATGTTCACACTGCGTGCGATGCCGAGCCGAGCCGGGTCGAGCCGGGTCGAGCGATGCAATGCGATTACAAGCTTTTAAAGCAAGAAAATGGAAAGTCTTCAATTTTAAATGGAATCACGCTTTGAGTGTACACACTGCGCGCGATGCAATGACGAGCCGAGCGATGGCCCGATGTTTTCACAAACTTCTTTGCTTTTTCGTGCGAGTACCGGCTGCTGATTTTTTGCGATGGAATTTAATGGGCCTTGCGATGGAGTTTATGGGCTTTGCGATGCTTTGCGATGTGAAGCTTTTTGGAGCCAGTATGGTGCAAGTACGAGCTGTAAAGTAATATTTGATGTAAGATCACACTGAAAAAAATGCATGTATGTCTGCTTTTATACCCTAGACTTTTAGACGAGGCGGTGTGGCAGTGTATACATGGAAATTATGAGGGTCATCTCCTGATTCGATTTAGCCATATCTGTCTGTCCGTTTTCACGATAACTTTCGATAGAATGAAGTTAGAAACTTGAAATTTTGGTCAAATGTTTGTAGAATGATCTTGTTGGTTGGTATTGAAAATGGGCAAGATCCGACCGAAGGAACCCCTACAGATGAAATTTCAAATGAGCGATAACTTTCGATACAATGATGCTAGCGACTTGCAAAATGCGACAAATATTTATAGTGTGGGTTGGTTAGGTGATTTTGAGAATGGGCATGACCCTATTGAATGAACGGCAACCTTCGCTATAAACGTTAGTTCAAATGTAAATATCCAAAATTCGAATGGATGAACGATGAAACTTTTCATTGGATCCACGCCCATAGCTCAAACTGACCATATGGAAAATTCACTTTTAATGCAATGGCCGTTGCCAGTTGGAAGTTTTGGTATCACAACTAGGTCTGTACAAGTCTAGGGTATATACGCTTTGGACTCCGGTTTTGATTCAGTATGGCTCAAATGAAAGGTTATTACCACCGTAAGAAGGTCGCGTTTAGAAGGCGTTTGAAGCGGTTAGAAGCGGTTTGAGCAGCGGACACCGCTGCGTATAAAGGCATAGAGCAGAAGCGGCCGTTTACATATTTAGTGCCGGTGCACATGGACGTCCAAATGCCGTCTGACGCTGCGTAACTTTCAATCGGATAGGAAGAAATACATTACGGGCAATGAAGCGATGCACATGACCGCAGATAGCTATCTGGGATGACACTGGTTTCTGCTCCTATCTGCGTCACTTCACGCGTCCGCATATCAATTTTTAATAAACCGGCCCACATACATTCGAACCCGGAACACGGAAACGGTCACAATCTCTGATTTGTATGATGTTGCTTAAACCATTTGCTTGAGGATCACTTTTAAGTGCTAATTAATTAATTGTTAATCGTGACTACAATTGACAATTAATTTTGAAAAAAAAAATAGTGGGGATGGATGCTCCTCAGCTCGGATGAGGGTTTGTAAAGGGGGTGAAAATGGTATTAAAAATGCGAAATTCCTTATATTTTAGAAGTTATGGCCAAAAAACAGTTTATTTAAAACTAAAAATAACATAAGTTGTAAATTCAGGTTCGCTATTATGTGGCCCGGCTTATATAATACAGAGTGGCGCTGTGTCCTATCGCATCACGTGAATTGAAATGCAGATAGGTATCAAAGAGGGAGGAGCTTAATTGACGAGGCGCCCGGCGTTATTTGGACGTCCATGTGTACCGGCTCTTACACTGAATTCAAATGCAATATCGCCGCTCCACAAACCGCGGCGGTGGCCGCAACGGCGAGTCGAGCGGTTTATACATTTATCATTCTAAAGCCGCCGCGGCTGCCGCTTTTTGTGTTTATACACAGCGGTGCGCCGCTGCTCAATCCGCTTGTGAAACCTCTCGTCTGAGGTCGCGGAAGAAATGATGAAATTCACCAACACTGGGCCTTTCTTCATTAATGGGATGCACCCAATGGCGACGCCCTTCCATTTTTAGAGCACTGTTTTCAAACAGAAATAAATTTACTGGGTCAAGCATACAAACGACATGATGTCGAACAGATTCTATTCCTTGAACTAAATTGGTCTCTACTCTCCATCATTGCGTGCAGTGAACATCCCGGATCATCTTTGCATCGCAAGCCATCGCTCGGATCATCTTTGCATCGCAAGCCACCGTTCGGCTCGGCATCGCACGGCGTGCAATGTGAACCCACCACATCGCATCGCTCGACCCGGCTCGGCTCGGCTCGGCATCGCACGCAGTGTGAACATCCACTAAGAGAGTAATGAATGCAGAACGAGTCGACGGAGCGAGACTGCGAGGACGACCGAGATCTCGTTGGGAGAGCTCAGTAGGTGTGGACGCCGCGCTGCTGCTGGGCTCCCAAAATTGGAGGACGCGGTCACGTGACCGAGATAATTGGAGGACAATGATCCAGGCGGCCAAGGCCCGACGTCGGGCTGTCGCGCCACGATGATGATGATGATTTGAATCTGGGCTGATTGTCTTGCGCTTTAATATGGATCAAACATCTCCTCCTTGGTATTGCTTTATTATGATTACCCAGTCCCTCGCACATATGAATTAAATTGCGATAGGACAAAAGTAATTTTTGGTTGTGAATTATCCGTCTCTGAAGGAGGAGAATTAAATGAGTTTTGTTGGCTCCTTCTTTAACGAGCACTAAGTTCAAGAAGAACTATTTTTTTTTATATGTGGACATAAAGCCTTCCTCTTCTTTCTCTCCATCCAATTTACGTATTTAAATAGGGGGTTTCTAAGAACATTTGCGCCCGAAATCCATGGCTGGGAGGGCAAGGTCGCGCCGGGCCCACAACATCTGAGGCCCATACAGAGCCGATTGAGACCTCAAGGCTTGTGGAGGTGAAGAATCTGTCCTGATTGGACGGTACTCCCGTCTTTTGTATATCTTCGGCCCTGTGCCTGTTTGTAGTTTGGCGGATGCAGCCCTGTGTCCCTGCACGGGACTTTGTGTCTTTTTTGGTATTTTTGGGAGTTTGACGTTCGTCGTCACCATTAGGTTTCTCTTTTCGTATCTTGTTCTCTTGGTAGGATATTTTGCGGTTTTTTTTCTCTTTGCGTAACGGGCAGACGTGCGATATCTTTTTTTTGTTGATAATGGAGGAGGCCGGTGACTGCCGTGTATATCCCACCCCACTACTCTCGACAACTGAGCTGGTCTGCCAGCGCACGTCACAGGTGGTCCTCGGAGAGTGGTTCTTTGACACTTGGTGTCCGATAGGCCTTCACGGCCATACCAACCCTCGTCCTCCGGTATCCATTATTAAACCATCCACAAAAAGGGAGGTAAATTGCAGTGTGAAAATTACAGAGGCATCTCACTAGTCTGTATGTACTTCCTACAAAATACTGATGAAAATTCTAGAAAATAGAATAAAGCTGTAAACTGAACGAATCACTGGCGAATATCAAGGCGGCTTCAGACCTGGCCGATGTACAACCGATCAGCTTTTCACGGTCAGGTAAATCCTGCAAAAGTACTCGGAATACATCGTTGATGTGAACCAAATCTTTATCGACTTTAAGCAAGCATATGACAGTATCGATCCAGGTGTATTATATAATACCATGTTGCAATTTGGTATACCAGTAAAACCAGTACGAATAATAAAGATGACGATGACCAACTCCGTCTCGCAGATCAAAAACAAAATCCAAAACAGGTTGACTGATCTTTTTGAAACACGTACTGATTGAGGCGATGGAAGCGCCGACACTCTTTAATCTGGCACTTGAACACGCTATCCGGGCAATGAATGCAGACACCAGCGGCACACTAACCGTCAAGTCGACAAAATTTATAGCGTCCGCAGAGTCCATCAACATCATGTCCCGAGACCTGCCCGCAGAAGTTCTTTTGCATAATCTTAACACGGCTGCAAAAGAAATTGGGCAAAACAATAGATGGTTGGTCTGGTTCATCCGGCTCAACCGTGAGCTGTATGAACTGTAAGTTTCGCGAATCGTGAAACTACCACGTCTTCAATGGACGAATGGACGATAACCGCATGCATAAGAAAAAATTGAAAGGACGCGTCAGCGGAACAAGGCTCCGAGGAAGACCCAAAGCTCGTTGGGAAGACTCACCAAATGCCGACGTCGAAGAACTGCTAGGCTTCCAAAAGAGGACGACGCGGTCACTTGACCGAGATAATTAGAGGACAATGATCCAGGCGTCCGAATTCCTACGTCGGGTTGTAGCGCCACGATGATGATGTCTAGAGTGCTGACTAAATAAGTGCTGAAGGTGAAAGACGAATTTGGATTAAATTTCACAAAGCGGTTTTTTGTTTATTTTAATTTTTCATTAATCCTCATAGCGACTATTAATTAAGGATCTGAAAAACTTTTAAGAATACCTCATTTTTATATATCATATCATCCAAGTAACAGAAAATAAACTATAGCTAATTTTTGCAACTGGCCCGCTTCAGTTTATTTCTAAAAAAAACCATTGAAACTTTTTGATTACAACTTCTTTCGCAAATATAGAAATCAATTAGGTCAGGGTCAACACAGAAACTTTTACAAGTACTGTGCATACTCGTAGTGCTCGCAGCAAAAGTTTTCTCGTGATAATTGGAACGTCTCGCACATGAACCACACATAGCACATTGAAATTAAATTCCAACCCTAACAAGTTCAATCCGAATACTCCCTTGGAACTAAATTGAGCTGACATTGTACCAGTGCAGGATACCACTCGCATGGTGGCCAAGACGAATCATCAACGT
The DNA here is from genome assembly GCA_964017055.1 of Chloromyia formosa. NCBI lineage: Eukaryota > Metazoa > Arthropoda > Insecta > Diptera > Stratiomyidae > Chloromyia > Chloromyia formosa. The sequence goes on from OZ024817.1 coordinate 28,062,692, forward strand.
TCTGTCCAATTTAAACACAACACTACAACATCCGACAATTTCAGCTGGCGAAATACATAAATCCAACTTGCCAAAGTATGTTCCGACATTCAAGTTTCATTACGACTTTGTAAATCCGCCCTCCAACTACCCTCTAACCCAATCATTAAGATAATGAACTTGGTATCTTGCTCTGGTAATCGCTTAAGAACATATTAGAGCCTGGCCTCCTTCTACCACCCCAAAAACCCCACATCCCATCCTGCACATGTGGTGCCCATAATTCAGTGAAGAAGCAGATATGAAGCGAGTGATTAGGCTACGAAGCATATCCGAAGGCATATTTTGCCGGAGGCAAGGTTTTCAGTATTATTTCAAAGGTGGAAATTATTCCATTCAACCCCAAAGGTCATATGTAAATTGGCTGAGATTTATGCAAAATACTTTGGCAGTTTCATTCAAATTTTGTGTGATTCATGTATCGAACATGCGGCGCTTATGTTGGCTCACCCTCCAGTGGTTTTCGGGAGGTAAACATACGATGTAAGGGTGGTGGTATCGTCGCAAACTACAATACATACTGAGGTTGGAGATTTTATCTTATACTGGAAAAGTATTGAAGAAGTTGGCCTAGTGCCTAGTGACATTTTTAATTGGTATAAAATGCAAAAGCAGCCATATTCGACGTTGAAGTTTTAGAGTGATTAGTAAACTTGCAAATTGGGAAACAGCTTTTTAGTAGGAGCGGCGCACAGTGGTAAAAACACCCAATCTAGGTGGACATTCGGAAAAAAATCACGTCAACAGATCGACGAATTGACTTTGTACCGTTATCAAGGATGGTTGACGAAATAGGAACAACATTGAGAATGCGATTTCATATAATAATACTTGTTCAAACCAGTCCCTCTTTCCAACGCAACAGGTAGTTTTCAGCTCTGTACAAGTGCAGACCGTGCAAAATATTGCTCTACCGGCTTTCAAAGTGGCGCGCTTTTCAATTTTTCCTTCTGGGTGCACTTAGTATAGATAAGTAAAATATTGTATATTTAGCCAGTTAACAGGTTCTGAAAGGTATTATATAATTTGGTTCATCAACGACAAGTTACGCTCTAAATTATCATAAAATTTAATTTTAGAAATGATGTAACTGTCTTTCTCCATGTTTCTCCGCATTCCGGATACATGGCTTTGAAGTAGTACATATAATCTCTACAGAGTATAATAAAAATTAGGATCACACCCATCCAAACCCGTAGGACTAAGATATTGATTTTTTTTTTTCAGGAAAATGCCCCTCTTTAAACGAGCTCTTTTTGATGTGTAGACGGCGCACGCCGCCAACAAAGAAAAAAAATTCTGAGGTTAACCGTTACGTCAACCAACAGTTAGTTTTAGATGGCATTACTGATGAAGTTACTAAGGAATTGATGTCACAATTACGTGCTCTTCTTGCTACGCATCTTCGCTAAATGTTGCTCTCGTCGCCATGAATGTACTTCCTCAGTATGATGTAGTTGTTGCTTCAATGGTTATTTTTTAAGGCAAATGCCGCTTCGCGAGGTCGTGAAGTTCTCTCTTCAATCCTCGCTCTTGCTCAGCGCTATTAGCTTTAGATGTTGCCCAAGCTGACATTTTACTTATTGGATTGTCCCTTTCCCGAGTCCTAAGTGCTGAATGTGGGATCGGTCAAGAGACGGACATTGTGGTGCAAACAGTTGATATTTTTGGCAGGTTTTGTGGAGTGAATTTTGGATTTACGGTGGCTTCTTTAACAGAAGTCTGATCACAGAATGGTGCTAAAGAATGTGAATAAATAGCCTCTACATCGGAAGTGGCAGATATCTCTATTTGGCAGTCAGTGTTGAGGTTAGTACCATCAATTTCCATATCCAGTATTATAACTGAAATAACAATCAATAGTACTTATTCAATACATAATACTTTGGTTGTCGACTTCATCATCGTCTCCATACTGACTTTTTAACTGATATATTGTACAAAAAAGAAAATACTTTCGTTAAATTTCTACTATTTTTTATACATACTACTATAGGTTTTATGCACCTTTTTTATATTGCCATATTTTCTCCTGACTGTGACAACATCCCTAGTTCGCCCAAGGTTTTGGGAGTTATTAGTTAATTCTTCCACAATTTTTTCCCATTCTTGTGCTTTCATGGCATTTATCACTGCATCGGTCTTCTTATACCCTAGACTTATAGTATAGGGTATGTCTTTGTCACGACGAAAATATGTAACACCTTAAAGGAGGCTCCCGAAGTATAGCAATGCATATAAATAAATGATCAGGGTCACCTCATGATTCGATTTAGCCATGTCTGTCTGTCTGTTCGTCTGTTTGTCCGTCTGTCTATCTGTTCGTTCGCACGATAACTTTCTATAGAATAAAGCTAGAGTCTTGAAATTTTGGTCAAATGTTGGCAGTGTCTTGTGATCTTGTTGGTTGGTATTGAAATGGGCATGATCAGGCCAAGAGAACGCCATATGTAAAATACTTAAATGTATCTAAGTTAACACAACATTCAACAACCACCCTCTTGTATTTGGATTTCACCTTCTAAATACATTTTACAAAAGTAATCCATATGAATATTAGAATCGTAGGGAAAAATTTGGATGAGTTTCTACTGAATCTAGATGTTTTGAAATGCGAACTGGACGTGATCGTTCTAACTGAAACGTGGCTTTTTGATAGCTCTTGCTTTGATATAGAGGGTTACAACAAAATTATAAAACCCAATAAATACAACAAATGCGACGGTATAATAGTCTACGTCAAAACCGAGCATTCAGTACATATTGCAGAGACCAACATTCACCAAGCAAACGTATTGAACTTGTCTGTGTCCTTGCGAAATAACCTAAAATTACAGATTACATGCATATACCGTTCACCCAGTTTAGACCCCAACGAATTTATCAACTTTTTAGATTGTTTTCTAGAAAATACAAGCCACTATGACCACCATATCTTCTTAGGAGACATTAATATTAACATCTTAGGCGAAGCGCTTTCTAAAACTGCGCGAGACTATTTAAATATGTTGGGAAAATTCGGGTTCAACAAATATCTACTTGGTGTGACTAGACCGAAGAGTAGATCATGCATAGATCACATATTTTTTAAGGAATCGAATGACTTGCTGTTTTCACCTGCAATATTCGAGACATCTATCTCAGACCATTTCTGTGTCATCGCTAAAATTACTTCTAAAGTCACAATAGAGAATAATTGCGAAAATAGTAGGAGCCGTACCAAGATTAACTATAATTTATTTAATTCATGCTTAGAACAACACGATTGGGACCAAGTTTATAACATTGCTGATGAAAGAAGTTTTTCTAAACGAAAAATCGTAAAGAATTAGAATTAGTATGCATTAGCAACAATATCGATAGAAAGTGATACGTACTATTAGAACATTGAATATGGAAGAAGCAATTCAAGAATTTGCTTAAAAAAAAAAACAAGAAAAGTTGCTTACAAGTAGAATCGTTTGTTTTCGTGCTCGACAAATTGTCTAAATTATTCGTGTATTTTCGTATTCGAAATTTTCGTCTTTTATTAGAAGTCTTTTCGGGAGAAAAAAACATTTTCAGCTGCTGCACTTTTTACAGCCTACATGCGTTACTAAAGTATATGAATATAGTTTTATCAAACAGATTCATAAAAAATCCTGGGAGGCTCCGCAAATTTTGTTCGCTATGGGCCCAGTGCTCCCATTGTTGCCAGCCCCCTGCGCTGATAAACTCAACCACAACTGCAGCCTATTAATTGATGAGGCTAATCGGCAACTTATTTATTCAAAATTTAGAAGCCTTCGGACAGAGGCAATTTATAACCAATCATTTGGTTCGAAGTCGTCCGGATGGCGCAACGGTTAGCACGTTCGCCTTCAACGCACTGGGCCCCGGTTAAATGAGTACCCATTATGGGGTAAATAAATCGGTTGAGCGTGTTGCTGATCACATACCTCTGCACAAAAACCGTCACGATCTAGAAAATGAGATGATGCTAACTCATCTCGAGGCCGTGGTTCAAATTGGACTGTTGCGCCAGTTATTTATTTATTTTATTTAATTCGAAGTCCTAAAAAGCGGGCAACTCGGAAGTTGACTGAATCTAGGCGAAATTTTACAGTCAATTACAGATTGACGGTCAATGGAATCAAGAATACGGTGTGCCGAAAATTTTTCATGGCAACGTTAAATGTCACAGATGCATTTTTAAGAAGCAGTCTTACTAAATTGGTCGATGGGATAGTACAAAAAGACAAAAGGGGAAAGCACACCCCACATAACAAACTGAGCGAAGGAAATGACCATTTGTTGAGGGATCACATCTTACCAATCCCTTCAGTCGAATCCCACTACTGTCGAAAATCCAGTTCCAAACGGTATCTAGATCTTTCCTTAAATGTTACTATTATGCACGAAATGTTTAAGAAGAGTTGCCAGGAAGAAGGAAGGCCCTTTGTCTCCGTAGACAAATATTGGCAAGTTTTCAATGAATTCAATATTAGATTCTTTAAACCAAAAAAGGACCAATGCAAAAAATGTTTAGCTTACCAAGGAATGACAGAAGAGGATCAAATTAAGCACCAGAAGGACCATGAAGAACACCTGATGAGAAAACAGCAAAGCCCGTGATGCCAGAAATGAAGACAAAGAAAAAAGCCGAGAGGACGAAGGCTTGTTGTGTTTCAACTTTGACCTGCAAGCAGTACTAACCACACCAAAGGGGCAAGCTGGCCAAATATTCTACTTGCGGAAACTGGCTGTTTACAATTTAACAATCTATAACTTGAAAAACCAGGATGCTGTCTGCTATTTCTGGACTGAATCTAATGGCGTGGAGCGAATGAGATCGCTTCTTGCATCTACGATTACGTCATGTCAAAACCAGATGTCAGAGAAGTTCGCATGATGTCCGATAGTTGTGGAGGACAACAGAAGAACAGTTTTTTTGTTGCCATGTGCTTTGAGCTGTTGAAGAGCCTTCCCATTTTGCAGGAAATCCACCACAAGTTTTTTGAAACTGGAAACACAGAGATGGAATGTGACAGTATTCACTCTAAAATCGAAAAGAAGGCAAAAAATATCCCAGTGTATGTTCCTGAAGGGTGGGCTCAAGTTATCCGATCTACTCGAAGATATCCAACTTCATTCCTTGTAAGGACTATGCTGTACGATGATTTTAAATGATTTTAAATCACTGTCCAGTCTTCGTCTGAAGAACATTCCCTTTCGTAGTGTGTGCTGGCTTCATTACAAAAAAAGCTGTCCTCAAAGAGTGTTTTTTAAAAGGAACTTGGAAGATGAGTTCATCGAAAATGAACACCAGAAGAGGGGTCGACAAAGAAATGGCTTGTTTTTGAGAAAAGCATACAATGAAGAGTTGCCAGTTGCTGTTACGAAATTCAATGACTTGCAGAAAATGTGCCGCGACCTAACTATTCCTAGGGATCATGTTTTCTATAACAACCTGAGAACTAGTGCATCAGTTCGAGATTGCTTGGATGAGCCAGATGATGATGAAAACGTTCCTGAATAGAAGTCGATTTTGCTGGATGAAATTCATAAAGGCATAAAGGTGACGATATACTAAGCGCGTTCTTTTGCAGCTATCCAGGTCAAGGGTAGTTAACCCGAGCTTTAGCGCAAAAAAACAATGTATTTAACCCATACAGTGTAAAAGCAAGGATTTGACATGGAATGGACTTTTTCTGAGATAAAGTTTGGATTTTAAGTCATGAAAGCATTATAGTTTACGTGGTGTAATACAACATTTTTTTTACTCTAAATTATTTTTTCTAAAATAAGTTCCTGTGTAAGTTTGATATGAAAACGTTTGAAAAAGAACTTTTAGAGCGAAACAATTTCCCAGATTAATTTTAATAAATCAATAATTTAAAGCATTCCTCTCCAGTTCAAACTCTCTTTCATAGAACCTACTTTGATCCCGATATCGTACTGTTTAACCCTCATGTAGATTGCAATTCTGCAAGTAGAAATTAAAATCCTTTATCTATTCATGTAATTATTCATATTCGAGAAAGAACTCCTCGTGCTCTTCCCGGCGCTTTACTAATGTACACAAAGTTTTTACACTTGCCTGCGGTCTTTTATGGAGGCAAGTACCAGGTAAATTACAGCCATTACAAAAGTTTTCCACCAACATAACTACGACGGGTAGAGTTTTGCAGAGAGCAAAATTGCAAATAAAGAAATACGGCTCCTAAACGAGCGAGGGGGCAAGGTTCGCACGTAAACAAGTAGCGCCAGAAAACGTACACAAGTATAGTATATCAGGGAATAGGAACAAGTGAGTTCGCAGATACTTGTTGCTTAACCTGGATTTAATGCAGGCACTTCGTAAGCCCAAGGAACATATTCAAACACGCTGCTCGCATCCACTTTGGTTTTGGGCCGAAACACCTGAAGCTTTCGCCACGTAGGTACACATATAAAATCTGAACAGGAGCGCACCGTCATACTACGTTCACATACAGTCAGTTGCCATAAATTCCCACTATCTTAGGAGCAATATTGCGGTGGGTGTAGTCGTGGTGGATATGGATGGGAGTTGATAGCAGAACGAGACTTTATTAACCCAGTTTATACAGCCTCCATAAATTCCGCCTAAATATTCTCCAAGTAGCGCTAGCACGAAGCGTTAACGCTGGCTTACACACATGTCCTGGCGGAGCCTAATGCCGAAATGTCCGTAAATGAAGTGATACGTGTTGTTACGTGACCAGGTAATATGTTCATCACGTTTCCAGGCTCGTAAACACTTGCTTCCGATCTCCATTAATCGGGAGAGTCCTCTATACGCAGAGTTCTACTATATTTGCAAATTTATGCATTTTACTAGGGTAGGAGGCAGACAAACGTATGTTATATTCGTGGCACACGTTTTATTGATCGTTTGGTTTGAATGAAATTCTTTGAGGCACGAAGGATGACTGCAAATTGACGGTTCTGCATTCAAACTATGAAATAAAAGCGCTCTGTCACGAATTATTCGATTGCAGAAGTCATGCGCCAGGAAATTGAGTATTGAGGAAGTTTCATAAATATCCAATGAAAGAAGTATTATTTGTTCTAATTCGATATTTCAATGGATGCATTTAGGAAGACTAGTGAAGTTGACAATAAAAGTGTAGAATCAATGTGTTGTTGTTCTTTTTAATGTTTTGTAGTAAAAAGAAAACCCTTATGAAATCGGTCAAATGTCTGTCCGTCTGTCCATGAAATATCTCACGAGCGGCTGAAGCTACATAGATGAAATTTTGTGGGAATATGTAGAATTATTATAATTATACGGAGGAATTCGATTTGTTGCAATAGGTTGACTTTAAGGAGATGTCCCCATAGAGGGGAAATGAAGGTCAACATTTTTTTTTCATCTGGTATAGACAAGTGGAGTATCATAAATGCCCTGTTACTCACCCTGTGCGACTCACAGTTTGAATTTATATAGTGTAGATTTAGCAGCGATAACATTTTCCGGGGTAGTTCAAAAGTGTTTCAAAATATTCAGCAGCCGCCCGCAACGTTGAGAAATTTTGAAAGAAAATGTTCCGATTTCCCTTCACAAACTCTCAGACTCAGGATGGTCTGTTAGGATAGAGGCAGTGATACCCTTTTCAAAACTTTAGATAGATATTAAACATGATCAATGAACGGAGCATTCTTCTTCAGTCCAAGGACGTAGCAATTGACGTCGAAGTTCGAAATCTTGAGATTTTACCCTCAGATTTGCAACTGATTCGAAAGCAATGGCATCTGATTATGCACGAATGCAAAACAGTTGCCGCTGGATTGTATATTTCACCAACGTTTCCTTCCACCCGGAGAAAAAAGGTCAAGCTTATTCTAAGGAAAGTCTAGAAGACAACCCAGATTTAGAGCTTGACTTCAAAAGAGGCATATTTCCGGTTATCATTGATTCGGTTATTGCAGGGATTGCTAATCGTTTTAAAGTCTTGAAAAATGTAAATGCCACTTACTCTATTTTGTGACGATTCCAAACCATGGACGAATCTGAGATTAGAAATGCCGCGGTCAGTTTTATAAACAGGCATCGGCTCAATATAACATTGAACTGTCCAATCAACGTTTGCTACGAAACAATCTAAGCAGTACGCAAACTAACAACGAAAACACGATTGATTTGGTTAATCGAGTCTTTGCAGTACTTGATTGCCAGATCGCATCGAATCAAATTACCTCGGCATACCGCACCAAATCAAACAACGACAAACATAGCATTTTGATTGGTAACAACGACAATAGCCTCAAAATGACCATTCTAACTGCGAAGTCAAAGAAACCAATCAAAGTGAAAGATATTTTCAAAGAAAAAGGAGCCGCTGCCAATCAATGCATGTTCATCCAGGGGCGAACCCAGGGGGGATAAAGGGGATAAATCCCCCCCCCCCCCCCCCAGAAATTTTAAAATCGTTTTTAAGTCTAAATTTGAATAAAAACATACAACATTCCTTCACTCAGTTCTAATAGAAAACAAGCTAGCCTTCGGCTAGCTTGCCAAAGGTATGATACCCTTCGCGTGAAGAGTATCGTACTTTCGTTGTGATTTACGGTGCATTTGCTACTTTGAAATTTGTAGTAAAACTTGTCCCGATTTCACTGTTCCTATGGGAGGTATATGACGTAGTGGTTCGATTCCGTTGGTTGCGATATATTTCCAGCGTGCAATAGAAAGAAGGTTTTGTACAAAATTTCAGCTCGATAGCTTTAAAACTGAGGGACTAGTTTGCATAGAACCAGACAGACAGACGGACAGGCGGACAGACGGACAAAGCTTAATCAACTCGTCTCATCATACTGACCAAGAATATATATGGTTTACATGGTCGGAGATGCTTCCTTCTGTGCGTTGCAAACTTCATGACAAAGTTAATATACCCTATGACATCCGTGAAGGGTATAAAAAATGAGTTCGAGCATGAAATTAGTACAATGATAATGTTCTCCCTGAGAACAACCTAGTAAAGTAAAATGATTATTTTAGAGGGAAAATCAAACAAAAAGCACCCCCTATGAGGCTTTTTTCGATCTGGTTGATCCAACAAAACATATTTAAAGTCCTTGGCCCTAAGGTACAAGATCCACTCAAAAGTTTTTTCTTTGGTTTCTTACTTGTATCTGGAAACGGTTAATCTCACAAATAAAGTTTGTTCGTTAAAATTGTAGCCGACAAAATTGCTCACTTCGTCGGTCTTTAGCTGTTAACATGTTACACACTTCTGAATTTAGTGCTTTGTAAACAATTGTTTGTCAGTGATTTATATGAAATTATGTACATATATTGAAAAAATTTACTGAATTGACTAGCCTAGAAATGCTTCGTTTTGAATGAACCCGACATTTTACTTAGTCGTACTTGAAACCGCTAATGGTTAATATATTTGCCAGTAGAATGCGTGTACATACAGATAGATGTAAAGTGAAATTTGGCACTAGTGTTGCCGCAGTAGTATAACAGAATGTAATTTCGCAATAGCTGAAATGCCATTGTCGTTCTCGCTTTGAATCGTTCGTTCTTTTGTAAACGTATAACGTGTGTGTTATTTGACTTTATTTTAAGTCGGTTAATAAGATAATTTGTGTTATTTGTTTAAGTGAATTATTGTGAACATGTCTAAACGCAAGACCACCATTGACCACTTTTTCAGACCAAAGCAAGTAGTAGGTATAGATAGTGTTAGTGGTGATACTTCGCAAGATTTAAAACGATATAATTGAAACATGCGGGGATATAATACAAAATCAATTAGTTGAGAAAATAAACAAAGCTAAATGTTTCAGCGTTTTAGCTGACGAAACATCTGATATTTCTGGAGTGGAGCAGTTTGCTTTAGGTGTCAGGTATACAACTATAGATAGTCACGGTAAGTATATTTGATGCGAAGATTTTTTAAAGTTCGTTCCTGTAACCGACACCAAGGGTGTGACACTAGCAAACACTCTAATAGAAACAATCAGAGAAATGGGAGTGAATTTAAAATATTTAAGAGGTCAAGGCTATGATGGAGCTGCTTCAATGAGCGGTCAGTTTCAAGGGTGTGCAGCAATAGTGCGGGAAAGTTTTCCCCAAGCTGTTTACGTGCACTGCGCAAGCCATTCATTGAACTTAGCTCTTGTATGAATACGGTTCGCGTACGAGCAGTGATGGGCATTTACTACATTCGAAGTAGATCTACTACCTTTTTTTGATTTTGCTACTCTACTACGTAGTTCTTACTCCTACTACTTTTTTTTACAAAATCTTCTTCTTGTACTCCACTGGTGACAGCATCATTTCTGCAGTTTGAAATGGTCGATGCTACCAGCGGATACATTTTTCAAACAATTCGTGGACTTGATTTTACTATATACACTAAAATCACTGCACACTAGTGCAATCATTTAGCTTTAGCTACTGGGCTACAGCAACTTCCAGTGGAAAGTGCAATTACGAGAAGAAGAAGCAGACATATTTTCCATTATTGTGTATAAACAAACTCATACAAATGACTTTTATTCTGTTGGGCTTCTATTTTGATCACATCGCTGTTCTTTTGAGTTAGTGAACTGCAATGTAGCGATTTCATATTTGGAAATAAGAGATGGAGAAATACGAGGGTTGCCTTTTATATTTCGGGATTGGACAACCCTAGTGTTGCAATCTGGCAACTGACAGCTCTATCGTAAAGTTTGACATTTTTGAGGTTATACGTACTCAGAACGTTTTGACATACGAGCGCTATTTGTGTTTTTTACAGTAACTTAAAAGATTAATCTCGGCCAAATAATGGAATTCAATCGTGAACATTTTCTTGCGATTATTTTTTACAACTTTCGACGTGGATTAACTCAGCAACAGTGCATGGATGAACTGAATTCAATTTAAGCTCCATCAAGGACCAGTGTTTATCGATGGTATGGTGAATTCAATCGAGGTCGTAGTTCACTCCAAGACGAATTTCGTGAAGGTCGTCCAAAATCAGTTGTTTTTTCCGAAATTCATGGGGAGTATTTTGAAAAACAATAAAGCGATTTTCAATGATTAATACTTGTTTTTGTTCTCTAATCCCGAAATATAAAAGGCAACCCTCGTATTTAATTAAAAGGAAACCAAATGGGTAAGTACGTGTTGATCATTTTCAGCAAACATACATATTTTATACGAATCGTAGGGAAGAATCGAAAAAAGGCGAATCACCAGACCTAGGAACTCAGACGTTAGAACTTGAGATGCAACCAGAACCAATTCTGTGGCAAAAAGGCAAAACAACATAACTCGACTTATGTTAAAAATGAGTTAACACCACTATCACGACCGGGGGGGGGCGACCGGTAGCGCAGTGTGTTGAGGCATCAGTCTCATGTTTGACTACCGGCGTTTCGGGTTCGAATCCCGTCCACGACGACGTTCGTGGCCATGGATGTGCAGGAGGTGTATGCTGGCAACTGCATTCTCCGAAACCAGATTATGCCAACGAAACGTCAACTGGGCCACATGGAACTGTTGACGCGCTATGCCCCACAAGGGGTTAGGGCAATTGACTATCAGATCCGCCATTTTTTGTTTTATATGCCATCAAAAGATGGCGTTAATCGGCCCAAAATTGCAAAAGTTATCGCATGAAAACCTAACGACATAACTCGCCTGGAACAAATTTACAAAGGGAAAAATAACATAATTCTCGACTATGTTGTTATTCCCTTACGATCTCTCGGCGAGGTAGGATCTTTTTTGTGAGTAATAATATCATAGTTGAGATATGTTGTTATTCCAAATTCACATATTGAATTATGCTGTTATTCGGCAATCTAAGCCTCCTAACTAGTTGATATATTTTGAGCTATGTCATTATTCCAAATTAAAATCTGTGTTGTCGCTTTTCATAACACTTGTTATGTTGTTATTTTAAGTCGACATTTGTAATTTCCTCCAACATATCTCAACATACCCTGTTCCTCCAAAATTCAAAATGGTAAATTGCTATAAATAAATTCATTTGTGTCATTATTCCAAAACCAATCTGAATTGGAAAAATATTGCGCATAACTCGCCAAGAAAATGTATTCCAGATCAGGAAAAATATTGCAAATGGCTCTAAAAGAGGCTACTGGTAAGACTTTAAATAAACGTATCGTGATCAGCTTCCTCAGTAGTTACATGTTGAATATACTAGACTTTTTTTTTATGCTGCGCCGCTCCCCAAACAACAAAGATCACCTTGTGGTTGTTGTTGTTCCCTGCTCTGCCGACTAGAAAAATATAGCAGCAACCACACGGTGAGCTCTGTTGCTCGAGGAGCAGGGCAGTATAAACACACTGCTACTATAAGTACAATATATAATACTGTTATATTACGACTGAAGTAAGAGAATCACATGGTTTCCAAAATCCATTCAAGATTTAAGAATTTAGTAGTATGATCAATTAGTCGTATGCGATTAGTGCAGCAAATGTGAACTAAACCATTTTCCAAACACGTGAAACTTTTCATTAGCTTATCTTTGAACAGTTAGCAGTATGTATCTCTAAATTTTCGACGTTGCTCTATTTGACAGGGAACAAAAATATGAATACAAGTATTCAAAAATTAATCGACAACAAAGAGAACCTTCACAAAAGAAAAAACGACGATGAAAGTGGTATGTTTTTTTTTTATAAAATATGCAGATTAGCATGTGCGACTTGGATGCATGTCTCCTAGTAGCAACAATTTATTGTTACAACGCTTGATTTGCTTTCTTTTACAGCTGCTTTGGGTGACAAATTTTTCATTGCGGCTTTCCCATCATCAGTTGTTGAATGCGAAACTCAGTCCAGTTTAAACGGATTCCTTGATATATCCATGACAGGATTGAGCAGTTTTTTTGATAAAAGAAATATAGATTTTGATTCTGACGATAGTGTGAAAGATCCAAATTATCAGCCGGAATCAAGTGAGTCAACATATGAGGATGTACTGGTTCCTATTACACCATTACGGGAGATACCAGCCAATGAGGAACATACAGCGACTGGCTGGGATTCTAAGAAAGAAAAGCAAAGGAAACGTAACGCTGGACTGAGATATGAAACAAAGTCAGGGAAGGTTATTGCTGATCGCGATTGTATCCCACTTGCTGAATGTCGCAAAAAATGCAAGGACAAACTAGCGAACAGCGGTCCCTATTCAACCATTATTGGACCTTAGGTTCATATAATGGGAGGTGCCTGTATATAGTGGGGCTTCTTGAAATAAAAGATAAGGCTTCACAGGTTTTACGAAAAAACATGGTGCGTCCAAAAGACAGAAAGTATACTACAGTTTACAATATAGAGTTAAATGGCAAGACGATTGAAGTTTGTCAGAAATGTTTCATTCGGTGTTTCGGTGAGACCGAAAGTTTTGTAAGGAGCATCCTAAAAAAGAAACTAGAGTCACCAGACGTGCTTATGACTGACAGGCGCGGGTCTTGAGCTCCTCCAAATAAACTTAGAGAGGATGTAGTATCTGCCATCAAGGCACATATTCTCAGTTTCCCAGCCTATGAAAGCCATTATTGCCGGCAAACCTCGGAGTTTAAGTATTTAAGCTCAGATTTAACTTTGTCTAAAATGCATTCGCTATATTGTGAAGAACATGAACATCAAGTAAGCATAACTAAGTACGCTGAAATTTTCCACAGCTACAAACTGAAGTTTAAACCACCAAAACTGGATACTTGTTCTAAATGCGATGCTCTTAAGGCAAAAATTGACTTTTTGGATCAGAATTCGTCCGAATACAAGGCCGCCGTAGAAGAACGAGACGCCCATCATTTGGAGGCTGAAATAGCTTATAAGGCAAAGTTACATGACAAAACCCAGGCGCAAATTGGTGGATGTATAATATGTCTTGACTTGCAACAATGCTTACCAACCCCGCATCTCAGAACGTCTATATGCTTCTACAAACGACAATTGTGGACTTACAATTTGACAATACACGACTGCAAAAGCAATATTCCCTATTGCTTTATGTGGCATGAAGCCATCGCAAAAAGAGGAGCCAACGAGATAGCATCTTGTTTATATAAACATTTAAATTCGTTGCCGAATGATGAAGCTGCCGATTCTCTTATTTTTATAGCGACTCATGTGCAGGACAAAATAAAAACTCGTACGTGAGCGCTATGTTTATCTTGTTCGTATCCGGTAACCCTTCGATAAAAACGATTGATCATAAATTTCTGGTTCCTGGCCACACTCATATGGAGTGTGATGTTGATCATGCTACCATTGAAAGGAAAAAGAAGAAGTCATCGATCAAAATACATCATCCTAGAGATTGGTTTCAGTTCGTGAGTTCGGTGGGGGATAGAAAACCATTTGTCGTAGATGGAATGCAAAGTAACAACTTTTTTGACTTTGCCACCTTCTCTAAAAATAAATTCGTTTGGAGAAAAGTCAATGAAGAAGGAGAGAAATTTTCCTGGCACGATGTAAAGTGGTTGAGGTATAGTAAAGACAAATTCGGAATAGTCCAATATAAAACGTCATTAATACAAAACGAACCATTTAAGGAGCTAAACATTAAAAAGCGTGGTATTTCCAGTGTATCCAGAGATGATCTACAGCCAATAAATACCAAACCCATAATTTCTAAAGAAAAAAAAAAGAAGATCTTCTCAGCCTACTCAACTTCATTAACCCCTACTTCCATGACTTTTACAAGGAATTGAATGATGGAAACGTTCCTGATATTGATCCGGATCTAATAGATGAAGAACCTGCCGATGAATGATTCTGAACTTGGATTTTTTTTGCAATTCATACTTGTTTCAATTGACATAATGTACTCATAAGAAGACTGTTTTTTTTTTTCGCTGGACAGAGTTTTTGTTATTTATTTTTATGTATGCATGTAGAAAATATACACTACGAATATAAAAACATTATGAAAAACATAGTTTGAAGTAATATTAACTGATGCCGAATGAACATACAAGTTCCTCGTCTACTTCAACTTTCTACTTCGCCCGATTTGCAGCTGCGAGGCAACAGCGAATCAATCCAATGTATGGAAACATAGAGGTTTGGATTTCGTTTGTTTTCTTTTTCAGGAAGTTACTTGAGACAAACAAAAACATAACTCAAATATATATGTAAATTTACAAAAGGGACAAAAACATATGTGCTCTTAAGCTTCACGAAATTGATGAATAGTATTTGGAACAACCACTTAATTGCAAATATTACAACCGGCATCACATTTTCGTAATTGGATTAACGACATAAGTTGAACTAGCTTCGGTAAAATATTTCCCTTTAAAAGGAATAAAAACACATGTTGAATATTGTATTATTATTTAAATATTATTAACAAATTTCTAAAAACCAAATACACTAGTAAATTGTCTTGTACTTTTTCTAACCAAATTGAAAAGGCATTTTTAAAAATATCAAATAGGTTTTTTCACAAAAATTATCAAAACTTTAAATCGCTCTCCTGAAAAGTACGAAAAATGGACTTATGTTGTTTTGCATTTTTGCCACAGAATTTCAAGCTCATCAACAGCAAACGGAGGTGATAACCAACAAGCACCATTAATAAAAAAAAGGTGTAAACAAAAGTACAGGAGCTTTTGGGAAATAAATCGGCCATGGCTGAAAAGTGTTGACGGTTCAGCATACTGCAAATTATGCCATAAATCTCTTAGCAATAATTTGCCATTATTGGAAAGGCACGTTGCTACTCCTGCACATAGTCTGAAAACGAAAGAAGCAGTTGCGAATCAAAATATTGAGAAGTCCTTGCAGAAAGCTAATGTCAAAAGTACACATCACTCAAAATTACAGGTAGAATTAAAATGTGTCTTATATGTTGTAAAAAATGCTCTGCCTTTAACTGTAATGGATACTTTACCGTCACTGATTAAGTCTTTTTGTAAAGAAACGCCTGCTCAAAGTATTAAATGTAGTAGGAGAAAAGCTACTCATATGATTAAAGAAGTCTTGGCACCTTTTGCTATGACCGAATCATTTTGTGTATTAAGAACAAGCAAGTTTTCGATTATAATTGACGAGACGACCGATATAAGTAACAACAAATCCTTGGAAATAGTCGCACGATATTTTGATAAAAAGAAATGTAAAGTAGTCGACAAATTTGTCGGCCTTATAAAATTGGAGGCTTCTAATGCGGAATTTATTTGCTGTTCGATTTTTAATTTTTTTAAAGGTACATAAATCAGTTTCTCTTGAAAATTTAATCGGTCTTGCAACAGATAACGCATCAGTTATGCGAGGAGAAATTTCTGGAGTAAAAGCTCGCCTACAATCATTGAACAAAAATTTATTTTATATTGGATGCACATGTCACTCCTTACATCTTTGCGCATCAGCAGCAGTGAAAAAAATTGGATTACCAATAGAAAGAAAAATTATTACATGACATCTATAATCATTTCGCATTTAGCTCCAAGCGGCAGCGAGATTTCGCTAACTTTCGGGAATCTTTTGGAGTAGAACTGCACAAAATTTTAAAACTTAGTAAAACTCGTTGGCTTGAACTGCATATATAGGTAGTCGTCTCAAGAACACTAGAGCAATGGACAGCCTTGCAGCATTATTTTACTTTGTTTACTTTTGAGGAAAAAACTCGTCTATCTTCTGCAAACAAGATTTTGGATTTTTTGCGGGGTCCTCAAATCAAGCTGTGCCTTCTATTTTTGGACTATATGCTTGGAATTTTAAATAAATTGAACAAAGTATTCCAATCAGAATCTACAAAAATTCATTATAGATGCAGCTCTTAAAGGTATCATGCAAAACTTTGTTAAAATGGAATTTATATCAGTTACGGCTAAAAACTTTCTGGATGAATCCACTCACTTAAAGCAGAACGAAATGTTTTTTGGGGTAAAGTTTGCACAATACGAAGAAGAATTGTATAAGGATCTTAACTTTGATAAAAAGTGTTATATTAGAAACAAAAAAAACGTTTGGTTTCCTTCTATGTTGAACTGTGTTCCCAAATTACACGTCGCTTTGACTTCAATGATGAAAAGTTCAAGCTCCTTGAGCTATTAAATCCAGAAAATATACAATTGAAACGATATCCAACCATACTCCCTCTAGTACATGCTTTTCCGTTGGTTCATAAAAATGATATAGAAACCCTCAATGATGAGTGGAGGACGTTATTGATATTAGAATTAAATTTTGAGCAGGATGAAGATGCAGATGTCGTACAATTCTGGCAAAATTTGAAGAAAAAGAAAAATTTGTATGACGGTGAAATGTTCAAACTTTTGCCAGATTATTTTATAATGTTAGCAACGTTACCCCACAGTAGTGCTGCCGCAGAGAGGCAATTTTCAGAATTTAATCATTTAAAACACAAAAAGCGAAATAAATTAGACATAGAGACTGCTTCGACACTTCTTGTAATAAAAGCATCATTTACCGACGTTTTGTCAACAGAAGAATATGAGCTATTAGAAAAAATTGGTCAAATTTTTCTCACGATTCAAATACAATATGTTGAAGAAGGATATATGTATCCTTAAAAATTAAAATTTATAAAACAATCATAAATAACTAATATTGCGATTTTTTGTTAAAGATATGTTTTTGTTTATGCGCCGATTGCTCGATTTTGTAATTGAATTTAATTTTTTTATGTCCTAGTAAGTACATCTGGTCGTGAATTACTACTACTTATTTAATGTATAATAAATATGCATTACATATGCTTTCAAAATTTACTACTTTTTTTCTTGATTTGCTACCTTTTTCGTACAAAATCTACTACCGATTTTTTCCCCCAATGCCCATCACTGCGTACGAGTGATTGACGTCCGACCCATCCGGCGGATTAGTGCGTGCGTCTATGGCTCGCAATAGACTTAATCTCCCAAAAACAACTCTGTTGTAAAAAATTCCCCGCCAAAAAAAACCTCTCAACCGCAAAAAGGATTGATATGAATACAATACCGCCAAAGTACTCGTAGCTTCGCGCCCCACTCTAGGGTTGGCATATTGAACGCTGATTGAATTAGTAAATTTCTTTCAAAGCTGATTGGCGGGGAGCTTCCATTAAACAAAATAAGTTGAACAATCTGAAGAAAAACGGGGTAGAAAATGGTCTATTAATCACTTCTGGCCTGAAGTGCATTTTTAGTCTTTTGTAAGGCGGAAGCTTTATAACGAGATCCGGGCGAGAAGCCAATAATACTTGGCATAAGAGCCTACAGCATGATCCGCACGCAAGTATTGTACATAACCATCATTTTATCAGAACGACATCGTTGTCATTATCACTGTCATTTTTTCTATGGCTATAAAGCTCCCCGCCAATCAGCTTTGAAAGAAATTTACTAATTCAATCAGCGTTCAATATGCCAACCCTAGAGTGGGGCGCGAAGCTACGAGTACTTTGGCGGTATTGTATTCATATCAATCCTTTTTGCGGTTGAGAGGTTTTTCTTGGCGGGGAATTTTTTACAACAGAGTTGTCTTTGGGAGATATCATATCTTTTTGCATAGTAGTAGTAGTAATACAGATGGCGCAACGGTAAGCACGTTCGCCTTCTATACATTGGGCTCCGGTTTGATTCCTACTGAATGCGGTAGTCTTCGATAAAAAGGGGATTTACGTGCCGGACTATGAGTCCACTCATGTTACCCATTTGGGGTAAATAGTTTTCTTGCAAAGAATATCATTTTTCTAGTTCAAAGGACTCAAAGTGCCTTTAACAGTAGTTTAGTGAATTCGCCTCATCACCCCAGCCGTATAATACTCATCTTGCCTAGAAATCACTTCCTTGCCAAGAACATCCTTTCTCCTGCCCAAAGGACTCAAAATACCTTTAACAGTCTACTGCATTCGCCTCATCACCTCCAGTCATGTGATACCCATCTTGCCTAAACATCGCTTCCCATCTTCCACACATTGGAAAAAATCATCTTACATCATAATTCATATCTCATATGTAGGGATGTTCCGATACTAATCGATATTTCTCAATATCGATACTTTTCTTGCGATACCGCAGGTCGATACTTTTAGTGACGATACTACATGGTTTCGATGCTTTCAAGCGATTCGATATCGAAATCCGATACTGAAAAATTTCAACTCCAACTGTGTCGTGTCCCAAAACTGTAATAATTAGCTGAACAACAACCGCTAATGAAAAAGTTCCACAAGCGCTCAAGCCACATCCACACAATTTCGTTTATCTGACAATTGCCAGTCCTGTCCTGATCTTCCTATATCTATGGTTTAAAGTTGTCAACGTCATTCCTTATTCACTTAAAGCGCGTTGACATGATCAAACTACGGTTTGACAAACCACCTACTTGAACGTGTGAACCCCTTGTCAAACTGGTTTGATGTCTTATGCTTCTGTCAAACCGTAGTTGGACGGTTTCAACTTTTCATCAAACGCTAGTTTGTCAAACCGTAGTTTGATCATGTCAACGCGCTTTTAATCATTGTTTCGAATCTGAGGTCTGACTATCTGTCTCTGTCTGAATCAAAAAAGAAACAGGCTGCTGTCTAAAAGACTTTCGAAATTATTATTTTTGGGCTCAATAAAGGAGCAAGAATGACACGTGTGAAAATGAATACTTAAAAACTTAGTAAACTATAATATAATATGTATCTCATTTCATATGAATAAATCTTCTTCGTGAAAATTCAATTGTTTCTTATCTTTGAAATAATGTATTACTACATTACAGCATTACAGGCATTTATAGGTAATGATGTGTGTGCGTTTCTCATGATCATAATTAGGCTAACTTAAGTTAAACTAAACTTACAGCACACAGCGTTTAAAGTTTGAACAGAAATGGTAGGTAGGTTCTATACTAGTGTTAGTGCACGATGTACTAGTAAAGGAGGAGTTAGTAGTAGTAGTATCGAAACTCGATACCTAGAAGCATCGATACTTTTCTTTCGATAATTACATGGCATCGATACTGGCAATGCGATACCGGTATCGATTCCAGTATCGATATTTATGTACGTATCGAACATCACTACTCATATGCCATAAATGAAACTACCTAAATCATATACCACATACACAGAGCCATACATAAGGAGATGAAACCCCCATTTACTGTGCACAAAATTCTGGACGTAATTCCACCAAATACAAACTAGTAAAAAGTAAACAGAGAGACACACGCCCTAAACTGCCCAACACCCGCGCAGTCTATATAGAAGCACATAAAGCAAATGAAATGTCATCCCCTCTCCTACTTCTCCTATTGGAACAATAATATTCCAGTATGTCTCTCTGCCGTGGAACACCCGCCCGATCATATAGAAGCAAAAGAGATGTCAAATTTCCATCCCCTTTCCTATTTCCTCACTTGTGCCGAATTGCTTCGTTTCTCTCGCTCTTTTTCATTTCCTCTGATTCTCTCTTCAAAGACCACACAGCATGTTTTTTTCTTTCCGGGCATCCTAAAGCTTCGTATACATATGAGCATCCGTGCGCGAACGAAGGCTGTGCGCGCACGAAGGCTCATAATTATACAGTAGGAGCTTGCGTGCGCGCACAATTTTATCCACACGAACACGATCCGTCGCTAGTGGATCCCCGTGCGCGCACAACTTCTTGTGCGCGCACAGTGTTCGTGCCAATTTTCACATTTTTTGATGTATCTTTTTATCTACTGCACGGATCAGAGCAAATGATAGCCTATGCACACCCTTGGGGCACAGGCAATCCGTGAAAAAGGAAAGCAGGCCTGGATACGCTCCCTACGAGGCTGTAGCCCTGTCAAAGAACAACGAGAACAACAAGAACAAGAAAAATTTAAAAAATAGCCATTTTCAAATTATCATATCTCGGGTGTTTTTCCTTGTATCGGAATCAAATTTGCAGCACTTCGTAAGATGACCGGAGACAATGACCATACCCAATTTGAGCCCGAACAAGCATCCGGGGTCGGAGCTACAGAGGTCCGAAAACCCGTACTTGTTGTGACGCGTAAACATAGTCTTGGCCACTTTTCAATTTGTTTTTTTTTTTTTTACGATTTTTTCGTTTTTCTTTGGGGGGGCGGGACGCTTCCGCGTCCCTAGATCTCCCCCATCAAAATGAACCTGTTATCACTACCAGTTACAACCTATCATTACAGCCTCTTGCATAATATGTATTATTCGATCGGGAAAATTATTTACATATTATCCCCAATTACAGTGACTATCGACTAATACTAATACGATTAACTTTCTCATGAGCAGCATCCACTTGGTTTCACTTCCAACGTGACTATTACGATCTTAACAGAGACTTCAATTTCTACCTTAGCTATTTAATTGATAAGAAGGATTTGCATTAGCATTTGTAACCTTTGTGAGAAACTTTCCTGCATCCATTACTTTGTAATCCTCTATGTCCGTTATTGGGGACATACCAAACATCCGAACATGCATTCCTGTTGCTTTGAATCAGCTATAAACAACATGCTTGAGCCACAAATCAATAAGTTGAGAAGCCTTTACCTACCTGGGAATAAATTACGAAATGTTTTGCCCTTAATAATGTGCAGATGACGAGAACGACAAGGACTACGACAACGGCGGCAAACATGAATTGTAAATGCAATTAAGGAGAGCATTCACACCCATGCAATTTGCACATGCAAATGAATCATTCGGTGAATGGATGAATGAGTGTATAAACGACTTTGTTCCAGCCTATAATGTTTGGAATTTCCCTGAACCTATGCACACTGTCTTGAGTAGCACAGCCCTGCAAATCTAAACTTTGTCTCTGTCGAATGAATGCGACCAAGTGTTTCCGAAGGGAATTTTTGCGCAGAACAAGAATCCGGAGTTCAAAATGTTCCATCACGTCAAGTCTTCGAAAAAAAGGGGTTGAAACCCCAAAAATGGCGTTTTTGGCAGTTTTTGAAAAAAGATTGTGCTAAAACTATATGCGTCAGAAACCTCGCTCTTATCAGAAATTAAAGCCTGAAGTATGCCCTTTCAAACGAGCTATAGATGAAATTGATTGCATGAAGCCTTTAAGTAGGGGGTGTGTTTTTATCTAATGCCGGGTTTCCACCAAAGAGACAGTTCTGAAAAACACGGACAAAAACTGTTTTTCTGAACAAAACCACAAATGTTTTGTAAAAAACTGAACAGTTTTGAAAACATTTTTATCTCTAAAAACTGTTTTAGGAAACAAAACACGTTCCCATCGCGAACGGGAAAATGTTCTTGTTTTCTATAACAGATCAAAGGAAAACACATTTGTTCTTGTTTTTTGTCTGGTTGATTGAAACACAGCATCCAAGTATACAATCAGTTGCCATTTTAAAAGTTCAAGTTATATAACTTTTAGTTTTTTTTTTATAAATTGAGAAATGACATAATATTTCCGTTTTTTTCTGTTTTAGATGTCATTTATTAAAAAAAAAATCATAGCTTATTATGAAATCTTTGTTGTCTGACATTTTTTGGGATACATGTTGAACAAGATAAACAGAACTAAAAACAAAACAAGTCTGTTCAGTTGAAACAGTTTGTTTACATAAAACAGAACTGTTTTCATAAAACAAAACTTGTTTCTGTTTTTGTTTTTGAGAACAAAACTGTTTTTCAAAACTGTCTCTTTGGTGGAAACCCGGCATAAGAGTGTTTTGAAAATACCAACAAAAAACACTTCAGAAGTGCAATACACCGATTTTCTTAAAACTTGGTACACTACTAAAATAACCAAAAATATTTCACACGTCTTTTTTTTATAGGCCTGTTTTGAGTTTTAAGGGTAGAAAACATACTTTTAAGGTTTAAGGGATGAAATCAGTATCTCAGAAAGAATTTTTTAGATGTACACGAAACTTGTTACTCGGGGGTTTTCGGGGTTGCTGATTTAAAATATAATGTCCGATTTTAAAAATTAAGAATGGCGGTTCCAATATGGCGAATGAACAAATTAAAAATTAATCGGATTTGCTTGAAACTTATTCCTAAGGGTTTTGCACTTGGGTAGTGGTTTTGTTAGTATTTTTAAAAACACACCCTCTACTTAAAGGGTTGATGCAATCAATTTCATCTATAGCTCGTTTGAAAGGGCTTCAGGCTTTAATTTCGGATAAGAGCGAAGTTTCTGACACATACAATTTTAGCACAATAATTTTTCAAAAACTGCCAAAAACGCTATTCTTGGGGGATTCAACCCCTTTTTCGAGAACTTGGCGTCTTGGAACATTTTGAGCTCCGGATTCTTGTTTTGCGCAAAAATTCCCTTCGGAAACACTTGGTCGCATTCATTCGACAAAACCGATGCAGGGCTGTGTAATTGTCACCATGATTCAATCGTCAATACGTTCATCACAGTAAAAAATTGTAGGTGCATTTTTACACCAAAGGCTGGATAATAGACTTTTTCCATCCACTTGGGAAATTTTTACGCCAGAAATTGACCGTGCAAGTGGTGTTTTCAAAATGATTGCCTCTGCTTGGTGAATTTAAATTCCCTGATAGTGTAAACGTAAAAAAGGGGAAAAACCTGATGCAAAATATCCAATCGGTGTTAAGACTGACACCAATCAAATGCAAGTGAGTGCATGTTTCATCTTGTGTGTTTGCATTTGACACATTTATCCAAACGGTGTCAAAGTTACACCGATTGAACGAAAAAATGAGAACTCGCTCAAACAAGTCCGCGAAACGTTTGCCAAAGTTAGTATTTCCACAATAATCATTGATCAGTGCAGTCATTTTTAGAGAGTGAAATAATTTTTATAAATACTCGTAAAATGAATAAAGTGATTAGAGTGAAATATAACAATTTAGAAAAGTTTGTTTTGGTGGACAGTGAAATGAAAATATAAATTTTATTGAGTTTTTAAGTGCTTGTGCTTAAGTGCTTATAGAATTAAGAGTTTAAATTCAATAATTATTCAAAAATATATCCGTTTATAAAACCAAGAGCGCTTTCGAAGCTACTTATACTTATGGAGATGATTTTTGTTACATAATTCCTACAAAGTTGATTTTTGAATAAATAAATCGAGTGTTTATGAATATAAACAAATTTGTTTTTCTATATATGTTACTATTATTTTGTGCAGTAAAGGTATGCAGTATTAATTCACCGATTATGCATGCATATCACCCATCCATGTGGTAAATATTAACCATAAGGATATTATTATATTACACCGATTAAACAAAAACAGTGGAGCGATTCTCCGTCTGGATAACTTGCTTCTAAACGCAAATGGATAATATTTCATCCCTCCGGGACATTTTAAAATTCACCTAGTGGTGTAAAAATTAAATTCACCATGGAAGGTATTTCAACTACACCGATAAAAAACGGACTTAATGGCACACCGATTAGGTGTATTTTCAGTATGATTTTTGTTGTATTTTATATATGCAATACATGCAAAATGAGAAGATTTCAAATCGGCATAGAAGGAATATCCACGGGCATATAGAGAGAGAAAAATTCAATTTAACTTGTTATAGGGTCCTATATATTGGGAAATTAAATTATTTAAATTAAATTAATTTAAAAGCTTAATTGTCAAAAAGTACTTACAGATGTGTTATTCAAACGTCCATACTAGCGACTGTCCATCGCTAGCGACAACTTTCGCCCATCTCTCCGGCAATTTTCGGATTCCATCTCGGAAAAAGGAGGCGTCTTTCGACGCGATCATGATTGGACCCATTTTTCGGCTTCCTCGTACGAACGAAAATTCTGATCAGCCAGGCCGTGCGCCATGGAACGAAACAGATGGTAGTCGGAAGGAGCGATGTCTGGGGAGAACGGCAGGTGGGACGAGATTTCCCATTTCAGGGTTCAATATCTCTCGGTTTTAACTCGTACGGAGCCCAGTTTCCTTGTTTCTGAATCATGCCCATGGCCTTGAGGCGTTTCGAGATGGCTTGCTGAGTCACCCCCCAGTGATTCAACTAATTGTTCTTGCATTTGGCACGAATCTTCATCGAGCAGTGCTTCCAATTCGTCGTCTTTGAACATTTTTTCTCTTCCACCACCATGCTTGTCCTCGACATTGAAATCGCCACTTTTAAAACGTCGAAACCACTCACGACATGTTCTGTCACTCAGAGCAACCTCATCGTAAGTATCTGAGAGTATTCGATGAGCCTCAGCTGCCCTTTTTTTCAAATGGAAGCAGAAGATCAAAACTTCCCGTAAATGACGAAAACTTGGCTCGAAAACAGACATTTTGAACTGCGAATCTTATTAAAAATGCGAACTTCTACTAATGCAGGAATGTCGATACGTTCACAGACGTACAAAACTCACTTTGTGACACTTTTGAGCTACGTAAGGGCAGGGGCCGTCGAGAGGGGGGGGGGGGGGGGAAACGCCCCGGGCCCGTGTTTTTCTCGGGGGCCCGATAATTTGAAAATTGAAAAAAAAAAGAAAAAAAAACCTATCTACGCACTGAGCTTTTTTTTTTTTGTTGCTCCTTGCCCTTTCATACCACTCTGACGCACTACCGGCCGCCATATATGGGCCCCTACAAAAGTTGAGTAATTTGAAAAACTGAAAAAAAAACCTATCAACGCTTTGAGCTTTTTTTTTTATTGAGCCACCGGTCGCCATATATGGGGCCCCTACAAAAGTTGAGTACCGGGCCCGGATTTTCTCTCGACGGCACTGCGTAAGGGGTGTTTCAGTAGTAGGTGTGTTACTTTGTTATCGATTAAAATCAGCATTATCGACCCTTTTCCGCCATGTTTTGTGTCATTGTCATCGTGACAGCATAGGATTTTAGTTATGGATCGCTACACGAAAGAACAATGCATTGAAATCGTCGAGTTTTTTGATCTTAAATTCTAAGTCGATGGTGCATACGCTACGATCGATTCACCAAAAATGGGGTCGCAATAACCACATTATGGAAACAACTGTGCGCAACATTGTGAATAAATTTATCAAACTGGGTTCGTTCTTGATGTTCCGAAGCCAACCAGAGTGTGGAATGCACGCAGTGCTGGGAATATTGCTGCCATAAGTGAAAGTTTCGTCGAGTCCCCCGAAATGTCTATTCGCCATCGTTCGTAACTATTGGCCATTTCCACGACCTCCATGCATCGAATTTTGCGCATGGACTTGAAGTAACACCCATAAAAAGTACAATTGACGCAGCAGCTGTTGTCTCGTGACCCATGCACAATAGTTGGGACGCTAAGCGACATAAATCGACGCCACCCCTTGCAAAATATGATAGAGAAATGCCGTTTGATACGAATGTTGGTGGGGCCCATACTTTCAATTTAAGAGATGGAGCCACCTTGGACCTCGTGGCAGAGCGGCTGTGCGGGCGAAAAACCGCGAAATTTGAGCCCTTTTTTAATATTCTCCTCGAGGCTCCGTTTAGCAGTTACAAACGGAGCCTCGTATCGAAAAACTTAATAGGATGTAAATTAAAGAGCGTCAAATTATACATCCAACTGCATTGCTCAAAGTTGAAATTTGGTTTAGTAGTATAATCAGAATCGATAGTCGAAAAACGTCACTTTTTGAGGCTTTGGAGAAAAACACACTATTTCGCTTTTCAAGCTCACATATCTCTGTAAAGGATACTCCCAAATGAAAAACCAGACAAGTAAAAGTTGAAGTTGATTTCGGTTTAACGTGCCTAATACTTTTCAAATCGGTTCATTTTTAGTGTAGTTGTGAGTGAAAATGCTAGAATGCTTTCTTAGCGATTCCAGCTTTAATAGCTCTATTTCGGTAAGTATAGTAGCTGAAGTTTTGTTTTAGTCTCAATTTACAGATAATTAAATCTTGTTCAAAAAGTCTTTGCTTGATAACTTGGCTTGATAGCTTAGAGGTCATAGTTACGCTTTTTTTTACGAAAACAGCTGGAGCTACAGGTATGGAATTTGGTAGAAATACACAGTTAAAAATCTCGGTATTTTTTTTAAACTACT